>CM038628.1:391132-486132 GCA_021554675.1 Leuciscus idus
CTCTAGAGCTCCCCCCACAGCTTCGGAATCGATATTTGACTATAGATATTTGACTATAGATATTTGACTATTTGACTAACACTGTTGTAAAAACTCGTTGTTGATTCTCAGACACCAGAGGCTATAGATCAACGACATCAAAGCAGATGGGACGTTCTTTAAAACGTCTTCTTCATTCGGGTTCGGACAGCGTGAGGGAGCGCAATAATGACAGCATTTTAGCAGATTTCTTTTGGCCGTAAAGCAATTGTTTACATCGCGAGACCTGATATCACGCGAGACTTCCTGACGCAGCGGCCAAAGTTGCAAGTGCGTATTTTCCGCTCACGGGCACCAGGGGGGTGCGAAACGACCACCATTCAACCCGAAATAACTTAACGGAGTATTTTAAGATAATCCATGCGATCTGTGTGATCATCGAATCCATAAGATTAAGTTAACTCAACAATCAACTTTCCAAATCGACCCCAGGCCGTTTACCTTCAGGAGTCAGAAGTACCGTACTGTACTGTCCTCGCTTATGACATCAGTCAGACGGCGGCCGCGGGAGTGGAAGGGGGATTGAGCGGGAATCTTTATTGGTGTCGATTTTCAGTCTCTTTTTAATGATAGGCCTTACGCATCTGTCAATCATCCCCGCTTGCTATTTGGGGAATGAACCCAGCGATATGATTGGTCGAACTTTTCTTCTTTTGCTGTAGCTTGATTTGAGGACAGCGCGTGCACAGAGGCGTCACCAGGTTTTGGCGTAGTTTAGAGTGACACATCGTACCAGCGTACTTTGAAGTCAAAATGCGTATCCGCTACGCAAAATGCGTACAGGTTGGCAGGTCTGCAGATCTAGAACCCTAGCGGTGAACAGATCTCGGACTCGACCGTTAAACAGATCTAGAACCCTAGCGGTAAACAGATCTAGAACCCTAGCGGTGAACAGATCTCGGACTCGACCGGTAAACAGATCTAGAACCCTAGTGGTAAACAGATCTCGGACTCGACCGGTAAACAGATCTAGAACCCTAGCGGTAAACAGATCTAGAACCCTAGCAGTGAACAGATCTCGGACTCGACCGGTAAACAGATCTAGAACCCTAGTGGTAAACAGATCTCGGACTCGACCGGTAAAACAGATCTCGGACTCGACCGGTAAAACAGATCTAGAACCCTAACCCGGTAAACAGATCTCGGATTCTACCGGTAAACAGATCTAGAACCCTAACCCGGTAAACAGATCTCGGACTCGACCGGTAAACAGATCTAGAACCCTAGTGGTAAACAGATCTCGGACTCGACCGGTAAACAGATCTAGAACCCTAGCGGTAAACAGATCTAGAACCCTAGCGGTGAACAGATCTCGGACTCGACCGGTAAACAGATCTAGAACCCTAGTGTTAAACAGATCTCGGACTCGACCGGTAAAACAGATCTCGGACTCGACCGGTAAACAGATCTAGAACCCTAACCCGGTAAACAGATCTCGGATTCTACCGGTAAACAGATCTAGAACCCTAGCAGTAAACGGATCCCGGTACGGTGCGCGGTGCTCTGGGAACATTTCATTCTGTTGCCAATTTTTTTTTTTTTTTTCCAGATGTGCCATTTTCTCAGGTTTGGCCTATAAAGCAAATACGATTTATTCCTATTTTCTGCTCCTGCATATTATAGAGCCAATCAAGAGTTGGTATGGATGTCAGAGTGTGGTTTGCATGTGTGTAATAAAAAAAAACTGTGTGTGTGTGTTTGCAATATTAAAGAAAGAAAACCTCTGCATCTAACGGGGGAAATCTGCCAAACACACTGAGATACTGGAACACAACTTGTTTAGATTTATGGCTTTGCTTTTTACAGTTTTAGAGTTCAACATGTTTAATAAAATATACATTTTAAATAAAATAATATTCATAAATAATTTTCATAAACTAAAACGCATTTAACTTTTTTGTTTTACTTTTTAAACTTGTTTTACTTCAGCAATAATCTGCCTAGCGTCTTCTATATGACAGACATTTGTGTCCACAATAGACCTCCGTGTGATTATCTTTAATTGATGCACAAGTGTTACAGAAGCATTCAAGCAAGCAATAATAGTTCAGCATCGTAAAGGTGATTATATTCCACAGCTCTATTCATAACCCTGGAACAGAAAGCAATAACTATGAGGAATTCACAAATTATTTCCACTCATCTGCGTTTACCTGGGCTCGTCTCTGATTGGCTGGGATCCTGGAGAGGAACACAGACCAGCGACTGTGTGTCGAGATGCACGTCAGTTTCGTCCACTTCAGCCCTGCTTTTCTCTGTGAATCATTCAATTATTAAAAGAATGAAATGTTAGATAGTGTGATATGATACATAGTATGCCCCTTTTCACAAGATGTAATATAAATCTATGGTGTCCCCAGAATGTGTCTAAAATTTCAGCTCAAAATACCAGATAATTTATTATAGCTCGTCAAATTTGCCCTTTTGGGTGTGAGCAAAAACACGCAATTTTTGTGTCACTTTAAATGCAAATGAGCTTTAGCTCCGCCTCCGTTCAGAAGAGGGTGGAGTCTTTACACGAGCTTAAGATACCGCGGAAGCTTTACGTTTAAAGTAGGGATGTCAATTTACAAAAATTCCCATGATCGATAGTCGTTTAAGTTAACGATCAATTAATCGTCAGCCTTAATACTGCAATATGCGTGTGTTACAGCCAACAGCTCGACCGGGTGTGCAGACGCTGCTCATAACGACATGTTCCTCGCCAAATGAGTGAGAAGGGTTTAATCTGAATAAAGGGCTAGTAGAGAGTAAAGTGAGTCGATATGATTGATCATTTATTAAATCACTTATTTAATCATCAAATATAACGACTACTACGAGTCACCAACACGCCTCAGATGCGTACTATTCATAATGAGTAACTCATGTTAACACGACAGCTAAACCCAATTACTTAATATTAGATCCTCTTCATATGTCGGAAGGAGAGCGAACCCTGATCGGATTGTTTTTTGTCATGCTTGTAGAGAAAGGCTCACCAGAACAGTTACTGGGCTTCACTTTTCACGCTTTCTGGGTTGGTAGAAGCACCGGATTATAGACTTACACACGGGAAAAGTCAGATTTTCATGATATGCCCCGTTTAAAGTGCGGTGAGGTACCTGAGTGCTGGTTCAGGTTCTTCTCCTGAGCGGAGCGGCGTTTGGATCGAGCGCGTTTGGCCGGAGGACTTCGAGTTCTTCTAGTCTTCCTCCTCGGCACGTACGGGGAATCATCATCATCATCGGAGAGGCTGCTGTCGGCCTGGTCCTCTTCATCCGCAGGTTTATCCGGTCTCTCCGCAGGTTTGTCCGGTCTCTCTGCAGATTTGTCCAGTCTCTCCGCAGGCTTGTGTCCGGTTCGGAAGGGTGTCAGATGAACGGCCTCCTCACAGTCGAAGTCGAAGGTGTCGTTGCCGCCCAGCGAGGAGTTCAGGCCCTCGGCCGGCGCTCGGGATCGGCTCTGGGAACGCTCACGGCTTTTGGAGCGCGCTCGGGGTTTGTGGTTCTCCCAGGGTTTCTTCAGCGGGGCCCGGTCCGGTCTGCGGCCCCGGTCCGGTTTGGTCCGGGTGGGTTTTCTCCTTTTGCTCGGTTTGACGGGAGGCTCCGGAGTCGAGTGCTGGACCTCAGAAACCTCCAGCTCAAACTCACAGTTCTGTTCCTGGTTCTCCTCAAATTCACAGTTCTGTTCCTGGTTCTGCTCCTCCGGTTCGATCCGCTCCTCCTCCGGGCGAGTGTTGAGCACCTCCTCTCGCCGGTCATCGGGAGTCTCTGGTGTTCTCCCGATGGAGTGCAAGCGTGAGCTCCGTCTCCTCGCAGCATCGGAGCGTCTCTTCCTCCTGGTTCCCACTGTGGGCGGCAGTGATCCCGGTCTGTCCGCACAGCTCCCCGGAGCAGCCTCTGCACACACACAGAACAGTGTAAAAGCCCGAACACCTGTGTGTAATGAGTATGTGAGTCACACACACACACGTACCTGCAGTCGGAGGAGGCTCCTGCACGTCAGTCTCAAACACACACACCGGCCTGCGACACAGTCACAATATCATCAACAAAAACCTTCATACACTGATAATAATCCTAAATATTTCTTGATCATCAAATCATCATGTTAGAGTGATTTGTGAAGGATCATGTGACACTGAAGACTGGAGTAATGATGCTGAACATTCAGCTTTGATCACAGGAATAAATTACACTTTACTGTATATTCACATAGAAAACAGCTGATTTACATTGGAATAATATTTCACTGTTTTACTGTATTTAGTAAAGGGTTAGTATCTAGTTTACAAAGAGTGTTTTCTGAAAGCAACCGGTGCAAAATGTTCTAAGAAACAAATACCGACATGTTTTTGAATGTGTGTGTGTGTGAGATAAAGGTCACAGAGGTCGTCGACACCTGCGCCTCCTATCAGGAATAGATTACACTTTACTCATATATATATATATATATTCACATAGACGACTATGGAAGCTTGTTTCTGCAACAGAAAGAAAAAAGATTGCGACTTTTCTTCTCACAATTCTGATCTTTTTTCCTTATAATTGTGTGATATAAAGTCGAAATTGCAAGAAATACTTGAAATTCTGACTTTTTTTCCTCATAGAGTGTTATTAAGTACACTCTAGAGTTATATACACATAGAGCGAGATATAAAGTCAGAATTGCGAGATATAACGTCACAGTTATCTTTTAAAATGTTTTATTCTGTGGCGTAGTTTCCATAGAAACCGCTGCTTTACACTGGAATAATATTCCACTGTTTTTACTGTGTTTGTGCAGCTTTGGTGAACAGAAGAGACTCAGCCCTTTAAACACTAGTGTGTGTAACTGTTCTATAAGAAGCTGGTGTTTCTCACCGAGGACTGACAGGCTGAACACTAGTGTGTGTGTGTAACTGTTCTATAAGAAGCTGGTGTTTCTCACCGAGGACTGACAGGCTGAACACTAGTGTGTGTGTGTAACTGTTCTATAAGAAGCTGGTGTTTCTCACCGAGGACTGACAGGCTGAACACTAGTGTGTGTGTGTAACTGTTCTATAAGAAGCTGGTGTTTCTCACCGAGGACTGACAGGCTGAACACTAGTGTGTGTGTGTAACTGTTCTATAAGAAGCTGGTGTTTCTCACCGAGGACTGACAGGCTGAGCTGGAATCGACTCCACAGGGGAAACCTGCAAAAACAAGAAGCAGAAAGAAGTTAAACCAGCAGAGCCGTGGCTGAGAGGAACTAGTACACACACTATTCACCTGTCACACTATTCACACGCTCACACAGAACTAAATCTGTACGTCGATGAAGCATCCAGGGCTGTGTTTCCCGTACAGCGCCGTAACCTGTGCTTCACTACTATAGACATCAACTATAGTCTCGACTGTTTCCCGAAACCGTACTGTCGCAAACTGGTGGTTCATCAACGCTGGTTAATGACGTCACGCAGGTGTTGGAGGAATAACTACTGTTACTAGGGATGGCGAAAACTAAAAATGTTCTTGACCGACCACCGAGCCTCATTAGCCGGTTGAAACCGGTTAACCGATTTGTTTAAAATATGCTAGCTACGCTATTTGAAATAACAGCCATTTCGAGCCGCACCTGCAATTTCGCAACTCTGTCGCATCTCTCTGCCGCTCTGCCTCCCGCTCACACACACACACACTTCCACTCACGTCACTTTAAAAAAAAAAATCCCCTACAGCGCGAAAATTGAGTCCCGCAAACGCGGCGCCGAGGAGCTTGTATGTAATCGGAGGACAAATGGCTACTTAGTTTCGAAATGGTTTGGGTACAACTTGATCGCGTTGAAAATAAAGGCGTTTGTCTAGCGTTAGAAGCTCATTTGAAACATTGCCGCGGCTCATTTAAGAAAATGACAGCTCAGAAAAGACGCCGCTTTAGTTTGAGGTAACGTTAAGTTTGCTAACTTACCTCAAACTAAAGCGGCGTCTCTTCGGAGCTGTCATTTTCTTAAATGAGCGCGCGAAGTCGCGAACCCAAACGCTGTTTTTTTATTGGTTTATTAAGTACAAACAGGCGAGTTATGAAAAATTGAGTGTGAGGGATTTGTTCACTTCACACAAAAAGATCTTGGAATGAGATGGCTAACTGTAGTAGCGTTTAGCCCACTGTCTATAATAGCCTAATTTAGAGATCACTTTTTTTTTTTTTTTACCGACTACCGACAACTTTGATCGGTTAACGTTGATACGGTCAACCATCGGTCAAACGGTCATCGGTTAACATCCCTAACTGTTACTGAATCGGTTTGAGATCGCATTAACGCTTGACAACACCAGACATGACATCTGAGGACTATTTCTCATTTCCAGATTCACTCATAGACTCTTACACACTAGAGCTCGTTTACACATGCTCGTTCTTACACTAGAGTCCACGTCATGAACACTAGAAACTCTTCTTCTAACCACAGGTCGAGATCTGTCGCTCAAACACACAACTCTGAGATGCTGTTTGTGAACGTTCATTAAAACGATGGTTACGGGAAACACAGACTCGTTGAACTGCTGATAACGACAGAACTTGTGACCATAGTTGGCTAACGATGCTTTTGGGAAACAGTGTCACCTGAGCGTCTCACCTGTATATCAGCAGTGTGTGTGTGAACTAGTGCTGCACGATATATCGGCCGCCGATATAATATCGGCCGATATGGTAATTTTTTTACACATCGGTATCGTTCCGATGTCAAAATATGGCCGATGTGAACAGGCCGATATTTGAAGTGTGAAGTTGACGACGCTGACTCACGATCTTAGCAGTAGTGAACGCGCCTGAGAGAAATACACATTTCATACAGATGACATAAGTAGAGAACCGTCTGTTTTCTTTCGTTTTGAATTGTTCTGTTTAAAAATAGACATTTCAAGCTTTCTATATATGTCTTCGGTCTGTGTAGGTTTCGGTTCATTTATGAGACGCGCTCCAGGTTCACGCGCCGGCGCCTCCGTGTCCTGATTAAATAGTTTCTACTATATTTAACGAAACGAAATTAAATTTAAATACAGGCTTTGTGCTTTCTGTTTGAGGTCTCTGTGAAAGTTTTAAAGCAGTCTTTTAGTGGCGCTTTCAGAGCGCTCACGTCCGTAACGGAGAACTGTCCCGTCCGTAACATTGTTAACGCAGTCCAGTGCGACTTATGTTTTTTTCCTCTTCATGACACATTTTTGACTGATCGTTTTTTGACTCGTAGATATTTGAATATATTGCTTGATATTTGATACCCGTTTGAATTAGATTTTTCAAAAGTGACAGCACGTGTGATTTGTGGATTACTGATAAGCGCGAGTGGAGAAACAGGCGTTTATTGATTCATTCTCAGTGTTGAGAAACGTTGCCTTCATGTGCTACGTTATTGTGTTAATAATAACTAAAGTAGCCTACCTAATTATGTTACATATTTATTTTGTATGAAAACTAGCGCGTTTGTTACTTATGGATTAAGAAGTAGGCTACCATTGTATCAGTGCTGCGCGAGCTCTCTCTCTCTCACAAACACGGACGCGCACACACAGAGAGAGAGAAGATTGTAAAATGAAAAATTGACGGGCTAAGTTTAAATTTTCTTCTTGCTTGTTTGTTTTTTTTGTCAAAATGTCAGAAAGTATTTTGTATTATCCATCCGTGTTTTTAAAATTCGTTAAATGACGGACGTTTTACTGTGAACACAGCCCATGTTCGTCTTATAGCCTAGGCTACTTATTATTTTTAGAATGATTCGTTATGCTATTATTGGACTCCTGTCTATTCATTGTCAACTGTTTTCTATAAATATGTTTGTATTGGCTAACATTTATTCAGCTAATGCGTGTCCCGTTTAAAATGTGCAATGTTCAAACAGCACGTCACAAATAGAAGCCCTTTTCCCTGTGGTATTTTTTAGTATCATATTTGGATATTGGAATAATAAATTAAGTAGCCTATCTTAATTTTACACAATGTTCCTGTTTTTTGTTGTTGTTTTTTTACTGTTTTCTAAGGGTTTCTTAATTTTAGACAAGTTGACCAGCACACATTACTGTATATGCAATGCAGTATAATGCATGTGTGTCGTACGTCTGACATATTTTGCACACAGGTAAAGGTGCCCCATATCAGTAATTTCTCTTTATTTGATCATCATTCAAATTTGTTTTCTATACAGAGATATTGACATCGGTAAATATCGGTATCGGCCATAACAGCAATATTAATATTGGTTATCGGTATCGGCCACAATTTTCACATCGGTGCATCACTAGTGTGAACGTCTCATCTGTATATCAGCAGTGTGTGTGTGTTTGCAGGTCTCACCTGTATATCAGCAGTGTGTGTGTGTTTGCAGGTCTCACCTGTATATCAGCAGTGTGTGTTTGCGGGTCTCACCTGTATATCAGCAGTGTGTGTTTGCAGGTCTCACCTGTATATCAGCAGTGTGTGTGTGTGTGTGTGTGTGTGTGTGTGTGTGTGTGTGTACATCTCACCTGTATATCAGCAGTGTGTGTGTGTACATCTTACCTGTATATCAGCTGTGTGTGTGTGTGTGTGTGTACATCTCACCTGTATATCAGCAGTGTGTGTGTGTGTGTGTGTGTACATCTTACCTGTATATCAGCTGTGTGTGTGTGTGTGTGTACATCTCACCTGTATATCAGCAGTGTGTGTGTGTGTGTGTACATCTTACCTGTATATCAGCTGTGTGTGTGTGTGTGTACATCTCACCTGTATATCAACAGTGTGTGTGTGTGTGTGTACATCTTACCTGTATATCAGCTGTGTGTGTGTGTGTGTACATCTCACCTGTATATCAGCAGTGTGTGTGTGTGTGTACGTACGTCATACCTGTATATCAGCAGTGTGTGTGTGTGTGTACGTCATACCTGTATATCAGCAGTGTGTGTGTGTGTGCAGGTCTCACCTGTATATCAGCAGTGTGTGTGTGTGTGTACGTCATACCTGTATATCAGCAGTGTGTGTGTGTGTGCGCAGGTCTCACCTGTATATCAGCAGTGTGTGCAGGTCTCACCTGTATATCAGCAGTGTGTGTGTGTATGTCATACCTGTATATCAGCAGTGTGTGTGTGTGTGCAGTCTCACCTGAGCGCGGTCTCGAAGTGTCCTCTTCAGCATCAGCAGGTGGAAGACGAGCGCCTGCCTCTCCTTCTTCAGGTGCAGAATGACCCCCTGTGCTTGCCGTACCTTCTCCCGCTCCGTCTGCAGCGCCACGGCGAGAGCTTTGTTGTTCACCTGGACGCTCTTCAGCACAAACGGCTGCACCGTCGCTGTAAACACACGATCCGCCAAAAATACACTGTCATTGACTTATTTTTTAATGGAATATTGCAGTGTTTATTCTAAGTGATTCATCAGTGTTTTAATAATGTTGAATCAGAATAAGTTCCTCTTGCAGCATCTCTTCTCTGATGACGAGGGCGGGGCAACCTGTCACTCACAGGAGATCAGCCAATAGCAAACCACAACCATAAGTACAATTCCCAACAGACACAATCAAGCCCCGCCCACATGTGTTCTTGTTCCAGAAGGTTCACTCATTCGGTTATCGTCACAACTTCTGTTTCATGCTGACTTTAATCTGGTTCCAAACCTGACTTTCTTTCTTCTGTGGAACACTAAAGGCGATGCTAGGCTGAATGGAAAGCGATAGAATGAGGAAGTCACTCCTAAACACCTCAGTTTGTTTCCCACAGAGGAAAATCAGTCACAGGTTTGATCAACGTGCGTCAATGACAGACTTTACACTTCTGTGTGAACTGTCCCTTTAAGAGCTGGGAGATATAGACCCAGTGCTGGAACTACCGAGACCATAACACACAACCTAGACGTTTATACACACACACACACACACACACACACACACACACATCTAAAGGCAGGAATATGTGGATTTCTCGGCGTTAATCGCACCTGTGCTTCTGTTCTTCATCTTCGACAGGCCGCGGCTGACAGCTGAAGCACTAGCCAGGCGTTTGTTCCTCTTTTCCTTCATTTTGTCCTTGATCTCGTCCAGACTCTGCTGGAAGCTCTTCTTCTGCGCCCGCTCGCGCGCCATGGCCGAACGCGAGTCTCTCAGGAGATTAACGGGTTAAACTTCTCCTCCATAAGCCTCTGAGCTCCACATAAACTCGACACACCGCGATCCACAGACGGATGGACGGATAGCGCGTAAACCGTGTATTTTGTGTGAGTTTCTTCTCTGCAGAGCCATAGAGAGAGAGAGTTGCGACACTCCCATAGACCTCCGTTGTAAATAATGGCGGCGCTTTTAACCGCCTACTTCCGGGATTTGAAGATCGGAATAGTTCCAAACACTGTCATTTGGGCGTTGGACACCATTCACTTACATTGCTGCGCGTCGAGTTGTTCCAGAGTTAAGTTGCTGAAATATCGACCTCTTTTGAATTGTCAACTGTCTATATTGTATCAGAGGCCCTTTGCGATGCTTATACTGGTCTTCATTTGTACATGCACAGCGTAATTATTTATATTTTATGTTGGTTGTTTCAACCAATTTTCAAGCACTGCCTGCTAGCTAACGTTAGTTAGCTAGCGCGACTTCGTCAGCTAAGAGTTCGGTAATGAATCGCTACCACCTTTATAGCAACTTTTATTTAATTAAATTTTTTGGGATATACTAACTTTTCATTATGTTATTATTGTCTTGAGTGAAGCGGCTTGTGAGAACAATGCTGGACCTTTAGGATTGTTATGGCCATCACCAGTCCTGTCTGTTTCATGGATCACCTGCCCCTGGTTTTTGTTTTTCTTGTTCACACACACAAGCACACATTTTTGTTGTCTGTCATTGTTTAATAAAAAATATTTTATTTGAAAACCTTCATTTGTATCAGCCATGCTTAAATTCGTTTTTAATCTGTTATAGTTTTGATAATGTGTATGGCTTAATCTTAAAATAATATTCTTAGTCTTAACATGATTATGTTTCACGTTGTGGTCCTGGGGGTGGCCACTTTCATCAGAAGAAGTGAGCTAGCTTCTAAGCGAATTCTGAACGGACCGCCACGGCAGACCTCTTTGCGTGATCACGAAGGTAGGCTAATGGCTGAATCAAAATGTATAAGCAAAATCACGGGAATCAATAGCCTAATAGAGCCCAGTTGTGCTAAAATAAATATCATGAGACGTCCATCATCAGATGAATGATATGGAAAAGTTAAGTTAGAGCCGCTAAAGCCAGTGCTACTACCCATGCGAACATGAACACTAAGCTTTTCCCTCCAAAAATATAGCCTAAAACTTATCTCCAAATGCAAAACTGACATTAACAAAATGCAATAATGCAATAACAGCTGAAAAAGTACTTGGGTGTGTGTTTTATTTTATATTTACCGTTCAATAATGCAATCGCTGCTGTCTGTCCCATAGAAGAACATGACAGCCAGCGTATGTTTTGGAACTATTGGGGCTTACATGAACCACGTGACAGCCATAGCGGCGACATCAAAGAGTGTCGCAACTCTTTCTCTCTATGGCTCTGCTTCTCTGGAGTGTTTCCCGTCGGGACGTTGATGTTCGAAATCATGCGCTGCGAGCTCTGATTGGAGGAGCACACGTCACTTCCGCAACTACTAGCTCACACGTCATCTGCAGTCAAAAACAAATAGCACGCGCCGACACTCTCCTCAGAATCCCTGAATCTCCGTGTTTAGTAGAGGTCCAACAGTACATCAAGCATTTCATCATCTAACAATCTTAAAGCTCTTATAGTCCAGTCAGTTTAGGAAAAAAGGTTGAACAAATTTCAACAGAAGCAAACTCTATCCTCAATATGTCCTGAGTAAGGGGGAAAAGCCCAGAAGAATCCCATTAGGAGAAAGTTTAGAAAAAGACTCACATATAGATACCTATTTTTTTTACAGTCTATGATTCATACGCCTATTCATTCTTCTTCTCAGGTGAATAGGGTAAACATGTTAACCTTTAGATATCACCATGAACATTACTGAGTTGATTACTTACATCAAGACAAACACAAAATGTATTACAAGTTTTTTGAAATGGTTTGTTAACATGGACAAACATAATCTAATTACTTATGTGCTAATTTGCATAAATACCACAACAGAGCTAAACATTGGGTATAGCCAGGAGAACATGTGTTGTTGAATCTTGTTGACACATAACAGTAAAATACTTAATAAGGTCTGAAGGGAACAGGTTACCCATGAGCATTACTACACAGAGGCAGGAAGAAGTACTTTAGAAACCAGCCTTTATTAATTATTATAGCAGAGATGGGGTTTGGGTCTTGGTCTGTGGGACTGTTTCTGGGGATTCACTTTTTATTTTACTAACCTTTAGTCTTCTGCATTCTCCTTACCATTGTCTCCTGTTCTTCCCTCAGACTCGTCCCCCAGAAACAGTCCCACAGACCCAAACCCCAAACCCCATCTCTGCTATAATAATTAATAAAGGCTGGTTTCTAAAGTACTTCTTCCTGCCTCTGTGTAGTAATGCTCATGGGTAACCTGTTCCCCTCAGACCTTAACATTAAGTATTTTACTGTTATGTGTTAACAAGATTCAACAACACATGTTTTCCTGGCTATACCCAATGTTTAGCTCTGTTGTGGTATTTATGCAAATGAGCACATAAGTATTAGATTATGCACCGTTTGTCCATGTTAACAAACCATTTCAAAAAACTTGTAATACATTTTGTGTTTGTCTTGATGTAAGTAATCAACTCAGTAATGTTCACGGTGATATCTAATGGTTAACAAAACCATATTCACGTGAGAAGAATGAATAGACTATATTTGGGTCTTTTCCTAAACTTCCCCCTAATGGGATTCTTCTGGGCTTTTTCCCCCTTACTCAGGACATAATGAGGATACAGAATCAGTGGAGTTTGCTTCTGTTGTAATTTGTTCAACCTTTTTTCATAAAATGACTGGACTATAAGGCAATAAACTTGTTTCAACTCTTTCATCAAAGGTTTCGGTTCTGCTTTTGTTTTGTTTTTATATGTCCAGTGTGTGTGTGTGTGTGTGTGTGTGTGTGTGTGTGTGTGTGTGTGTGTGTGTGTGTGTTGCTCTGCTTTCTTTATTTCGTTGTAATTTGTACATTTTTGCTATGTACTTATAGTTTTGATACCTTGGCATTAATAAATAAATAAATAAATTGCGCCGACACTATATTGTGTTATGAATTATTATGATGTTATGACAATGAGGACGATTGTTTTTAATGTTTTTTTCCCGTTTATTTTCTTCAAGCATTTAATGTTTTTTTTAAATGCTCCGACTCTCTAAGTCTAAATGATTATACAATATTTATTATTGAAAGCATTGACTCTATAAGGTTTTTCTTTACTGTGGGAAAAAAAAGTTAATAATCTTATTTTGTTAACAAAATGTAATATACATAAATGCAAAATTTCAAGACAGAATCTTTTTCTGTGTTTTGCTGAAGTGCATCATTACCCGTGACTATCTCTAACTCATGTACAACAAGGCTTTAACAACTATTGAAATATATGTCCTTTAATCTTTTCCTTTGATATGTGATCCAATCTGTTTTTTATTCATGTATTTTTAACTGCTAATTTCTTTGTTTATATGATGTTCTCAATTAAAAAAAAAATGTTTTTTTGAGAACATCATATAAACAAAGAAATTAGCAGTTAAAAATACAATTCATAGCATGAATGTTGTACTGTGAAAACACTGTAAACTTCCTCTCAAAGATCATTTAATGCAAACTTCTGCATCTCTAACTCATCATCGACACGCGATCAGATCCGCTCATCAGGAACGATCATCAGCGGGTCAAACACTCATCAGGAACGATCATCAGTCAAACGCTCAGGAAGAGGAACAATATTCTCAGGATATTTAGAAAGAGTCGTAGGAAAGAGTTTGTTGCTCTGGATCTGAACAGAATATGCTTTATTAACACTCGCAGTGACGTCATGCAGCTTTCCAGGACATTTGATTATGCAAACCTGAACAATTTTCCCTAGTATATTTCCTTAAATTATGGAGTATTTTCCTCAAACTATAACTACTTAACAAAACTGTATTCCAGAAGTGATTGTTTAGTTTGTGCAGCAGAGTTTAGTTTTCTGACAACACTGACAGATGTT
This sequence comes from Leuciscus idus, assembly GCA_021554675.1. Taxonomy (NCBI): domain Eukaryota; kingdom Metazoa; phylum Chordata; class Actinopteri; order Cypriniformes; family Leuciscidae; genus Leuciscus; species Leuciscus idus. Next base: position 405,276 of record CM038628.1, read on the forward strand.
CTTGTTTTAAACACTTGTTTTTTGTTTTGTTTTTTGTCAGAAAACAAGACTTAATATCATTACAGTTTTTCTCGATTGCTTAAACACATTTCTTGAAACTGTGCCTCGTATTCTCAAAACTGTAAACACACATCCACAACGTCTCACACAATTCCCCACATTTTCAGGTCAAAATGAAGCACTCAAAACCATTCACTCTTGCTGAAAAACCAAACGTTGCCCTCACACACACACACACACACACACACACACACACACACACACACACACACACACACACACACACACACACACACACACACACTACAATATAGTCTTACACACTGGTGCAAAAATTCAAAACAACATTTCTAAAACTGGTAAGTTATGTTGCTTGTGGTAAACTGGTACACAACCAATGGATACATTGGCACATTTTTATTAATTCATGTACTAGACAGTACAACACACACACACACACACACACACACACACACACACACACACACACACAAAGATTATTCCGCCTCAGTATTTGGTCTGGGTCAGGCCAGAGGATTTCATGGTTTTGAAATGTTAGTTCAAAAGCCTGGTTATAGTGTATAAGCAATCAAGAAAAACTGTAATATCATAATCATTTTGGGTAACACTTCATTTTACAGTGTCCTTGTACATGTACTTACCATAGTAATAACAGTAAATTATGCATAATTACATGCAACCCTCAACCAAACCCTAATCCTACCCTAACCCTATAGTAATACTGTACATGTAGTTGCTTAATATTACTCAGTACTTAAATATATAATTACACTGTAACAATGACACCTTAAAATAAAGTGTAACCTCGTGTTGCTTCTCCAGTAAATGTGTCTTGATTTAAGAATGTTTAGATATTTTTGATTAAAAGCAAGACAATTTTTTTTTAATAAACATGATAACATTTAAGAAATAAATAACAAATAAATAAATAACAAAATAAGCAAACAACATACAGTGAATTCTGGGGAAAAAAAGAGGAGGATTTGCTGCAAAACAATAAAAGCATATATAAGCATATATAAATATTGACTGGGATGGACGCTGTGCAGTGAACGAGAACTGGAAAGTATGATTATATAAAATTTTCAGTCATGCTAACTGAAGTCACATGCTCTGCCAGGGTGTCTCTATCACTGATGATGAATAGGTGTTTCTATGAAAATATCCTTCAGACTTGTGTCATAAAAGTGATTTTGCATATTGCACTGGCCCCAGTCATCAGTATTAGAGGAAGTGTGTATATAAAGCGTGGATAAGGTGGGCTCTACTGTAGACCTAAACAACCAGTCACTGTTTATATCCAAACACCTGTGACGATGAGCAACGCCGCGGTCCTCTACTCCTGCCTGATGCTCTTCACTGCTCAGGTGAGCTGACTCTCACGACACAACTGTGTTCAACACTGATTATAATCATACATGTTTCTTGATCATCAGATCATCATATTAGAGTGATTTGTGAAGGATCATGTGACACTGAAGACTGGAGTAATGATGCTGAACATTCAGCATAAATTACACTTTACTGTATATTCACATAGAAAATGGTTATTTTACATTGTAATAATAAGTCACAATATTACTGTCACAAAAGTAAAAATTACAGTAAAATTTAAATGTGATTTATTCAGATTTTAATGAATCTTTTTATTCATTATTTTCATTCCTATACCAAGCAAATCCCTTAGTTAAACACATCTACATCAAATTACTTGTTAAGTATAGGTTTAATCAGGTTTAGAACTGGTTGTAAAGGTTTGTGAAATATAAATATATAAAATGCATTACAATATTGTACAGTTACTATTCAATAATTGTAATTATGAATATCATTAACAGTAATGCAGTTTCTCCCTAAAAAGTAACTAATGTATGTATTCATTTTCCTAAGTTTTGTTCATTTAAATTCTGACTGACAGGATTGTTGTCATTGCAATGGCATATAAATGTGGATCTTGGGTTTGGCTTTGGCATATAGAGGAAGTTTATTTCCTTTTAACTGAATATTCTGTCTGAGTTAAGCAGCTTAGCTACTGAGTTACTCTTTATGGAAAGTAATGCGTTATGTTACTTTTGCCTTACTTTTTCTTCATCTGGCCTGGGCTTGATTGATCGTGTCTTACAGTTTTTCTCAATTGCTAAAACACTAAAACCCATTGGCTGAACACAGTTCTCAGTTGCCTGAACTCCTTTAGCTAACTGAGCAGTCTGCTGTCTATACCTTAAACCATTTCACATGGTAAAACACAATTTGCAGATCTCACTTAGACTTTTCAGCAAAACTCTGAACACATTCTCATCCTCAGAACCCATCCTGCACACGTCATCCACACTGGAGAACACAAGAGGCAACAGTCAAATACAGATAGAGAACACACGTCATTCATTGAACACAACCACTCTAAATTGATTTAACCTGTTTCAAATGATGCCCAAAGACAAGAAGAAGCACTGATCAATGGTTTACTCCTTTGATTTTTGTCCCTTTCAGCATTGTATACTGTAGTGCAGTGCATTGTGGGCTGTATACTGTACAATGAACACATTGTATGTCCCTGAACATTGTGCTTTCCATTTGTTAACAGCACTGACTGCTCAATAGACTTTGACTGGTTGCAGGTTCATATCAACAAAGAACAAGAATTACAGTATCACAGAGACCAAGGACACGTGTGTGAGGTGTAGGGTACAGTACTGTAGAAATAGGGGTACAAGGAGGAGGAAGAACAAAGACATTTTGCGAAGAGCGAAACAGAGTAGTAATGTCTGATCAGTTTTGAGCTACTATGATAGAACATGTTTTCGTTCATCAAAAGACAATGTCGGAAAAATATGAAATTTGTTTTGAGATTAAAAATGTACTTCTCCCTGAACTGTTTGATGGTACAGTGTCACGGGTGAGTCTAAACAGAACAGCAGTCCATAGATATCTTTCGAGAACTATATGTTTCGAACAATGTGTTTTCTGTTTTTTGGTGTATTGTTTACTGACCGCTGGATAGTGTATATCATTTTGATCACTTTGTCTATGATTTGAGAGCAGTGTTTGATTTTGAACACAGGTAAAACTGTTTTGAGGCGAAAGTTTCATTTTGCGAGAGGAGTCAGAGGTTCTGTGAATAGTGCTTGAAGATGAGGTTTTGTGTTTAACGTTTTCAGAAAAAAGAGAAAAAGGAAAAAGGAGGCAAATGTAAAGGCGCTTTCACACCAAAAGTTAAATGAAATGCAAATTCACTCCTGTCCGGTAGAGGGCGCCACTCAAACAAACCTTTCAGAAGAACAGGATGCAGAAATAGAAAGTTCACCACTCTGTGTGCGTCAAAAGCGTAAGGCTGCCTATCTCAGCTGCCTCGTCATCAAGACCGTCTCAGTTTGAAGGATCCTAGGAAAGCACTCTTTGGGCTCTATCTCGCACCCAGCGCAATTGACTTTGTACACTGACGCATGTATCATTCCTATTTCTCACCCGCGCACAGCAGACTTTTCCCTCCACAGACGCACGTCTGTAAATTAGAAAATTAACTTGCGCTCCCGGAGGCGGTTCAGCGAAAAGAGGAGGCGTGTTCCGGCGCAAACGTTCCCTGGTGCTATTTTGCAGGTTTAGAAAACAATTCCGCCACTGACCAGGAGAAACCTAGTCTAAAGTCAGTGACGCGTTGCGCATGTTTTTCATATGCTATTTTAAGGGCGCATGCTTGGCCATAATCAGTATAGCGTGTGCACAACACACATACACTTTGATTCTCTCATCTACACAGAAGCAGCAGATCTCATTTTTAGAAAACTATACATTATTACAAGGAAAATATTAACACACAAGGGAAATCATTGTTGTGTCCATGAAGATGTGAAAGAATAGGCATAAATCTAGCTTACACATTTACCCAAATTATTATATGCCTGTTTAACCGAAGCTAATTTGGGTGTGTTTCTCCATCCCCAATGTCACTTCTCTGTGTTTTACGGCCATGACGAGAACGTCGGTCTCCTCGGCTGTGAACCGCTCCTGGCGTGCGTCTGGCAAATCCGCCGTTATAATAGCCATCCGCCATGGAACAAGCGCGCCTGCTCTTAAAGGGAATGTGAGATGACGCTCTGATTGGTTTATTTCACGTTACGCCCAAACCACACCTATGAGTAATGAAGCTACTTCAGACCAACACATTTTAGATTTCCAAGACCCGCCCACAAAGTTAAAAACGCAGCACTCAAGTTAAAATAAGTTAAACTTTTAAAAGACGTGTATCGAGACCTTGCGCTGTTTCCCCATTCCTCTGCCCGCCGCTTTTTCCCGTTTTTCAAAGCAAAACCGCTTACTGTGTGAACCAGCCCTAAGAAGCATAAATGGCCAAATAAGTATTTCCATCATGTCTAGACCTTATGCAAATATAACTGTTCCTTAATTCCAGGCAATATAACCATCTCATGTGAAACTAAACAAAATACCACACATATTAGACAAGAGACCACACTGAGCAGAAAACGGAAAAAACAAATAGCATGTCCCAGAAATAGACGTACATTTGTCTGAGTAGAAGTAGGCCTATACTAGATGTCTGGTCTGAATAGAACATTTGAATATGAGTATAACTATGAGTATATGATTTTAAACGATGCAATAGACAAAAAGCATAAATAGATCAATACAAGAATATTGTTTGAAAGGATTAATCATAGAAATAACCTTAAAGAATAATCATAATAATCATATGCATATCTTTTTCTTATACACCACGTTTAACAAGATTTCATTTTTAATGAGTATTTTTTACTTTTTAGTTGCATTTGTTTGGTTCTTTCTTCATCCTCAAACAATTACTTTATTTTTATTTTTAAGAGGTTTTCACAAGAGTTAACTGTAAACTGCGAACATTAAACTTTGCTTAAATTAAATGTCTTTAACTGGAAGTGTTCTGTTAACTCTGCAAAACGTCTCGGGTTACGTATGTAACCCTTGTTCCCTGAGAAAGGGAACGAGACACTGCGTCGGTGACGACACTAGGGGAACGCCCTTCAGCGTAGCGCGTCTGAATTTATGAATGAAACCGAATCCAATCCTATTGGCGTTGCGTGATGACGTAGCGTGTGACGGCATAAGCGGATGTATACAAAAGCACGCCGGCACACAGAAATGTCAGCTTTTGCTATGAAGCAAGTGCTCCAGGCGGGGTGAGGTGTGGCGAACCGACGCAGTGTCTCGTTCCCTTTCTCAGGGAACAAGGGTTACATACGTAACCCGAGACGTTCCCTTTCGAGGGAACTCGAACTGCGTCGGTGACGACACTAGGGGAACGAGATACCCACTATACCACAACGAACCCCGCTCATCCTAGTGTGAAGCTGTCTTCAGGCACAACTTAGGACGAAAGCACTCGTGCACCGGGTGTAGAGGGAAGGTCCAGACTGTAAAACCTCATGAATGTGTGCGGAGTGGCCCAGCCAGCCGCCTCACATATGTCATGGATAGAAACCCCTGAAAGGAGGGCTCTAGAGGACGCCATGCCTCTGGTGGAGTGAGCTCTCACGGCCATAGGTGAAGGCAATTTGCGCACCTGATAGGCCAGGGAAATAGTCTGAACGATCCAGTTGCTGATGGTCTGTTTAGAGGCGGGAAGCCCCTTCTTGGGCGACCCAAAACACACCAGCAACTGGTCTGACTTCCGCCATGAGGAGGACCTCTGAATATAACACTGCAGTGCTCTGACAGGGCAGAGCAGATGAAGTCTCTCCTCACCCGCCGTCACGTGAGGTGGAGGATAAAATGCCTGCAGAACCACAGGCCGTGCCACATTAGATGGCACCTTGGGCAAATAGCCGGGCCTGGGATGTAAGATGGCCTTAATGTTGCCTGGAGCAAACTCCAAGCACCCATTGGAAATAGAGAGCGCCTGGAGATCTCCTACCCTCCTCAGAGAAGTAATGGCCAACAAAAAGGCCACCTTAAACGAAAGGTTCTTGGCCTCAGCCGACTCTAATGGTTCGAAGGGAGCCTCAGCCAGCCCCTCGAGAACCACTGCCAGGTCCCAAGAGGGAACTCTGGTGCGAGTCGCAGGTCTCGTCCTCCAGGCTCCACGTAGGAAGCGTACGACCAGGTGATGCCTCCCCAGCGGGCCATCACCCAAAGGAGCGTGGAAAGCCGCAATGGCAGCCACATAAACCTTGAGTGTGGACGGGGTAAGCCCGGCAGAAAAGCGGTCTTGGAGAAACTCCAGTACTGAAGCCACTGGGCAGTTAACTGGGTCCAAATCACGCTCTCTGCACCAAACGGAAAATACATTCCACTTAAGGCCGTACAACTTCCTCGTGGAGGGAGCTCTGGAAGATAATATAGTCTCGACCACTCCAGCTGACAGGCCGGCTTCTAGATACTGTGCCCCCTCAGGGGCCAAACCCACAGTTTCCACAGCTCGGGTCGAGGGTGGAGAACTGAGCCCTCCGCCTGAGACAGTAAGTCCCTCCTCAGAGGGATCTGCCATGGCGGGCCTGCCAGGAGTGAAATGATGTCCGAGAACCATACTCGGGCCGGCCAAAACGGGGCTACTAAAAGTAGACTGACTCCGTCTCGACGGACCCTTTCCAGAACTGCTGGGAGCAGAGCGATCGGGGGAAAAGCATACAGACGTAGCCTCGGCCACGTCTGTACCATGGCATCCAACCCCAGCGGGGCTGGGTGCGTGAGGGAAAACCACAGTGGACAGTGGGACGTCTCTCGAGACGCGAACAGATCCACTTCCACTGGGCCGAACCTCACGCACATGGCCTCCACCACCTCTGGGTGGAGTCGCCACTCCCCGGGCCTCAGCCCCTGCCTGGACAGTACGTCTGCTCCCTGATTCTGGTCCCCCGGGACATACATCGCCCTGAGAGACGATAGTCTCCGCTGGGACCACAGGAGGATCTGATGCGCCAGTCTGCACAGAGGGCGCGACCTCAGACCCCCCTGGCGGTTCAAATAAGACACCACCGACGTGTTGTCGGTTCGCACAAGGACATGGCGACCATGGAGGTCTGGCAGGAAGCTCCTCAGAGCCCGGAACACCGCCAACATTTCTAGACAATTTATGTGCCAAGAGGAATGATGGTCCTGCCAGAGGCCTCTCGTAAAACGGCCGTCCATGACCGCGCCCCAGCCCGTGAGGGAGGCGTCTGTCGAAATAGATACTCGGCGACATAACACTCCCAAACTGGGACCCTGGGACAAGAACCAAGGCTTCTTCCAAATTGACAGGGAACGAAGGCATCTGCGCGTGACCCTTATCAAGCGGAATGGGTTTCCCCTCGGGGAAAACCCCTTGGTTCTCAACCACCACTGTAAAGCTCTCATGTGTAGCAGGCCAGAAGGTATCACGCTGGACGCTGCTGCCATGAGACCCAACACTCTCTGAAAGTGTTTGACAGTGACGGCCTGGCCTAGCTTTAACCTGGACACTGTGGTCAGGATAGACTCGATCCGAGCAGGAGTCAACTGAGCCCGCATCGTGACCGAGTTCCACACCACTCCCAGGAACGTGGTTCTCTGGGCTGGTGTCAACACGCTCTTTTTCGTGTTGAGTCTTAAGCCCAGGCTCTGGATGCGGGCGAGGACGACATCTCGATGCCGAATCGCCAGCTCTCGCGACTGGGCCAATATTAACCAGTCGTCGATGTAATTGAGCACCCTGATGCCCTCGAGCCTCAGGGGTGCTAGAGCTGCATCCATACACTTGGTAAATGTACGAGGGGAGAGTGCTAGGCCGAACGGAAGAACCCGATATTGGTAAGCTTCGCCCCCGAAAGCAAACCTCAGGAACTTCCTGTGAGATGGAAGGATGGAGATGTGGAAGTAGGCGTCCTTTAGATCTATCGTGACAAACCAATCCTCGGATTGAATTTGACTCACGATGATGGGAATAGTGAGCATCTTGAACCTGAACCTCCTCAGAGACCGATTCAGATGCCTCAGATCTAAAATTGGACGCAACCCTCCATCCTTCTTTGGAACTATGAAGTACCGGCTGTAGAACCCGGACTCCCTGACTGGTGGGGGAACACACTCTATGGCCCCTTTTTCCAGCAGCGAGTGAACTTCCTGTTCCAACACTGGACCCTGCTCTGGGTGCACTGACGTCCAGACCACCCCGTTGAATTTTGGTGGGCGGACCCGGAACTGCAGTCTGTACCCAGTTCTTACAGTGCGCAGGACCCAAGGAGAAATGTTCGCGAGGTTTTGCCATGCCTCTGCGAAATTCACCAAGGGAACCAGCCCCTCGGGGCTGGTGTCCAGTGTTTTGTGTCGGTCTTTGACGGCCCCCTGAAGCGGAGAACCGGCAGGGGAGAACCGACAACGACCCACAGTGTGCGAACCCGAACACTGACTGACCGCAGGCCTTTGGGGCAGACAGACCAGTGTGTGCTCGCTGGGAGCTAGCGTGTCCCGAAGCGTCAAAGACGGCGGGATACTGACGCCAGCTTCCCGAGGGCCCAGCGAGAGAGGGGACCACAATCGCTCTCTCTCGGGGGGGGCGGCCCTTTGAGGTCTCATAAAAGCTAGGACCTCTTTCCCTTAGCCTTCCTGGACTGAAGGACGGTCCTCAGATCCGTCCTCTCAGGAGGCTGCGGGTACGAGCGACGTCTAGAGTCCCAAGCTTTTTTAGGGGGAGCTCTAGAGGCGACACTCGCTTTCTGTGCCTGGCGATGAGAGGAACTGGAAGACGGCTGTGGCTGTTCTCTAGCAGCCGCCCTCCTGGACCTTGAACGGCGAGGGAGATATTGTTTAAAAGCTTCGCCCTGCTTCTTAACCTCCTGAAACCTGTCAACCACGGCGTTGACAGCTTCTCCAAACAGACCCGAGGTTGAAACAGGCGCATCCAGGAGGAAGGCCCTGTCCTTCTCCTTAATACCAGACAGGTTGAGCCACAGATGTCTCTCCGTGGTTACCAGAGCTGACATGGAGCGACCGATGGCACGGGCCGTCTCCTTGGTAACCCGGAGGGACAAATCTGTGGCCCTGCGAAGCTCCGCAACATCGTCAGGCGAGGGACCCTCGCCTTGGTCCATATCCCTCAACAGGTCGGCCTGGTACGCCTGCAAAATGGCCATTGTGTGCAGGCTCGCACCAGCCCGACCTGCCGCCATATACGCTCTGCCCACCAAAGCTGATGTGGTGCGGCAAGGCTTAGAAGGCAGCGCCGGTGTCTTCAGGGATGACGCAAGGTCGGGTGAAAGGTAGCTAGCTAGGGCTTCCTCAACCCGAGGCATCATCCCGTATCCCTTATCCCTAACCCCCACGATATTACTGTAATTTAAAATCGGGGGGTTAGACAGGCGTGCAGAGAAAGGCCTGTTCCAGGATTTACACAACTCATTGTGTAAATCCGGGAAGAAAGGGAGAGACCGGCGTGAAGGTTGCGTGCGGGGCTGCAGGAAGCGCTCATCAAGTTTGCTCTTAGGACGCGCTTCCTGCCGCTCTTGTGGCCAGGAAATATCAAGCTTGGCCACAGCCCGCGTTAAAACCTCCACTAACTCACCATAGCTGGGTGCAGGCTGAACAGTATCATGTCTTTCATTTGGATCCCCCCCCTCAACATTAAGCACATCTAATTCCTCGGAATCAGAGAGGTGTAAAACTGGGTCATCATCCCGAGCGGGAGAAGCCGCGGGGCGGGCTCCCGAGCGGGGAATAGGGGAACCTGAGCTCTCAGACGAAGAGTGGGAAAGTGCCTCGGCAGTCCCACTGTCGTCTAAAAGATCTCTCTGCGATCCCCACGATGCACGGCGCCGCATTGCCTCGGCCGATGCGGGACCTGAACCGCGGGGAGAACGCATTTGGCCATCCTCAGTAAACAAAGCCAACCGAGAACGCAGCACTCTCACTGACATAGACTCGCAGTGAGCGCAAGCAGCCCCCTCGAGAGCTGCTTGAGCGTGCTGCCTTCCCAGACAAGACACACACATCTCGTGTGTATCTCCAGGCGTGAGAAAACGTGGGCATGGAAACACACATTTTGAAAACTGTTCGCTTGCCATGATGAGACGAATATAAGATAAAGATTCGCTAGTTCAAACACACACACAAGCGCTTGCTGAATAGCAAAAAGCTGACATTTCTGTGTGCCGGCGTGCTTTTGTATACATCCGCTTATGCCGTCACACGCTACGTCATCACGCAACGCCAATAGGATTGGATTCGGTTTCATTCATAAATTCAGACGCGCTACGCTGAAGGGCGTTCCCCTAGTGTCGTCACCGACGCAGTTCGAGTTCCCTCGAAAAACTAAATAGAAATGCGTTCACAAAATAAAAACTAAACTAAAACTAACAAAACCATTAATGAAACTAACTAAAACTAAACTGAAATTTATAGGAAATTTGAAAATAATATTAAAATAAAAACTAATTTAAAAATGCTAAACTATAATAACCTTGTATACCACAGCAGCCTTACAATACAACACCAGTCTCAGCAATCCAAGGTGAACGGTCTTCTGGAGATTTTACCGTGTTTAATGGAGTGGGTGCTGGTGAACAATGGACTGGCGTTCACCATCTGCCCAGTGGGTTAGAGTTAGGGTGACTCTGACCAGGTGTGTGAGCCGGCAATATCATCCATCCCACTGGGGCTGCTCGTAGTGTAAAGCCATGCCTACACTACAACCACTGAGGTCGAGCTGCAGCTGGCCTCTGCAGAATTTAATGAGTTGGAAGAGGATATTTACCTGAGTAAATTACCCCGCCTTCCCACCTCTGCTGGTCCCACCCAGTTTTAGCCTCCTCATCCAATAACTGCCAGTTCCTTGGCCCCGTCTCCGCTGTTTCCTTTCAGTCCCTCAGCTCCTCTGATTCCAATCGGCTCTGTGGATCCACCTCAGACCTTCCAGTCTCCAGCTCCGCCTCAGCACAAGGATACCCAGGCTCTGCCTCTAGCCGATGAGCCCGTCATCATCTCTCGGCTCCACCGGGCTCCTTCATCCCTCCGGCTTCACCTTGGTCAGATGTCGCTCTGCCTACACCACAGGCTTCCAGGTCTCTGGCAACTCAATGACCCTCCATCCCTTCAGCTCCGTTGGGCCCCGCCTTCCCTCCGGCTCCCCCTTTGACCATCACTCGTACGGCTCCACCGGGCTCCTTCGTCCCTCCAGCTCTACATGGGTCAGACGTCGCTCTGCCTATGCCATGGACTACCAGGTCGCTTGCTACGCCTCTACCCTCCACTCCCTTTGTCAGGCTCTGCCTTTCCTGTCGCTCCTCCCTGGTCCTCAATCCACTGGCTCCACCTCAGTCCTCTGGCACCCTGGCTCCACCTCGAATGCTTGTCGCTGCTGCTCCATCTCGATCTCCAGAGCATTGGTGTCATGTGGTTCATCAGCTCTCAGTTTTCATATGGGCCTCCACTTCCATCGGCTTCGTCTCCATCGGTTGTCCCCCTGGTTTCATCAGCCAAGCCTTCACCATGGCTCCTCCCTCCCTCAACTCTACCATTGTCCTGGCTGAGCTCTAGGTCCCCGCCTGGCTCCCCCTACTCATGGCTCGCCCTACTCCTTGCTACCCCTACTCCTGGCTCCCCCTACTCCTGGCTACCATTATTCCTTGCTACCCCTACTCCTAGCTCCCCCTACTCCTTGCTACCCCTACTCCTGGCTCCCCCTACTCCTGGCTCCCCCCACTCCTGGCTCCCCCTACTCCTTGCTCCCCCTACTCCTGGCGACCATTACTCCTGGCTACCCCCACTCCTGGCTACCCCTACTCCTGGCTACCATTACTCCTGGCTACCCCCACTCCTGGCTACCCCTACTCCTGGCTACCATTACTCCTGGCTACCCCTACTGAATGTAACACGTATGTTCTGCGTTGGTTTAGTTTAATTGTGCTTTGGTTCTGTTTTCCCTGTTCTGGTTTGCCTGTGTTCCCTAGTCAGTTTCCTTGGTTGTTAATTAGTTATACACACCTGTTTCTGTTCAGTTGATTACCCTCCCTTGTGTTTAAGCCCTCAGTTTCCTTTGTTTCAAGGTCTGGTATTGTTTATGTTAAGCGTGGTTATTTCCTGAGCTTCTTCAACGTGTTACTAGTTGAATTTCCTATTAAAGACTCCTTTTGTTATCCTTTGTGATTGTGCGCTTACCACAGCCTACAAGGCGCCTGACAGTTAGTTCATGTTAGTTAATACATTAACTAGTGTTATGTATTGTGTAACTAGAGTTACCAATGAGACCTTATTGTGAAGTGTTGCTGTTTTTCTTCTTTTCTTGTTCATAAAAAGGAGAAAACACATCAGAAATTTCTGTCATCCTGTTGGGTATTTCAAATGACAAATTTATCAATAGAAAAGACCTCATCTGAGCTTTATCTCCTCCTAACAGAAAACAACGGCCTACTCAAGCACTGATACAACAAACCCTCCAATCTCGACCGACCCAAGCACTGATACAACAAACACTCCAACAACGGCCTACTCAAGCACTGATACAACAAACCCTCCAATCTCGACCGACCCAAGCACTGATACAACAAACACTCCAACAACGACCTACTCAAGCACTGATACAACAAACCCTCCAATCTCGACCGACCCAAGCACTGATACAACAAACACTCCAACAACGGCCTACCCAAGCACTGATACAACAAACCCTCCAACAACGACCTACTCAAGCACTGATACAACAAACCCTCCAATCTCGACCGACCCAAGTACTGATACAACAAACACTCCAACAACGGCCTACTCAAGCACTGATACAACAAACACTCCAACAACGACCTACTCAAGCACTGATACAACAAACACTCCAACAACGGCCTACTCAAGCACTGATACAACAAATACTCCAACAACGGCCTCCTCAAGCACTGATACAACAAACCCTCAAACAACGGCCTACTCAAGCACTGATACAACAAACACTCCAACAACGGCCTACTCAAGTACTGATACAACAAACACTCCAACAACGGCCTACTCAAGCACTGATACAACAAACACTCCAACAACGGCCTACTCAAGCACTGATACAACAAACCCTCCAATCTCGACCGACCCAAGCACTGATACAACAAACACTCCAACAACGGCCTACTCAAGCACTGATACAACAAACACTCCAACAATGACCGACTCAAGCACTGATACCACAGTCCCTCCAATCTCAACCGACCCAAGCACTGAAACAACAAATGCTCCAACGACGACCTCCTCAAGAATTGTTACTACAAACACTCCAACGACAACCAACTCAAGCATTAATACCACAAACACTCCAATGACTACCTCCTCAAGAATTGTTACTACAAACACTCCAACGACAACCAACTCAAGCATTAATACCACAAACACTCCAATGACGACCTCCTCAAGAATTGTTACTACAAACACTCCAACGACAACCAACTCAAGCATTAATACCACAAACACTCCAACGACGACCTCCTCAAGAATTGTTACTACAAACACTCCAACGACAACCAACTCAAGCATTAATACCACAGTCCCTCCAACGACGACCTCCTCAAGAATTGTTACTACAAACACTCCAACGACAACCAACTCAAGCATTAATACCACAGTCCCTCCAACGACGACCTCCTCAAGAATTGGTACTACAAACACTACAACAACGTCCCACTCAAGCATTAATACCACAGTCCCTCCAACGACGACCTCCTCAAGAATTGGTACTACAAACATTACAACAACGACCCACTCAAGCATTAATACCACAGTCCCTCCAACGACGACCTCCTCAAGAATTGGTTCTACAAACATTACAACAACGTCCCACTCAAGCATTAATACCACAGTCCCTCCAACGACGACCTCCTCAAGAATTGTTACTACAAACACTCCAACGACAACCAACTCAAGCATTAATACCACAGTCCCTCCAACGACGACCTCCTCAAGAATTGGTACTACAAACACTACAACAACGTCCCACTCAAGCATTAATACCACAGTCCCTCCAACGACGACCTCCTCAAGAATTGGTACTACAAACATTACAACAACGACCCACTCAAGCATTAATACCACAGTCCCTCCAACGACGACCTCCTCAAGAATTGGTTCTACAAACATTACAACAACGTCCCACTCAAGCATTAATACCACAGTCCCTCCAACGACGACCTCCTCAAGAATTGGTACTACAAACATTACAACAACGACCCACTCAAGCATTAATACCACAAACACTGCAACGACGACCAACTCAAGCATTAATACCACAAACACTCCAACGACGCCCTCCTCAAACCCAGAGCTGACGGCTGCCCAGAGCACTGGCTCCGTTGCTTCAGGCCAGTATATCCCCTTCAATCCTCTGCTGATCCCTCTGATAATTCTCGTCACACTGGAACTTTAATGCAAAATGTATGATCCTCAGTCTAACGGGGAGCCAAATAATATGAGTCATTATTAACTTTCTTTACTCTCTCCAATTATTTTGTAGTCTGTAGTCGAGTTCTTTCCTTGGAGGTTTCATGTCTAGATAACTCAAATGTTGTGTGATCTAATGCTGTATCTTGTGTTAGTGTGACGCAATGCTAAATCTTGTATACTGATCTGACCTCACTAACTCCTTTCAGGGTAAAACTGTTGTGGTTTCCATTTCTAAATGCTTACATTTGTATGTAACCTATGTTGAAACCAGTTACTATTGTGGACCGTAATTTTATAAAACAAGGTTTCCTAATCAAAGTTATGGAGAACAGCAACAACGTTCAAAACGTTGCAATCAATAGTTTGTGTACTTGTGGAGATGTGTTGTGCCAGTCTTTCCTTTTGTGTTGTTTTTGTTGATCTCGTCATTGAGCTTTTGCTGGATGTGTGTATGTTTTATTTGCATTCTGTTTTTCAGAGTAACCAGGAATATGTGCAGTACAGTTTCAGCCATTTCATTTTAACACTCATAATACGTTCAGTATAACTTTCCTTGCTCAACTAACCACATGCAAATGCTTCATCTGATGTATCTGATAATCTGATGGCACGGGACATTTCCTGCAATTTCATTTTCAATTCGTTGGACACATGGCCATTGTCTTTCTCACGAACACCAATAAAATTGCACGTAAACATTATCATATAAAAATATTTTATAAATAAACATTTCTAAACTTTTAAGGCCACTTTAATTTTCTCTACAGAGCCTCCGGATTCCTCATCTCTATCACACCTCAGTTTAATGTTCTTCCAGCTCTGACACTAGGGTCAGATCCGATAATAATGTTTGAGCATTCCAGTCGTTCCACTGCTATCGAACGTGTCCCACTTTCATACAATATCCCGGATTTGGCCTTAAGAAAGACAACTCTATCACATCCAGTTTAAATATCTTTCTATTCTATTTAAAGCTCATGATCGAGACCAAACAAACCCGAGTCACACATTCATCAGGTTATTTATCTTAACTCTCTATCTCAAATGTAAACACTGATAAAATAATCTGTATTTTTGTTTTGTTGCCGTATAAATATCTCAACATTATTTAAACAAGATATATATAACAATATCAGATTTGTTGATTAGAATGAGACTTGAATTCCTTACATTGCGTTAGATTTATGTTTAAAACAAGATTGTGACGATGGGAGAAGAAACTTTATTCAAAACACATTTCTGAAAATAAAATATTAATATATTGTTTTTTACACCTGTTTTGCAGCAGAATTGATAATATTTTCCTGTTTATCACTGTAAATCTGTATTGCATAAAGCAGAAATTTATTGATTTCGATGTATTAAGTTTTCAGGATGTTTATATTATTTGTACTGGGAAATATGACAAAATAGCGTTTTTTATTTTATTTTAAATAAGAAACATTAAGAAAGACTGTAGAAGTGTCCTGATTAAAGCCGGCCAGCTGATTGGCTGTTCAGAGGGAGTATAAAAGCATCTTCTCGAGGGTTTGATCATCACACACCAGATCTCAGCAGAACCTTCATGTTCATCATGTTCAAGATTCTGTTAGTCTCGTCGCTGATGGCGGATCTGCTGTTATTTGCATCTGCACAGGTAATTTTATTTCATTTATTTTTCATAAACATTATAATTTAAATTAATTAACAAGCGCCTTTGTATTAAGGAAATCATCCATGTAAATAATATGAGACTTTTGTTTTTTACATATAATATTTCAGTCTCTATCAGGAAATGCCAGTGTTTTAAATTCAATAGTTAAGAGGTTATTTTAACCCATGATACGTTTGTTCTTGGTGTGGCTTTACAGTAACAGTTTAGCAAACACTATAGACTATAAAAACCTTTTAAACACATGATTCAGGTTTTCTCATGTAAAAAAATAAATACATAAATGCAGTATTTTACGCATGGAAGTGGAACAAATCTGTGTTAATGTAGAGCCTGATGTGATATTCAAAGTGTCTGATTTGCATATTTCCTCAGATAAGATAAAGGGGCGGGGTGAATGATGTCACATGTGGGCGTGTCTGAGCACACTAACTGTACCATCTTGTACTGTGGTTCTATAAGCAACGAGATTCATAAGATAATATTTTTTTGTTGACGATTCAGAGCACAGCGATTCCAAACTCAACGACTCAGAACTCAGCGAATCAGAACTCAGCGACTCAGAACTCAGCGAATCAGAACTCAGTGACTCAGAACTCAACGACCACAGACACCAGCATCTGTACACCTGCGGCTACAGCAGAAACCGGCAGCAACAGCACCACGGGCCCCGTGATGACCACACACACACACACACACACCACCCTCATCAGCAGCACAGATGGAGATCTCAGACTCAGTGTTTCAGTGCAGCTTCTGCTCCTGCTGCTGATCCTCAACCAGTGCTGAAGAAACCAGTGAAACCAGTGAAACCACTCAACTCCTGTCCATATAACTGACACGATGGAGAACTTTTGTCTTTTCTTTTCTTTTTAAATATGCATTGACATATAATATTTGGATTAACAATTAACTGATTGTGAAAAAAATTTAAGCAATGAACAGTATTTTAAATTAAGGGAAAAATAAACACACACACTCTCTCTCTCTCACACACACACACACACTCTCTCTCTCTCTCTCTCTCTCTCACACACACACACACACACACACACACACTCTCTCTCTCTCTCTCTCTCACACACACACACACACACACTAAAAATGCCTCAGTGATTATTTCATCAGTTTGTGTCATTGATATCCACGTTAATCTTCTGCTCAGTGATTGTTGATGGATGATCTATTGTTCCTATTGTTTCTGGCGCTGGACTTCCTTCTGCTGAAGGTCATCATCATCGTCATCATCATCATCACGCGTCAGACTGAGTCACATGACCTGCTTCACAAGAACACCAGGAAACTACAGATCTTTCATGTCATAAATGATTACAGAATAATGGAGATTTACAGCACAATGATTTATAAAAAGCTTTTAAGGAACTTATTAATAAAATCAGTGCTTCTGCTTATGCATAATATATATTTACCATTGAATGAACTGAAGTCTCAGCATATCTGTTATATACAGCAGATTAAACAGTACAAATATTTGGTATAAAGGATCAATAATTAAAAGAACTGAAACTGAATTGTTTGTCTGTTTTTACTACATAATATTTCTTTATAACTTCTATTGATATTCAATGACTGAAAGTTTTATTTAGTACTCAGGATCCTATATTACATATACTGTATATATCCTATTCAATAATACATATATTCTATTCAATAATACATACTGTATATGGGACATTCTACCAGAAACGTACATTATCTGTCCTTGAATTGTTACAGTGAATAAAAAAGTATTTCATCCAAAAATTTCTAAAACTGGCTCATAGTTGATTTCTGTGAGTTGTTCTGTAAAGGAATATGTCATTCATTAGGTTCTCAGATATTTTTTTCTTTATTAAAAACACTTGCCCTTGTCCTCAGCCAAATTGGAGCTACAGCTTTCATAGTTTTGTTATGCTACAAACTGTTATTTAAAAAAAAAAAACTCATCAATAACAAGTTTAAGCTGTTATCATTCACATCAACTGATCAAAAACATAAAATTATATATAAATTCTACAAATAAATTCTATTTTACAACTGTCCCCATGTTTTGGTCAGTCCTGTCACGTTTACATAAAACTCTACATAAAATGTGTGAAATACACCTTTAAGGGTATCACTCAGAGGAAGTGACATCATTTGACCCAGGTGAAGCTTACATTGATTAAGGCTGAATTGTTTCATTGAATTGTATGATTTTAAGCTTGTTTTTGTATGTTTTTTTTAGGAAGACGAGCTAAAGGGTCAGGCCCTGTCACGGTTAAACATTCCAGAAAATAATGAAAATGTTTTAAATCCAAAACATGTCTAAAAAGGTTATTGAAATTCCTTGCTTGCATGTTAACAGTTTTTATGCTAGCATGCTAGCAGGCTGAGTAATGGCAGTTTACAATGGCCAACCGTCAGGCCCTGTCACATCAGGCCCGGTCACATTCCTGTGTGACACGGCCTTACAAATGAATGTTATTGTTCTTTTTTATTACATTTATTGCATATGTTATGTATTTAACGCATGCAATAGTAAAATGAAGGCCAAGGTGCTTGATTTTTATACAACTGTGGCCATGGAAGTGATTTAAACACCTAAATTCAATTATTTGGAGGGCTGTCCCAATACTTTTGGCAATATTATGTATGTCCTTGGCTGAATTTTACCATAGTCTAATATTACTTTAACATTAAAATTATAATAATAATTTAAAAAAGAAATGCCAATCAAAAATTAAATAAAGAACACAAAACATAACTTTTTCTGCATCATCAAAATCCATAAAGTCAGTCCTGTCACAGTACCGTCAGTCCTGTCACGCCATGGTCAGTCCTGTCACACAGGAAATTATGATAAAAGTGTACTATTTGAGGAAATATTAATTAATTAATCTCTTTAACTGTGTAGATGAAGGTGGGGGTATATATCCACTACTATGTTTTTATAAAAATCTCCTATGTAAAGGTAGTTATTTTACAACTATATGAGTGCCTGCGGGTATTCTGTGATTTTGTGTACTACAGTTGACCGAAAAGTTACTTATATTTCTTAAAGGAATTATAAAACCATGTTAGATACAATCAGGGACATGTGATCAATAAGAAAATGCTATCTGTATCAAAGAAATTCATTAGGAAACCATTCTAACATATACAAATTTGTCTGTGACAGGGCCTGACATTTTAGGGGTGAAATGCGTATAAAAATGTATTTTATTTAATCATAAAAACATGCTGAGATGGGATGATATGTGTTTCTCATAGTTTAACATGTCCTCCATATGTCTCAACGTTCAGATTTAAGAAAAATATATTTTTTTCCCCAAGATTTTTTAAAGTGGAAATGTACGTTTCTGGTAGAATGTCCCCTATATCCTATTCAATAATACATATACTGTATATATCCTATTCAATAATACATATACTGTATATATCCTATTCAGGATACATCACTGAGGATGCGTCCCAGTGCATCCATGAGATGTTTCTGCATAGTTAATGTCTGGCTTAGCCAGTGACTCCTAGGAATAGACTAGGTGACAACCAAGAACAGTTTGGTCGACTACTGGAGAGACAGTTGACGGCACGGAAAGACGGCATCTGGGACAGATTGGGTTAGCACCCACGCCTGTGTCTTTCGTGAGAGAGAACCCAAACAAGCTACGGAAAGCCCTATAGAGAGATACCCCCAGGAGATCCCGAGAGGGGGGGAGGATGAGATCTCCAATCGGACGGACCAAAGGTTCACAACTCATGCAAACGGACAGGCGGTAGATGTGATATGCATGTGCGGAAAGCTGTGCAAAAATCATCGTGGCCTAAAAATCAATCAGGCCAGAATGAAATGTTTGGAGCGGGAGAGTGAGGTGCAACGCACAGGTCTTGAACCTGGTGAGACGCAGGAGGAGCCCGGCCAGGAGGCAACCCACAGAGCCCAGTCCCTCCATGTACCAGAGCCTCCCAATCCCAGCAGAGCAGTTCCGCAGCAGCGGATTAAGTGGCCCCCAGCCAGCAAACACAGTGAGTGGATGCAGTTTGACGAGGATGTGTCCAACATCATCCAAGCCTCAGCCAAAGGAGATGTTGACAGCCGACTCCAAACGATGACTACCATCATCAGCAGCTATGCCTCAGAAAGATTCGGCAGGGTAGAGGAAGGAAAAACCAAGCCTGCCTCCTACACCATGAGCCGTAGGGCTACCAAGACACATAACCTGCGTCAGGAGCTTCGCACCCTCAAGAAACAGTATAGGATGACTACGGAGGAGGAGAAGCGACCATTAGCAGAGCTGCAAAACATCCTGCGGAAGAAGTTGATGATCCTACGCAGAGTAGAGCGGCACCGGAGACGGGGAGAGAGAGAGAGAGCCAGGAAGCGAGCGGCTTTCATCGCCAATCCCTTCTGTTTCACAAAACAACTGCTTGGAGATAAGCGCAGTGGTCGGCTTGGGTGCTCAACAGAGGAAGTGAATCACTTCCTACAGGACACAGTGAGCGATTCCCTGAGAGAACAAGAGCTATCAGCCCCGCCCCCCCAACAACAGAGTTCAACCTAAGGGAGCCAAGTTTGAAGGAGGTTGAGGAGATCATCAAGGCAGCCCGCTCAGCATCTACCCCAGGCCCCAGTGGCGTACCTTATTTGGTATATAAGCGCTGCCCAGAGCTTCTCCGGCACCTGTGGAAGATCTTGAAGGTGATTTGGCGAAGAGGAAGAGTTGCAGACCAGTGGAGGTGTGCTGAAGGAGTGTGGATCCCCAAAGAGGAGAACTCGAAAAACATCAACCAGTTTCGATCCATCTCACTATTGAGTGTTGAAGGGAAGGTGTTTTTCAGCATCGTCTCACTAAGACTGACAGAGTTTCTTCTCAAGAATAATACATCGACCCCTCAGTGCAGAAGGGGGGGATTCCTGGAGCTCCCGGCTGCTTGGAACACACTGGTGTAGTTACACAACTCATCAGAGAGGCCCATGAGAACAGAGGCGATCTAGTTGTCTTGTGGTTGGACCTGGCCAACGCCTATGGATCAATACCACACAAGCTGGTTGAACTCGCCCTACACCTCCATCATGTTCCCAGTAAAATTAAGGACCTGATCCTGGATTACTATAATAATTTTAGGATGCGGGTCACTTCTGGTTCAGAAACATCAGACTGGCATCGTATTGGGAAAGGAATAATAACAGGCTGTACCATCTCTGTTATTCTTTTCGCTCTTGCCATGAATATGGTGGTCAAGTCAGCCGAGGTGGAATGCAGAGGACCCCTAACCAAGTCAGGCATACGACAGCCCCCTATAAGAGCCTATATGGATGACCTTACTGTTACAATGACATCGGTCCCAGGGAGCAGGTGGATCTTACAAGGACTTGAGAGACTCATCACCTGGGCAAGGATGAGTTTTAAGCCATCCAAGTCAAGGTCCATGGTGCTGAAGAAGGGGAAAGTGGTTGACAACTTCCGTTTTTCCATCTCAGGAACTGTCATCCCAACCATCACGGAGCAACCTGTCAAGAGTTTGGGGAAGCTCTTTGACTCCAGCCTGAAAGACTCTGCTGCCATTCAGAAGTCCAACAAAGAACTTGGCGCTTGGCTCACCAAGGTTGACAAGTCTGGTCGGCCTGGTAGATTCAAAGCCTGGATCTACCAGCATTCCATTCTTCCCCGAGTCCTGAGGCCCCTACTGGTCTATGCAGTCCCAATGACAACAGTTGAGTCCCTAGAAAGGAAGATCAGTGGCTTTCTTCGGAAGTGG
The DNA here is from genome assembly GCA_021554675.1 of Leuciscus idus. Taxonomy (NCBI): domain Eukaryota; kingdom Metazoa; phylum Chordata; class Actinopteri; order Cypriniformes; family Leuciscidae; genus Leuciscus; species Leuciscus idus. The sequence continues at coordinate 427,042 of CM038628.1, forward strand.
CCGGGTCTTCCATGCAGTCTAACCAGCGCTGCACTGTATGGGACGAGTAACATCCTGCAGCTGCCCTTCAGTGGCCTCACTGAAGAATTCATGGTGGTACACACCAGAGAAGCCCTACAGTACAGGGACTCCAGGGACTGCAAGGTGTCACTAGCCGGCGTTGAGGTGAGGACAGGAAGGAAATGGAAGGCTGGGAAAGCAGTGGAGGAGGCAGAGTCACGCCTGAGACAAAAGGTGTCACTAGTCGGCGTTGAGGTGAGGACAGGAAGGAAATGGAAGGCTGGGAAAGCAGTGGAGGAGGCAGAGTCACGCCTGAGACAAAAGGCACTGGTGGGGACTGTGGCGACAGGCAGAGCGGGCTTGGGCTACTTCCCAAAGAATCCCAAAGGCATCTACTCCAGGAATAGGTCCGAGCAGGCGTGGAGGAAGAGCGAGTGAGCAGGGCGGTGGGACTCCGGCAGCAGGCAGCATGGTCTAGGTGGGAGAGCACATTGCAGTGCAGGATCACCTGGGCAAACATCTTGCAGGCAGATTTCCATCGGGTCCGTTTCCTGGTACAAGCTGTCTATGATGCCCTGCCAAGCCCAGCGAACCTTCATGTCTGGGGGAAAATCGAAACACCTTCCTGCCTTCTTTGCTCTGGAAGAGGCTCTTTAGAACATGTCCAATACTGCCCAAAGGCGCTGGCTGATGGTCGCTATCGTTGGCGCCATGGCCAGGTGCTTAAGGCAACTGCTGAGAGCTTAGCCTCAGCCATCAGCACCAGCAAACACTATCATGCTCCAAAGAAGACAGTCCCCTTTATTAAAGCTGGAGAGAAAACCCAGGCGTGCCCACAATTAACAACAGGCCTCCTACATAAAGCCTCGGACTGGCAGCACAGGTCAACCTGGAAAAACAGCTGAGGTTCTCTCAGAACATTGCAACAACAAGGCTCCGCCCAGACATGATGGTTACCTCCGAGGTTTCAAAACATCTGATTATACTGGAACTCACGGTGCCCTGGGAAGAGCGTATTGAGGAAGCCAATGAGAGGAAACGCGCTAAGTACCAGGAGCTGGTTGAGGAGTGCAGGGAAAGAGGCTGGAAAACCTTCTATGAGTCTATAGAAGTCGGCTGTAGAGGCTTTGCAGGACGTTCACTGTGCAAGGTCCTCAGTCGTTTGGGCATTACAGGGGCGGCCAAGAAAAGGGCCATTCAATCCGCGAGCGAAGCCGCAGAAAAGGCTTTGGATTAAGAGGGCTGATCCGTGGACTGCTACTGGGATGCAAGTTGGGGTTTGATCAACCCCGGCTGGTTCGCCTGGTTGAGGGTGTATGATGTTGCGAGACCCGAAACACCCAATGATCCCAGGATACATCACTGAAGATGCGTCCCAGTGCATCCATGGGATGTTTCTGCATAGTTAATAATACATATACTGTACATATCCTATTCAATAATTGTTAGAAATGTTGCTAGAAACGACTGAGATCAGTTTCCTGGAGAACACTGTGATAAAATACTTTTATTCTCACTAATAATCTTTAGTTATCTTTTCAATGATGACTTTTCATGCAAGTATAAAGTCTGAATGTTATGTCAAATTGTTTTATCATGTCATGCTTGACACAATCAGACATTATAAAGCAAACGTATATTTCTACACACTGAATTCAAGCATTTCATTCATATCCATAAATAATGTTCAAATCAATGTGACCCACATCGGCATTATTCATTTTCAGTTCAAACTTCAAAACAATCAAAAGAGGAAACAAGCAGTTCAGAAAAGAGGAAAACACACACACACACACACACACACACACACACACACACACACACACACACACACACACACACACACACTAGTTTCATCTGTTTGTGTCAATGATCTCCACATTAATCTTCCGCCCAGTGATTGTTATTGAAGTATTTAGTGTCTTTATTGTTTCTGTCGCTGGACTTCCTTCTGCTGAAGGTTATCATCATCATCATCATTATCATCAGGCTTCAGACTTCAGACTGAGTCACATGACCTGCTTCACAAGAACACCAGGAAACTACAGATCGTTCATGTCATTAATGATTAATGTACAGATTCACTGTTGAGGAGCATTTCATTCATATCCAGAAATAATTTACTGTACAAATCAATGTGACCCACATCGGCATTATTCATGTTCAGTTCCAACAAATCAAAATAGAGGAAACCAGCAGTTCAGAGAAGAGGAAAACAGAAGCAGAGATCAGGACGCGGCGCTATTACAATATATTATAATACAATCAGAAGTTTTCACGTGATTTGTGTTTAAATGATGTTTTGAGTGATTCTTATCTTCAAACTATTTTTATCGTTTTTACAACTCATGCTGCAGAGGAACAAGGAAGCAGAGAAAGATTTCTGAGAAATGGGATTAGCAGCTCGAAACAGTGTGTGTAACATTACAACATTACAACTGGAAAACAGTTTATTAAATTATAACTGGAAAACAATCATTATAAGAGAAACAAGAGTGAAGGACAGAAGTGGCCAAGACTCACATCTTCACACTTTATTCAAACATTATTAATTATTGATCGACTATTTTGCAGTCGATTGTTTTATGTGTGATAATAACGTAATGAAATATGACAAATTGTGTGACATCAATTTTATCCAGACTGTCAATCAAAGAAATCATGAACACATGCCAAAAAAAGAAGAGAGAATCAACCAGATATTAATAAATGATTAAGTTGTAGTCAATGAATGTGTTTTCCCCCCTTTTATTCTTTGCATAGTAAAAGCTGTAGTTATAATCTTATCAGATGAATACCGTAACCAAGTTTAGTGCTTTCTTTTTCCCTCATATTTAATATATATATATTCTTCATATTTTGATGGTTTATTCAGACTTGTAGGGTCATTAAAAACAAATATCCCCACCTGACCTCAGTTTTTGCCAATATTTACCTTCATAATAATATTTAACTTCTTAAAAAAAAAGACAATTATTTTCCTCTTCCTTCAATCCTCGTCTTATGATTCTGTGCATGAACCAGTCAGATGAAGAGAGAGAAACAGGAGTGGCTGTGTTCAGTTCAGCTCTCTCTCACACACACCTGACAACATGACATCATCATCATCATCAACATCATCATCAGCCTATATAAGAGCAGGCTCACACACACACACACACACACACAGACTCACGGATCATCATGAAGGGTTTGATCACAGGCTTCTCTGCGCTGCTGCTGCTGTGCTCTTCTTCCATAACTTTGCAAGTACGTCAACTTTTTCTACTAACCATAACCATAACCATAACTGTCTAGTAATACTCTAATGAGAGTTAGTTGACATGGAGTTCCAAAATCTGATTTTGATAAGTTGTTTTCAAAGCTATAGATGAGAATGCAAATGTTGAGTGGGAAATGTTTTACAAAGACTAAAAGCAAACACTGAACACTACATCTATTTATAATAATTAATATAATGTAATTTAATGTAATATAATATAATTAATATACAGATTTTTTTTTGTGGTTTCCCAGTAGAGATGTCCGAACATCTTTAATCTAAAATTGTATTATTTGACTAGAAAAATGAGACTTGTTATAATATCTTGAATTATTTTCTGTTCTTTTTTTAATCATAACTCTAAGAAATCATGAGATTTATGCCTAAAACAAGAAAGAAAAAGGCAGCACTTAATGTTAGTTATTTAAAACATTCATAAAATTTAATAAAAATAGCATGTTAGTGCAGCTCAATTAAACAATGTTTTAAGTTGAGTTTATTAATGTATTAGAAAATGATTAAATTAATAATTTAAAGGTATTTTTTCAATGTAAGTTTAAGTTAACAAAGGAAACCTGATCATAAAGTGTTACCAAAAAGTGTCAATAAAGTAAGAATGACATCGATCCGTGTTTTAAGTATACTCAGATGTTTTTAATAGGAGACAAGACAAAGATAATGATTGAGGAAATAATTTTCAACTTAATATTTACACCGATTACCGAATATTAGGGAAGAGGAAGTTTCACACCAACGAAATCTGAGGAACAAACTATGTATTGTGTTTTATTTTATTATCTAAAATAAATTGGATTGCTTAATGGTTGTTTAAATTGTTCCCTAAAAGGGTAATGCTACGACAACATCTGCTATTCCAGCAACTAATGCTTCAGTGAGTGAAGAGCCTACAACGACTAATGCTTCAACTTCATCTGCTCTTCCAACATCTAATGCTCCTTCAACTACAGCTGCAATCACTCAGATGAGTACAGATAATGCCTTAACTACAGCTCAGAACACCTCAGTAACACCAGTGAGTCAAGCGACGACCACCACATCTTCATCTTCATCAACACCTAAACTGAGCAACTCGACCACACTGGAGCCTGGGAATATCACCACATCTTCATCTTCATCAACACCTAAACTGAGCAACTCGACCACACTGATGCCTGGGAATATCACCACAGGACAGACCTCGTCTCAGAGCTCGACTCAGACCTCGTCTCACACCACTCCTTCGTCCAGCGAGTCTCTGAGAGTTTCGTTCCTCTTGGGTTCTCTGCCGGTCCTGCTGTTCGCGCTGCTGATCTGAACTCTTTAGCATAACTAGACCAATACAAATGCAATACATTTCACCTTGTGACTAAAAAGCTTCTGCCAAATGCATAACTGTAAATGTAAATGAAGGTAAAGGAGTTACACTAGCATAAACTGAACAGCAGATATTAGTCTTGTTTACTGAATATGTTTCTCATGACTGTAAAAACCTAAAGGCTCATGCTTGAAATTAGCTTGACAAATATAAATTGTGAATTTCTGTTGAATTTTTAATTGAAATGTAAGGAACAAGTTTCCATAAAGAATGAAGCCGATATAAAGAACCTTCCTTCATTATAAAGGGCTTGACGTATCACTAACGAGGACAGTCATTAATCCATAATTAACCCTTTAATCTGGTTAATCCAAACATCGCTGTTCTTTTCACTGTAATGTGTTTGCACATGATTTACTGTTTGAGACTCTTCTGGATTAAACTAATTGATGTACAATCATTTATTTCCTTATACTGGGTTTATGATCTTATGACATCCTGGAAAAACATTATTAAAGCCTTTAGCTAAATATCAAACAAATGAGTCACGCTACAGTTCACATGATCAGAAAGTCAAATAAACTTTATTATTCGGCTTCAGTATCAGCAGGTCATAAACTCACGGACTCGGGCGGAGACTCTGAATAAAGTCATCAGATGTATAATAACACTGGATATAGTCTTCACTGTTGAAATCAATCCTTATTAAAGTAATAAAACTGAAGTTCTCCACTGTTTATGTTCACTTAACCATAACTGACTATGTTTAGGAACGGGCATATGACTTATGACTAAACCCACAACACACACTCGCCAACTCAGATGTGTTAATGATGTTTGGCGAGTGTTCATTTTAGGCCTGATAATCCGATATGACAGAAGAGATGCATGTTTTCCTGGTCCCAAAATATATGATGATCAAAAAAAATGGCAATCAGTTTATTGTGATTAAAATCCTGTATATATAAAGGCAGCTGGAAGGTCTTTTAGCCCAAGGGTCGGTAAATACTGCGTACATTATAAATAAACAACGTCTAAAATTTCAGGTATTGAAATATTATGGGTTTTTGGGGCCTTTATTGATGGTCTTTAACTTATTGATTTATATCACTTCAAAGTTTTATAAGTATGGCCACATAAGAGAACAAATCGTGCTCTAGCATATCATTTTCAGATAAATGTTGAAATAATGGCATACTAAGTCTAGACTTGGTATGTTATATTATGACTTATTATGTCAAAATGTAGTTAGTGGGCCCTATTTTAACGATCTAAGCTCATGGTCTAAAGCGAACGGCGCAAGCTCACTTAGGGCGTCCGAATCCACTTTTGCTAGTTTAACGACGGGAAAAATGGTCGGTGCTCCCGGCGCATGGTCTAAAAGGGTCATCCCTATTCTCTTAATGAGTAATGGAGGGATGCTGTTAAACTGTCAATGAACGGAGGAAAGTTTGCTGTATATATAGACCTCTTGACTCATTGATTGGGGTGATTAACAGAGTGTGCTCCACTCGTGTTTAATTAGGTTTGATTATCTGAATGTGCTCCTCCCGAACTTTGTTAAAGGGGACCTATTATGCCCCTTTTCACAAGATGTAAAATAAGTCTCTGATGTCCCCAGAGTGTGTATGTGAAGTTTTAGCTCAAAATACCCAACAGATCATTTTTTACAGCATGTTTAAATTGTCACTTTTTGGTGCTCATAAAAACGCGCTGTTTTAGTGTGTGCCCTTTAAATGCAAATGAGCTGCTGCTGCCGGCACAGGGGGCGGAGCTTCATGAGCTCGCGCTCAAGCCTCTTAGGACAATTTCATCTCACGGAATGATGATCATATCAGCAACTCTCAGTAACGGTGTTCATTTCGACCCGGAGCCGCGCAATAATGCCTACAGAGTCAGAGTGCTGTATGGAGATGGAACAGGTATAGTTTAGTTTAATTACGGTTATAACGTATTTGTCATCTGCTTGTATGTATCCACTATTAATAGCCTACAAGTCTGCTGTTTCGGACCAGGTTGATGATCAAAAATATACTGATGAGTTTAATAAAGTTTATTGTACATCACAGAAAAGATGAAGCGTCAGTTTTACTCCAGAAAATCACTGTATAAGAGCTGAGTAAACACAGTATAAGAAGTGCGTAAGTACATAAACAAATTTCGGTAGAGTTAAGGGAGCATTTTCTTTGAAAACAAAATAATTCCACCTCGTCTTCAGCTGCTGTCTCAGATTTCGGGAGTAAATAGAGAGAGAGCTATGTGGATTAATACATCCAGCCACACAACACCTACAACGCTTGGGAGACATTCTCGTCAGTGCAGCAAAGGCGGATGTGTACAACTCGCTGTGAACTCGATCAGGGCGGGTCAATGTTAAAACGGCAGTGTCTGTCAACACTTGTGGGCGGGGCCTGTGCTGTAGTGACGTCACTAAAGCCGCATTCTGAAAACAGGTCGTTGGGAGACACTGCTTATGATTTATGGGGATTAATAAAAAATGTGTGAGTGGATTTGTATCACTATTGGGTGGTTGTGTACACACACTGCCAACACACATTAATGTCCAAACAGGATGCAAAAGTGAATTTTGCATAATAGGTCCCCTTTAATAAAACATAATTTCACGAGTTCACACTTACATCAATTAAACAGAGTAACGATTATGCGTATTTGGTGTGCTGTTCCGGGGGAGGAACTTTGTTACCCGAACCCAGAGTACTCCCCCAAAAAGCAAAAACAGCTGAAGAGAGAGTGCTGAGATCTTGCCTGGAGAACGAGCTGGAAGGGACCAAAGCCGCGGCTGCGATTGACAGCGGAGGTAGCCTCACATTTGAATCGGCCTCTGGGGCTTGTTGAGGAAGATTAAAAGAAGCATGAGAAGGAAAAGAAGGTTGAAAATGAGAAGAGTGGGCTTGTGCTGCAAGCGGAGGGTTAGAGCTTGAGCTGCTGGATCTGCAGGCCACTGTAAAGGGGAGGGGTTAGTAGCTGTCGCGGAAAAAGGTTGAAATGATTGGGCCACCGTTGCTAGCGTCTGGAGCGGATGCTGGAGGCCACTGAAAAGAAAAAGGATTAGAAACAGCAGGAGCAACAGACTGATATGCTGAGGGGGGGCGGCGGGCTTGGTGAGGTCTGACAGCGGAGGAAACTGGGGCTCGCTGAAGGCCTGCCGCTGGCCTGATGCTGGGAGCGAGCTGGATTTGGTGCGGTGAGATGATGGTGTTGTCGAGCGAGGTGAATCCTGAGCTTTGCCTATTGGCCGTTTGGGGGCCGGCGTGGACTTCGGAGAGAGGTTAGCTGATTGCAAGGATACATAGTAGTACATAGGTAAAGTTCCGCTTTATTCATCCTTCGCGAGAACTGAACATCCGAATTGATCAGCGCTTGCCTCAATCCTATAAAAAATAAAACCGAGGTCCTGACTCTCTGTGGTCATTAAAAATCCCAGGATGTCTTTCGAAAGAGTAGGGATGTAACCCCGGCATCCTGGCCAAATTTGCCCAGTTGCCTCTGTCCATCATGGCCTCCTAATCATCCTCATATACTGATTGGCTTCATCACTGTCTCCTCTCCACCAGTAAGCTGGTGTGTGGTGGGCGTTCTGGCGCAATATGGCTGCCGTCACATCATCCAAGTGGATGCTGCACATTGGTGGTGGTTGAGGAGATCCCCCCCTTCTATGTAAAGTGCTTTGAGTGCAGAGAAAAGCGCTATATAAATGTAATGAATTATTACTATTATTATTATTATTATAACTGTCCACTTCCAAATAGGTGGAATAGTTGGGACGGCCGAGCGATGGGAAGACGCCGGAGAGTAATTCTGATGTCTCGCCGGTGGAGGCGAGAGCTGGCGTCGGCGTGTAGCTGTAGCTGTTCGGGAAGGCCGGCGGCCGCGCGGAGAAGCCTGGGGTTTGGTTGCGATGTCGGGCGGAGAAGGAGTGGTCCTAGGGTCGGCAGATTGCGGCTGAGGACCCGGAGAGAGGTTAGACTCGTCGTCAGACGGGAAGAGCTGGAGTTGCGACATGGTAGCAAAAAGGGCGAACCAATGTGCTGTTAAACTGTCAACGAACGGAGGTAAGTTTGCTGTATACACCTCTGACTCATTGATTGGGTTGATTAACAGAGTGTGATCCACTCGTGTCCAGGGGCGCCACCAGGAATTTTGGGCCCCATGACAAAAAAATCTAATTGTGCCCCCTCTGCGCAGCTGTTGTCACCACATCTCTAGGACTGTCCCATCTAAAGCTTTACATAACTCTAATCAAAGGCTTGCAACTGTCTTGCTTCTTGTAGTTCAATACTAGCACAATATTTAATGCTGTGATTTGTAAATGCAAGTCTGCAGTTCACTATTTGATGCAAGATTAAAAGCCACCATAAAAATGTCCTTAAGGCAATCCTTTACACATTCTCAATGTATTTTTATTGTAAAATTAATGACACATTTTTAATAAAAAAACAGAAAAAAACTAAAAACTAAATATATATTAACTTTTTAATTAAAATAAATTAACATCATCATCTCAAAACAATGAAAAACAGCAGATTTTTTAACATAACTGCACATATATGCCAACAACAAAATAAAGTTGACGTGTAAAACTGAATTTCCACATCAGGGTTATTATAGTGCTACAAAACAGATCCAGTGATCACTAAACCAATAGGTTTTGAGGTTTGGAATGATGGGAATAATAAAATCTGTATCTATAGATGTCATTTAACGGCCAAAATTCAGTCTAAATGAACACATCAAACTGGATTATTTTAATATTGTCTGTAACTTACATGCAGGTTGAGGTAAGCTACTCATTTTTATTTTATTTGTCATGATGGTCTTTATGTGAGAAAATAATTTGTGTTTGATTTCTGTCATTAATAAATATTTAATTTTCTTTTTTTGTTATGGGAAAAAGAGCAAGAGAGACAGGGAACCCCACACAGACTCCCTGGAATGATGCTAAGTCATTAACACAGTGTTGCTCACCTTCTTCACTGGGACAGGGAGGGGGCAGTTATGGGGAGACTGGGGTGTAGTTATGGGGAGACTGGGGTGTAGTTATGGGGAGACTGGGGTGCTGCTGACTCGTCTGTTGTTTAGTCTGCTAAAATGGGCATGGACAATGATTTAATATGAATATCTTGCTAAACGTTTCCCTGCACTGATTAAATGTTGATGAAATGTAGGCTAACACTAGCCTGCAGCTAGCTAGCTTATTTCACTATGGACAACAGGTTAATACCACTCACAGACTAAAGGCTACCCACCTTTCTTGGGGAAAAACTGGGTTACAGATTGACACCCTTTCTTTTGTCTTTCCTCTCTCTCTCTTCGCTCTTTCTTTTGTTGAAAACCAGATTTTATTTCACTCTGCAACACTGTGTTCTCTGTGTTTCTGGCGCATCGACTGACTGTCTGCAAGTTTGAACACCGCGCACGCAAACGCAGGATCAAACCATTTCATGCAGATACAGGGGGGTGGTCGGTCAATATGAATGTTTACTTTTTGGTCAATGGGGATGTTAAGCTTGTATTGCCAAAATAAGTCAAATCAAAGACATCATTCATGTTATTATTATTTGAAATATACTCAATGATGATGGTTTATATAGTGTATAATATATATATATAAAATAACTAAATTAGTTTTTACTTATTTGTTGGGGCCCCTGTCAGTCAGGGGCCATTGGAATTGTCCTAACTTTCCCCCACTGAGAGCTGGTAAGTCCCGCCCCTTCCGCTAACCCCACTGGACCTCTAGGTTGAAAAATCGTCAATGCAAGTGAATGTGAGAAAAAGTTTTGGTCAAATTTCCCAGCAGAAGAGCTCTCGCTGTAACCCTCAGGTCTCTCAAAGTGTTAATGTGCTTTACACACGCGACAAATAATTATATAAAGGTTTTTTAAAACTTTTTTTCCTTATATGGGCTTCCATAGTGATTAATAAAGGACAGTGCTGCATTATATTGATTGATTTATTGATTTATTGATTTATTTTCAGAGACAGCGTTTGTGTAAGAGCAGTTCTTCACTGTGAGAGTTTCATCATCTGCTAATCTTCAGCTCGACACACACACAACAGACCCTGCAGGAGATCAGCCTTATACTGCTTCTGTAGAGGAACACCAGAGACAATCAGTGTGAGTGTGTGTGTGAGTGAGTGAGTCAGTGTGTGAGTGTGTGTGTGTGTGTGTGTGTGTGTGTGTGTGAGTGAGTGAGTGAGTGAGTGAGAGAGTGTGTGTGTGTGTGTGTGTGTGTGTGTGTGTGTGTGTGTGTTATAGACCTGTAAGGTAGTGTACAGTGAAGCTCCCGTCGACTGAAGGAAAGCGACTCGAACTCCCAGCAGATCCTCTTCACTGTGAGACACGATCACACCCTGAACCACTGAGGCCTACACACACACACACACACACACACACCAACACAAACACACATCAACACAAACACACACATCTACAGCAGAACCACTGCGACCTGCACACATACATCAACACATCAACACACACATTACCACAAACACACAAATCAACACAACACGATCACAGTCATGTGATCTTGACATGACTCGTCATGTCATTCGGGGCAGTCATGGCCTAATGGTTAGGGAGTTGAACTGGTAACCCAAAGGTTGCTGGTTCGATTCCAGAACCGGTGGGAAATGACTGAGGTGCCCTTGAGCAAGGCACCTAACCCCTAATCGCTCCCCGGGCGCCACACAAAGGCTGCCCGCTGCTCTGGGTGTGTGTATCCACGTTTGCAGTGTGTGTGTGTGTTAACTACTCACTACTCTGCTCCTAATGTGTGTGCATTAACTTGGATGGGTTAAATGCAGAGGTCAAATTCCAAGTATGGGTCACTTTACTTTACACCCTGAACCACTGAGGCCTACACACACACACACACACACACCACATCAACACAAACACACACACACAGTAAACTGAACACAACTACACTCTAAAATAAAGCTTTTAAAAGAGTTTTTTTTCCTCACAGTGATGCAACAGAAGAACCAGTTCTGGTTCCTCGAAGAACCAGTTCTGTGATCAGTTCTAAGAAGATCTGTGTTATTCTCAGTGTGAGGAACTGTTTAATAAACTAAAGAACTGTTTTTCCACTTAAAAGAATATTTGCCAATAAACAACCTTTATTTCTAAGAGTGTATAAACAAGTGATCTAGTGGTAAATTTGTTTAAAAAAACATCTTGTTCTGCATTTGCATGGATTTAGTATGTTGAATTTGAGGAAGTAACTTACTATGAATTCTGTAATATTTATATTTCCATTGATAAACATCTGTCATGCAAAAGAGGGAGGCTTGTTTACTGACAGCGCAGTCATTCATTACAGCGGAACGCTTGAACCATCGACTGCAAACTCACACTAACAGTGACGACGAGTTTTCATTGACTTGTTTTTATTATTATTTTTCTCTTTATTGTCACACATCGTTTACACAAGAGTGTAAGTCTCTGTTACACGGCAGTATAACTACACGGTATATGCATAATTAACAATATACATAAATAACAATATAAACATTTTAATAAAGTGCAGTGCAAGGGTGTGTGAGGTGTGTGTGATGTGTTCAGGAGTCTCTCAGTCTACTGGTGTGGGTCGGGGTCGGGGTCAGGGTCAGGGGTTAGGGTCAGGGTTAGCCAATGATATTTTCTATTCTCACAAAAACCTTTCTGTGTTTTACTAGGCGATTTTAGGTCTTTATTGGGATATTTGTTGCACACAATGTTGGCAAAACCTGATCTCACACACAAACCTGGCAACGGCATCAATCCAACTGAGTCTGAAATGACATTTATAAAGATATTTCCGAAATAAAAAGCTTACTTTCATAGTTTGGATCCGTTGAGCCAAGAACAGATGCTGGTTCTGTAAACATCGCACTGACGAGAGAAGAAAGTGATAAACTGCATGATGGATTTCTGCTTATTACACATTAATGCACACATAAAGTGGCTTTACCGAGTGTCTTCAGGCCTTTCCTCAGATCTCCAGACTGAAGTCCTTTAAAACGTCCGTCTAAAGCATCTTCCAGTGTCTGTCCTCTCTCCAACTCCAGCTCTTCCAGCACTGAGCACAGACACACACACTCGCATCACACACACAAGTGTCGTCAACCTTACAAGTATGAAGGCTCAAACTGTTCCTCTGTTACGAGGATCTGCGTGTCAGCAGCTTTACTGTATGAAGGACACGAGAAACACACAACCTCCAGCAATGCCTGATGTTAAACTGAACCACTGAAACTGATCATTATCATCTAATCAAGAGTATTAGATGTAAATGTAGAAATATAAAGGCCTTTATACTATATGCAGAACATCAACTTAATACATGACTCAAGGCATCTTCACTAACTAGTGAATACTAATCTTTCACATTTACATTTGTAGAGTAAAGGCATTATTTACTGTCTTTATGAACCATTTTCCTTTCGATTAAATGTTGAAAAGCAACGGAAAAGCAACACACGCACACACACGCACACGCACGCACACACACACACACACACACGCACGCACGCACGCACACAAACGCATATGGAACGCCAAAAGGTTCAAATTTCACCACTAACGAAACGCCTTTCATTCTCAAAACGCTGGTGTTTACGGCATTTAAGACGAAAAGCCGCCGCAAAGTACGGCGTTCTGTGGTACAAACGCCGCAAAGTACGCCGTTTGCAAAGCAAAATCGCCGCCATTATCGCCGTTTTTTTGATCCAGTCAACAACGCCGTTTCTGACGCCTCAGGCCATCCATAATGCGCCGTAATTTGCGGCGCTTCTGTCTGACAAAGACGGCGTAAAAAGCGCCGTTTTGTATAATATTATAATCAGCCCCTCCCTTTTCTTCAAAGTTCTGCCCATCTAATGAAGCAAATGGAAAGACATATGTAGTAGATTGTCGATCTGAATGGCGAACTGCCTTAAGGGTTCTGTTTTTCTAACGTTGTTAGAACTAGTGCTTGGACTTGATCGTGTCATATTTTTTATTTCTTCATTGGGCACGTGTATCCCCCTTTTTCCTTTATCATATGGGTAGGCTATATAGAATGATTTTAGCCTCTGTTTACATTCATGTCTGTGAAATAAATTGGATTTCCCAGCAAACTTACTTCAGTAGGGCATTGGTCTGCGTGCACGGGCAACAGTGTCGTTAGGTCCGACCGTATTATTTTCTCTCCGTTTCGTTTCTTTTGTATTGGTCTTTTGGTGTATGTCTTTTACATTTTGGAAGACTACCCGGTAGCTGACAACTGATTGAATAGAAGGTGGTATATGCTACTTTTTACGGAAATGACAGTAAGGCTTTAATGCGTGTGAGCAACTGTTTTAAGCCTGCTTACAGTGACTGTTGTGGGTCCGTTTCTATTGCTCATTATAATGATTTGGATAGGCCTAGGTAGATGCTTCACGATGTGGTCCATCTTAGAGCTTAGATTTAAACCCGACCATTTTTTTATATAATAACCGCGGCGCCAGATCATTTTTTACGCAGGTGCTGAGGGGGTGCTATATAGCCTATTATATATAAATAATATTAATACATGAGCAAACATTGGCCACTTAATATTTAATATTTAATTAATTGAATGATCACAATTATTAAATTGAACAAGCACAACATTCAGCATTCAATCAAATATTCTTAAAGATTTATTATTATTAATAATGTTATTTCAACTTAATATGTGTGCATGAAACAAGCAAGATGTGCATTTGTAAATCCGTTGACACGCATGCATTGATTTTTATTAATAAAGTGTTTTCTGACAGTGTCGGCTGCAAAGATGAAGTTGACGATCGCCATCTCTGAACGCGGCTATAGAGAGAAATGCACATAATGGATTACATGATCAGAGAGTAGCCTATTTCTTTTCGTTTTGAATTGTTTCTTTTAAAGACATTTCAAGCTCTTTTTTTTTAGATATATTTATAATATCTGTAAGTCATACACTGAGTTTCAGTTAATTTATATGATGAGATGCGCTCCAGTTCATGTGCAATGCAATGACCGCGCCGGCGCCTCCATGTCATGATTATACTGTCTGCTATATTTGCTTCTTATTTATTAAATACAGGCAATTGGTTGATGAAAATTTTATTAGAATTAAGATGCAATTTATACAAAACGAAATTCACTTTAAAGAAAGGCTTTCTAAACCAAACTTAATGAAGTGGTCAAAATCATGTCTGACCCACTTCATGTCTCCCGATATATTTTGCGCATCCTATGATGTAGCTCCTACTAATGCTGTACATAAATGAAATAAAATAGCAATAGCCTATAATAATATTTAAACATAAATATGAAATTAAATAAGAGTGGAGCGATCGCTTGGGCCGTGAGCGATTGAGTGTAGTGCGCTGGCAAAGAGCAGATATTGAGCAGAGAGTCACGGTGAAAAGTAACTTGAAACTTGTTTTTTAAATGGGGAAGCGTGTCTTTGTTCACCCTCCGCCTATCAGAAAATGTATATCTAATGCTTTATTACACAAAACGAAACTTGAAACATTATTATATTTCTATGACTATCACTTGGAGAATAGCCGATAATAATAAAAAAAAATTTTTATTACAGATGTAGGCTACATATTGTATTGCTATTTGGTATGTATTGTTTTTATCATTGTGTTGTTGGAGGAATTTAAAGTTTTTGTTTTATACGAAGTAAGCAATATGTAGCCGGCTAATACAATATTAGCAATGTTAGCAATATTAATGTCCATTTTAAGGCAATGGCAGCGTGATAATAAATAATTTATAAAGTGAAACATGTTAGTCTTGTATGATGGTCAAGAGCAGCGGTAGTCATCTCTTGGGTTGGCGTCATCTCAGTCTCCACTGGTGATGGTTCATCTAAGAGTCTTCATAAGAGGCTGGATCTCGACGGGCATCCTGATGCAGAAACATAAAGGCCGGGTCGGGACGATATTTCCCGCCACTATCCTCTGGCTGGGCCGGGCCCTTGATCAAGAATTGTTACAAAATGCAACACGTCATGTGTCATGCGCATGCAGCATCTCCTCCACTCGCACGCATCACACCGGGGCTGGATATAGGCTTTAAAAATATCTATTTTGTTTAAAAAATATTCTATATTCTAAAACCATGTTGAATTATATTAGAGTAGCCTAGGCTACTCCTCCTAGGCCATCCAAAGTTCATTCTTGTTCATTTTCTGTGTTCATCATTGTTCACGTTTGTTTTGTTTTTTACGTTTCTTTATTCGGATCCATTTGCGATCCATTCTATTCTGAATATACAAAGCAGTTTACATGCTTCGTCCTTGTTGCATTAGGCATATTCATTAAGATAATAATTAATAAATGCACGCACATTTATCCGTGAACTTGATAAATGTTGCAGATATGTTTTATATGCACAAACAAATGCCTTTCAACTTGTGTGTGCAAAATTCAGTATTAAATGAATGTGCAGCAATTTGTACAAATAGAGAGTCTGTAGGCATACTATACTGCTGTAGACATTAAATTAGCGCATTTAGTTTCATATTTGTTAAAATATTATAATGTTATTTTTTCCATCTATGTTGATTATGAAAAGTGAACAGCACGAGTAAGACAGGATGCACAATATAACGAGAGACATGCGTGGGTCAAACATGATTTTGACCACTTCATTAAGTTTGGTTTCGAAAGCCTTTCTTTAAAGTGAATTTTGTTTTGTATAAATTGTATCTTAATTTTAATAAAATTTTCATCAACCAATTGCCTGTATTTAATAAATAAGAAGCAAATCTATCAGACAGTATAATCATGACATGGAGGCGCTGGCGCAGTCATTGCATTGCACATGAACTGGAGCGCATCTCATCATATAAATTAACCGAAACTCAGTGTATGCCTTACAGACATGAGAAATATATCTAAAAAAAAGCTTGAAATGTCTTTAAAAGAAACGAAAAGAAATAGGCTACTCTCTGATCATGTAACCCATTATGTGCATTTCTCTCTATAGCCGCGTTCAGAGATGGCAATCGTCAACTTCATCTTTGCAGCCGACACTGTCAGAAAACACTTTATTAATAAAAATCAATGCATGCGTGTCAACGGATTTACAAATGTACACCTTGCTTGTTTCACGCACACATATTAAGTTGAAATAACATTATTAATAATAATAAATCTTTAAGAATATTTGATTGAATGCTGAATGTTGTGCTTGTTCAATTTAATAATTGTGATCATTCAATTAATTGAATATTAAGTGGCCAATGTTTGCTCATGTATTAATATTATTTATATATAATAGGCTATATAGCACCCCCTCAGCACCTGCGTTAAAAATTATCTGGCGCCGCGGTTATTATATTAAAAAATGGTCGGGTTTAAATCTAAGCTCTAAGATGGACCACATCGTGAAGCATCTACCTAGGCCTATCCAAATCATTATAATGAGCAATAGAAACGGACCCACAACAGTCACTGTAAGCAGGCTTAAAACAGTTGCTCACACGCATTAAAGCCTTACTGTCATTTCCGTAAAAAGTAACATATACCACCTTCTATTCAATCAGTTGTCAGCTACCGGGTAGTCTTCCAAAATGTAAAAGACATACACCAAAAGACCAATACAAAAGAAACGAAACGGAGAGAAAATAATACGGTCGGACCTAACGACCCTGTTGCCCGTGCACGCAGACCAATGCCCTACTGAAGTAAGTTTGCTGGGAAATTCAATTTATTTCACAGACATGAATGTAAACAGAGGCTAAAATCATTCTATATAGCCTACCCATATGATAAAGGAAAAAGGGGGATACACGTGCCCAATGAAGAAATAAGAAATATGACACGATCAAGTCCAAGCACTAGTTCTAACAACGTTAGAAAAACAGAACCCTTAAGGCAGTTCGCCATTCAGATCGACAATCTACTACATATGTCTTTCCATTTGCTTCATTAGATGGGCAGAACTTTGAAGAAAAGGGAGGGGCTGATTATAATATTATACAAAACGCCGCTTTTTACGCCGTCTTTGTCAGACAGAAGCGCCGCAAATTACGGCGCATTATGGATGGCCTTAGGCGTCAGAAACGGCGTTGTTGACTGGATCAAAAAAACGGCGATAATGGCGGCGATTTTGCTTTGCAAACGGCGTACTTTGCGGCGTTTGTACCACAGAACGCCGTACTTTGCGGCGTCTTTTCGTCTTAAACGCCGTAAACACCAGCGTTTTGAGAATGAAAGGCGTTTCGTTAGTGGCGAAATTTGAACCTTTTGGCGTTCCATACACTCACGCGCGCACACGCACGCGCACACACACGCACACGCGCGCACACGCATACGCAAACACACACACACACACACGCACGCACGCACGCACGCACACACACACGCACGCACACACACACACACACGCACGCACGCACACACACGCACCGACTCTGAGATGATCCGGGTGTCTCGTGGTGAGGATTTGGATCCAAACATCAGCTGAAGGTTTCTTGTTCTTCAGCTCCTCAGATAAAGTCTGTAAAACAACATACAGTAATAAACCGATGCTCTTCCTCAGTGTTTCTGTCTTGTTTTCCAGCACAAATAGCTAAACATTCTTAAATCAAAATACATGTACTGGAGAAACACACAAAAATCATGAAAATGAAGTGAGTTTGAGCTTAAAACAAGAACAAATATCTGTCAGTTCAGTGAGAAGAATACTCCTGTTCTTCCAGAAAACTGATATCGTCACCCTGTGAACTGAGCTGAAATTTCAACAATCTGAATCCTATCTCTGAGGTCACCTAGAGGTCATCTAGAGGTCATCTAGAGGTCATCTAGAGGTCATCTAGAGGTCATCAGACGCAGTGAAGCGGATCAAACAAAGCAAAGTCAACATCACAGGTTTGATAGTTAAACCTTTATCAGCTTCATCTCAGAATATGACCTGACACTGGGAACACAGCGACTCTGAGCGCCTGAAAGGAACATTTCAGCCCAAACTGAGGAATCTGAGGAATCTGATGATATATGGACTCACGGCTGTGTCCTGGTCAATAACTCCTGGCCCATTCTCCTTCTGAAAAAGGACAGAGTGAACACCATTACATACACCGGGATGTTGATATAGTGATGATTCATCTACACAGTAAAATAGGTTTTGTTGTAAATGTTTAACAGTGTGAGTCACGTCTCACCTTCAACAACGCCACTATGAGCTTGCAGAAATCTCCACTGGATTCACTGATCAAGTCTTTCTCCAAATCCCGCTTAAACTCTGTTAAAGTCACAATGATGAAACTCAGACTAAAGCTATGCAATTACCAGTTCTTATTGAATGGAATGTTTTAGGGATAATATAATAAATGCACTACTAAACTAAAAGTTTGTGGTCAGTAAGATTTATTTTTAAAACTAATTAATACCTTTATTTAGAGAGGATTGATCGAGAGTGACAGTAAAAATAATGTTACAAAAGATTCTACTTCAAAATAAATGCTGTTCTTTTGAACTTTCTATTCATCAAATAATCCTGAAAAATAAAATGTATGACAGTTTCCACAGAAATATTAAGTGGTTTTCAACACTGATAATAATCATAACTGTTTCTTGAGCATCAGATCATCATTTTAGAGTGATTTGTGAAGGATCATGTGACACTGAAGACTGGAGTAATGATGCTGAAAATTCAGCTTTGATCACAGGAATAAATTACACTTTACTGTATATTCACATAGAAAATGGTTATTTTTTATTGTAATAATATTTCACTGTTTTTACTGTAGTTTTGATCAAATAAATGCAGCTTTGGTGAGCAGAAGAAATTAAAAAAAAAATCTAACTGACCCCAATATTTTGAATGGAAAGTTTATTACCTCATACAAATATATTTAAAAATGACTGAATTATCAGTTTTCTCAAAATGTCCATTCAATTCAAAGTATTTTTTTGGTTTGACTGTGAAAACCACCAATAAGGCTTTTAATTGCATTAATTACATTTTTGTAAACTGTTCTTAAAGCACCTTGATTGTATGTAGTCTTGATGTCGGAGAGCTGCTGTGGCGTCCTGGTGCACAAAACCTCTAAAAGAGTTTCTTCATCTGTACCAGCACCCTAAACACACACACACACACACACACACACACACACACACACACACACACACACACACACACGGATACAGTCTAAATGGATGTGGATCTGTAGTTAAATGTATAGCGATCAAACACAAACACAAACACACACACACACACACACACACACACACACACACACACACACACACACACACACACACACACACACACACACACACACACAGAGACTGGCACTATTAATGATAAACCTCCATGGCTTTGCGCAAGCGATGGGCCTCAAACTGCTCCGGGATCATCATCAGACCGAGTATCAGAGATTGTAGATCACCGGAAAGAACCTTCTTCAGACTCGCCTGCAGTTCCTGTAACACACACACACACACACATTTTGCCTACTCCTTGTGATATGAATTTCATATAGTCTTTATGGGGATTATCCATTGACTTCAGTTGATTTTACACAGAGTTAATAAATGTTTTTGTTCCCTAAACCTAAACCATATCCTCAGAGACATCCCAAAGCAATTACCAGTCCTTTTAAAATCCATTTTGTAGTGGTTTATCGTCCTCCAGGCCTGCTAGGCACTTTCTTGGAGGAGTTGGATGTGCTATTCTCATCCTTCCCTGAGGATGGTATTCCTCTTGTAGTTCTTGGAGACTTCAACATCCACCTAGAAAAACCTCAGGCTACTGATTTCCACACTCTGCTTGCCTCATTTGACCTCAAGCAAATGTGTACTGCGGCTACTCACAGATCAGGGAACCAATTTGACCTTGTTTACATGCGCTACTGCTCCACTGACCATATTGGTTGCTCCACTGCACACCTCCACTGCACTGGTTCAGGTCTTCTCTCTCAGTAGGTCCTTCAGGGTGTCGTGAAGGGGTGTGGTGTCTAAGACCCATCATCTAGCTACTGGAGTGCCTCAGGGCTCAGTGCTGGGACCACTTCTCTTCTCCATCTACATGATATCACTAGTGTCTGTCATTCAGAAACATGGCTTTTCCCATCACTGTTATCATCTAGCTACTGGAGTGCCTCAGGGCTCAGTGCTGGGACCACTTCTCTTCTCCATCTACATGATATCACTAGTGTCTGTCATTCAGAAACATGGCTTTTCCCATCACTGTTATCATCTAGCTACTGGAGTGCCTCAAGGCTCAGTGCTGGGACCGCTTCTCTTCTCATTCAGCCAGGAACCTTGGAGTTGTGATTGATGATCAATTGAACTTCACAGACCACATTGCTAGAACTGCCCTGTCCTGCAGATTTGCCTTATACAACATTAGGAGGATCAGGCCCTTCCTATCAGTCACTTATTATACTATTTGGCCACTAAAAAGAACAAGGACTAGTTTTTGGTGATTTGGAGATAAAATAGTTTCTTGCTTACCATTTGTGAGACGTTCTTGTAGACGCGTGCCAGAGATTGTCTCTGAGCATTACTGCGACTGGTTATTATTCTCACAATGGTGCTCACATCTTTAACAAAAAGATATGGTAGTTTGAAATTAAAACATTTAAACATGACAGAATACTAGCAGTCAGACAATTACCACCACAATAGTCATTCCTATAAATGAACCTTTTTTCTCCAGAGCAGCGCGAAGGATGGTAACATCTCTCTCGGGACGGAAATTCGGGAAGGGCCGAACGGATCCCAGCGTTCCCCACCACATGCCTTCAGTCTGAGGGATTAGAAAAATACATCGGTATCGGCCGATATACGTTCATTTTTAATGTTATCTTTATCGGCCCAATAAGAAAATTTGGCTGATGTATTAAAGCCGATAAATAATGGATTATTTCCTTCAGCTGAGACGCTTCAGATGCACACAGTTCAACATGATGGTTTATTGCTTGAAATATCATTGGAATCACTTCAAAAAAGGAAAATACAGTTCAGTGCAACATGTTGCATTAAGGCTACATAAAATTATAATGTGATAAAATATATAATAGTGAGCTTGGGTCATGGCTTTTAATTATGAAACTTTTGTAATCAGGCTCTCAGAAATTATATAAAAATTTGGATTTAGATGTATCAGCCAATATATCGGTTATTGGCTTTCAAATATAAAGAATTATCGGTTATCGGCCAAAATGTTCATATCGGTGCATCCCTAGAAAAAATGGTATTGAGAAGATGATTCACGACAAACAATGCTCCTAAAGTACGACACAACAACTGATACAGAGTAAAAGAGTGCAGATACAGACACTGACCATCAGAGGAGACGAATCCTGTGAGCTTGACTCTTTCTCCATCGCAGAACTTATCAGTGAAGGACGGTATGAAGTCTGGAGGAAAAACAGTCCAAGTGTTTTTAACTAGCATGTACTAACATTTTAATTAATCATTTGATACAATGCATTTATGTGAAGATGCATGCTTCTTGTGCTTGTATTTAAAAAAAATACCTGCATGTTTTAATTTCTGTAATTACATCTCCTAATTACACTGTTGACCTCTTCACCCCCACCCATAAACCAGCAAACCAGTCCCACACCGCAAAACATCATGCTCTTCCTCAGTGTTTCTGTCTTGTTTTCCAGCACAAATATCTAAACATTCTTAAATCAAGATACATTTACTGGAGAAGCAAAATAACTGAAGATATTAAGTCTTCTTGTCTGAAAAAAACCTAAAAAAAAAAGTGAGTTTGTGCTTAAAACAAGAACAAATATCTGTCAGTGGAGTCAGAAAAATAATGTAGTTTTCCCTTTGAAAGAACAGATATTTGTTCTTGTTTTAAACACAAACTGATGATTGTTTTTTTAAGAAAACAAGGCTTCATATCTGAAATACTGAAGGTGTTTTACCTGCTGAAGTGTGTATGAATCTCAGTCTGAGATCGAGTTTCAGCTCAAACTCAATAGCGCAGGATGAAAACTCAATGTTTTAAAAGGCTTAAAAGGAATAAACCTCTCCTGCTTTCCATACGCTGTAGTTCTCAGACGCGTCTGATGCAAAAAACACTGAATGTCTCAAACCAAATAGAAGATCTCAATGGCTCAGATTAGATCAGATCAGATATCCCATCATGGGTGTAACCTGGACATATGCACAAAAACCTTCAAAACCTGCATAACTGGAAGACTCAATCGACTAGATTCCTCCCAAAACAACCTTTTCTGAATCACGATTCTTCACATGAAAATTCAAAAGAACATTTACAGTCGATTTACAGTGTCGGTGGTAACGATGCGGCGTAAAACAGGTTGTAATTTGAGAAATGTGAGAAGGTGTTGTTAATGTCAACAGAGCTGAACTTGACCGTGTAAATAAGCTCAAGTCAAACACAAGAAAGATCAGGAGAATTCTCCACCTGAAAGAACAACATTGGCTTTGGGTTTGTGGAGATCTCACGACGTCTGCATGCTTCTCATTCACACAAACCATTATCAGACATCTTTACACATCACAAACATGCTGGAATCTCAATGATCGCATCTTGGCAGAATGTCCAGATTCCTCAGATAAGTTCAAATGAATAAAAAAGCACTAAACAGAGAACAGGGAACGTTGTGTCGAGGTTCTCTCAATGTCATGAACAGACATTCTTCCAGTTATCTTAATAGAACATTCGTTCAAAGTTATCTGGTCTTTAATAATGTTCTCAATGCATTAGCACAAAAACATTATTAAAACATTTCAGTTATTTAAATGTAACTACTTGCTTCCGAACATTCAGAGAACTTTCAAAAGTAATGTTACGATGATGTTTGAAGAATGGAATGTTCTCCCAAAAAAAAACATTTAAAAAAACCCTGGACGTTTTGATCATTCAGAAATAACGTTTCCATAACGTAGCAGGAACATCAACAAAATGTTCTTGGCTGGGCCTGCATATGTATTCTGATACAAGTGTGTTTTATCAATCGTTATAGGAAACTAGATGAGTAAAGTTTGATGTTGGCTTGAGAAAGCCTAGCCTGAACGTTTGAAGTACATTTACATTTACATTTATTCATTTAGCAGATGCTTTTATCCAAAGCGACTTACAAATGAGAACAATAGAAGCAGTGAAACTAACAGTAGGACAACAATATGCAAGTGCTGTGATCTAGTGCAGTTCTAACAATGTGGTCTGTGAAGTTCAATTGATCATCAATCACAACTCCAAGGTTCCTGGCTGACCTTGATGGAGTTATGGATGATGAAACTAGCTGAATGGTGAAGTTGTGATGAAGTGTTGGGTTGGCCGGGACCACCAGTAGCTCTGTCTTCACAAGGTTTAGTTGAAGGTGGTGATCCTTCATCCAGTCAGAAATGTCTGTCAGGCTGAGATGCGAGCAGCAACCGTTGGATCATCAGGCAGGAAGGAGAGGTAGAGTTGTGTGTCATCAGCGTAGCAGTGATAGGAAAAGCCATGTTTCTGAATGACAGATCCTAGTGATGTCATGTAGATGGAGAAGAGAAGCGGTCCCAGCACTGAGCCCTGAGGCACTCCAGTAGCTAGATGATAACAGTGATGGGAAAAGCCATGTTTCTGAATGACAGATCCTAGTGATGTCATGTAGATGGAGAAGAGAAGTGGTCCCAGCACTGAGCCCTGAGGCACTCCAGTAGCTAGATGATAACAGTGATGGGATAAACCATGTTTCTGAATGACAGATCTTAGGGATGACATGTAGATGGAGAAGAGAAGCGGTCCCAGTACTGAGCCCTGAGGCACTCCAGTAGCTAGATGATAACAGTGATGGGAAAAGCCATGTTTCTGAATGACATATCTTAGTGATGTCATGTAGATGGAGAAGAGAAGTGGTCCCAGCACTGAGCCCTGAGGCACTCCAGTAGTTAGATGATAACAGTGATGGGAAAAGCCATGTTTCTGAATGACAGATCTTAGTGATGTCATGTAGATGGAGAAGAGAAGTGGTCCCAGCACTGAGCCCTGAGGCACTCCAGTTGCTAGATGATAACAGTGATGGGATAAACCATGTTTCTGAATGACAGATCTTAGTGATGTCATGTAGATGGAGAAGAGAAGCGGTCCCAGCACTGAGCCCTGAGGCACTCCAGTAGCTAGATGATAACAGTGATGGGATAAACCATGTTTCTGAATGACAGATCTTAGTGATGTCATGTATATGGAGAAGAGAAGAGGTCCCAGCACTGAGCCCTGAGGCACTCCAGTAGCTAGATGATAACAGTGATGGGAAAAGCCATGTTTCTGAATGACAGATACTAGTGATGTCATGTATATGGAGAAGAGAAGTGGTCCCAGCACTAAGCCCTGAGGCACTCTAGTAGCTAGATGATAACAGTGATGGGATAAACCATGTTTCTGAATGACAGATCTTAGTGATGTCATGTAGATGGAGAAGAGAAGCGGTCCCAGCACTGAGCCCTGAGGCACTCCAGTAGCTAGATGATAACAGTGATGGGATAAACCATGTTTCTGAATGACAGATCTTAGTGATGTCATGTATATGGAGAAGAGAAGTGGTCCCAGCACTGAGCCCTGAGGCACTCCAGTAGCTAGATGATAACAGTGATGGGAAAAGCCATGTTTCTGAATGACAGATACTAGTGATGTCATGTATATGGAGAAGAGAAGTGGTCCCAGCACTAAGCCCTGAGGCACTCTAGTAGCTAGATGATAACAGTGATGGGATAAACCATGTTTCTGAATGACAGATCTTAGTGATGTCATGTAGATGGAGAAGAGAAGCGGTCCCAGCACTGAGCCCTGAGGCACTCCAGTAGCTAGATGATAACAGTGATGGGATAAACCATGTTTCTGAATGACAGATCTTAGTGATGTCATGTATATGGAGAAGAGAAGTGGTCCCAGCACTGAGCCCTGAGGCACTCCAGTAGCTAGATGATAACAGTGATGGGAAAAGCCATGTTTCTGAATGACAGATACTAGTGATGTCATGTATATGGAGAAGAGAAGTGGTCCCAGCACTGAGCCCTGAGGCACTCTAGTAGCTAGATGTTGGGTCTTAGACACCTCACCCCTCCACGACCCCCTAAAGGACCTACCTGAGAGGTAAGACTTGAACCATTGGAGTGTGGTTCCCGAGATGCCTGAGAAGTAATTGTAAAAGCTTGAAGTGTGTAATAGTTTAGACAGACAGAGAGAGTTTTAAAAGTTTAAAGGATTTAAACTTGAAGTAGTTTTAAGTTTGAATGTCAAAGTTTGAAGGTTTTAAGTCTCTCAGATAAATAGTTTGCTATGCGGTTGCTAGGGTACTCAGGTGGTTGCTAGGGTGTTGCTATGTGGTTGCTAGGGTACTCAGGTGGTTGCTAGGGTGTTGCTATGTGGTTGCAAAGAGAAGATGAAAAAGAACAAGAACTAAAATGAATTCTGACATGATTTTGTTTTACAGTTTTATTACAAAATTAAAGCCACTCCCTGTTACATAATATTTCACATTATCCTTTGAAAAATAAGATGTACACATATTAAACTTTCTTGGTTTTCCAAAGACATGGTGATTTTATACTGACTCTGACATCAACACACGTTTTGGTATTAAAAACAAACCCGGCAGGATTCAAGCGAACAGCATTTGCAGCGGCTATAAACTAATCGCAGATATCGATATTAAAGCATACAAACCAGAATATACCCAATATGTCAAATAATATGTAGGAAAATAAAATAACAGTAGTGTGTAAACAAACAAAATGAGCAGAAATGAGAGAATGCTTCGAAAGTCACTGGTTTCATATATGAAATCTGAGAGAAAGCACTATATTCAACAATGTGATGCATATGGAAAATATCTGTTTTTTAAGTGACTTTATAAAGGTTAAACCACCAGCACCATCTTCAGTGTGTACATCGTAAAATGACCTGTAGTTATTATTCATGTTTTATGTGCAAATAAGACACACTGGATTCAGGCGTGAGCTCGGGTGACCTCTGCTGTCATTGGTGAATGTATCGGTTTAATCTCTTCTGCACAGGATAAATTCTCTTCATCTGTGCGAGAGAATGTCAGAGGGGGCGGGGTCAGAAGGAGAGGCAGGTCACATGATCATGAGAGGGGGCGGGGTCAGAAGGAGAGGCGGGTCACATGATCATGAGAGGGGGCGTGGTCAGAAGGAGAGGCGGGTCACATGATCATGAGAGGGGGCGGGGTTAGACAAACTCCAGCTCCCACTGCTGGCTCTCTCGCTCCTCATTCTCCTCTCGGATCACCAAATGCTCTCTGTCGTATGTTTTGCCTCCTGTAAAACAGAGGAATTAGATTGCCACATGGTTTTTACAAAAATGTTGTTTTTATGGAAGCTTGTCTCTGCCATGAAATAAAAAATAATAAAGGAAGATTCGACTTTTTCTAATATAAACTTGCAATTGCAGAATTGAGAGATGAAAAGTTGCATTTGCTCTTTATGTTTTTTATTCCGTGGCGGAATCAAGATTTCATAAGTTTAGATTTAGTTTTGAGTGATTGTCAAATAATAAAGATATTAACTTTTGGTTTCCAATATCAAGATTTTAAGTTGAACTCATATATTCACTTGAAATATATTTTAAACAGTGTGAATGCATCCTTGCTGGATAAAAGTTTACATTTCTTTCCTCAAACTCAAACATAGTTAACATAATTAAAAACTGCATGCATAATAATTATGCAAGGATCAGAAATACAAAACGTGACCAAAAGTTTGTATGAACACTTCTGAATAGATATAATTTCAGATATTCTTACATTTTTGCATTCTAAACTAAAATGATATATTTTATTTATTAATAACAATATGAATAAAATATGTTTATAAAATGTAATATTTTTAATAACAAATCTTATCAAAATCATAAAATAAATGAGTAGTGTGTTAAAGCTTGTTCTCACCCTTGATATCCAGCACCATCCCAGGGAAGGTGTTGCTCTTGATTTGACCTCTGACCTCTGCGCTCCAGGTTTGCACCGGCACACGCGTCTCCGTCCACAACACCACTTTAGCACCGGACTCCACGTTTCCCATCACCTGAAGACTCGTGCTTCGAGCCAGCTGAAAATAATGCAACAAAGTTTGTGTCCAGAAGAAAATAGCGTCACAGTCCAGCTTAAGTCAGTTCAGTGATGGTTAATCTTTGTTGTAAAAAAGTTATAGTTTAATTTAGTTTAGAGTAAACAGTGATGTCATCGTCCAGCTCAGTTCAGTTCTCATATAATGGTGTCGATGGTGCAGGAGATCAATAATATTGATGAAATGTGACACACCTTGTTCTTGATGAGCCCGTCCTGATAGAGCCACATGTCACTCATGCCCTCGACCTGCTCCGACACGACCACACGACCCGTCTTCATGTCCTCCACTCCTCCCTGCACGGATATATAGTGGCCCGTCTCCTTATTCCTCACGCGGAACAGTCTTTGCTTCTACAGGGATATTAACAAACAATTATACAAAATACTCTTGTGTAAATAACATCCTTCACAGGTCAAGTTCAGTTTTATTTATACAGCACATTTACCACAGCCACTAGGCGGACCAGAGTGAACAACAGAACAACAAGACTAAAAGAAGATATAACATGAATAACAACAGATAAAACTAAACATAAGAGCAACATAGCTAAGAGTAACCATTCAACACGAGTAGCAAAACACCATCAAACTCAGATATAAATGAGTAAAAACAACCGAAGAAAAGAATCGATACACTAAAGGTTTCTGAGAGAGTGAAAGAGAAGAGGTCATGTGGAGTGAAACTGACTTGTCTGACGGGATACAGGGAGCCGACGCAGGACACTGAGCTGAACTGGTGCCAGTTCGTGATTTCAATGGGTTCCAGAAGGAACTGGCGCCCCCTGTAGTTACTGTGCTCACACAACACCCAGCTGAGGAGACATCGACACGCTTTTCACATGTGCATAACTGGGGTTGGTTACGATTAGACTATAGTCTTATTCATCAGGGATGCATTAAATTGATCAAAAGTGACAGTAAAGACATTTATAATGTTACAGAAGATTATATTTCAAATAAATGCGGTTCTTCTGAACTTTCTAATTATCAAAGAATCCTGAAAAAACTGTTTCCAACACTGATAATAATCATAAATATTTCTTGATCATCAAATCATCATATTAGAGTGATTTGTGAAGGATCATGTGACACTGAAGACTGGAGTAATGATGCTGAACATTCAGCTTTGATCACAGGAATAAATTACACTTTACTATATATTCACATAGAGAACAGATGATTTACACTGGAATAATATTTCACAGTTTTTACTGTATTTTTGATCAAATAAATGCAGCTATGATGAGCAGAAGAGACTTTAAAAAAAAAGTATATGTGTGAAAATATCATCCCATATGAAGCATTAATGATCCGCATTGCACACTCACCAGCCGCTGTTGACCCTGACAGAGAGGAAGTGTGTGTTAAACCCTTCCTCCTGCATGTTGGAGACCAGCGTGTCGACGTTGACCTCTCGACCTTCAAAACACTCCAGGCCAAAGAGAGTGATCGACGGCACCGAAAAGCTCTGAGAGAGAGAGAGAGACCAACATCAGTGCATCATCATCATCATCATCATCATCCTCATCCTCATGATGAGATACTGCCAATAAACTTCACCTCATTCAAATCCATGAGTCAGCTCATAATCATAGTCAAATATCCACCGTATGCTGATTTTAATCACAGTAAACAGGAACGGAAAGACTTTATTCTCATCTATTCCTCTCTGATTAAAGTGTGTGTGTGATGAAGACTGAAACACAGCGGTGAAGAAGAGACTCAGCTCATGTGAACATGAATGTAATGCTGTATATTAATGGTCGAAAACATCGAAATGAATCCAATACATCCATTGAAATATGTTTTGCATTTATTAATGTAAGTGGATTAAAAGAGTGGGCAGAAACACAGCGAGTTTATCATTTATGATGTGCATATGTGAATCAGAAAATTGAAATAATAAATTTTTTAATAATCAGAATAATGAGAATTGCACGTCTGCGGGAGTGAAGAGGTTTGCTCGTGTCTTAGGGGAGAGCGGGGCACAAAGTTACGCTTTCTAACTTTCTCAGTTTGTGTAAATCTGCTTATGGATCAGAGTATTTATTTTTCCCCACATTAATTTCCCACATGTCTAGTACAATTATGTGGTTTTGTTTTATTAATACAGTATATACTTTTTTCTTGAAATACCCCGAAATAATGGAAGTGAAATGTGACAACATGCCCCATAGGCGGGGTTCATTGTAACATGACCATATGACAGCTTACAATGCTATCTGATCTAATAAAAAAAAATATACAAGACAAACTAAAATATTTTCTAAAATAAAATACAATGATTAACTTTTGCATGTAAAAAAAATTAATAATTAAATATAAACTCATTGTTGACTACGAACACAGGAAAACACAGCTATACAACATAGTTCAAAACAAATTAATAATGAGTAATTTCTGAACATTGACTCTCTTTTTCTCATGTTTTCTCAATAGAATTAATAAAAGTATAGAATATAATAGCATATTTCTAATAGAGGCTCATTGTAACACCGTGTGACAACATGCCCCGCCTGCACAACTGGGATTTAAACCCGGCTAGTGTCTTCTGCTAGTTAGCAAAGCATTACAGAACTATCTCAACTGTTAAATAACATATCGGAGATTCAAATAATATCCAATTTGTCTAATTTTAAATAAACACAAAAAATAGAGATGAAAAATTAACTTGAGTAAGAAATGTACTTTTGCTATGGTTTAATAAATGTCTATGGATATCTTCCAAAAAAATTATAATTTTGGCGCAATGTTTTCTCTATATAGTGTTGATATGGCAACTAGTAAATACACCAAGTTTCATCATGTGTGTGACGACTAGCCCCGTGCTCCTCTACTTCTCAGTGCACATCTAAACACAGCCAGTGAAAGACACACTCTCGTCTGCAGGTTTCTCATGCGATCGAGGCTCAGATCATTACTCCAGAAGCACGCTGAGTGAGAAAGCACAGTTTTTCTCAGTGACGCACATAATTGTCTTCATTTCTATGTTTTCGACCATCAATATAATGCATTACATTCATGTTCACACGAGCTCTTCTGCACTAAATCTGTGATCGTTCTTCACCGTTATGTTTTAGTCTCCATCACACACACACTTAGATCAGAGAGGAATAGATGAGAATAAAGTCTTTCCGTGTCTGTTCACTGTGATCATGTACTGTAAGCGCTTTATAAACGCCTCATTCATTGAGTTTCCTCACCAATGGAACGGCTTTGACGGAGCGAACGCTGGAGCCGGGGGGGAAGCCTGTGCTGGTCAGGTTGGGATAATGTCCTTCAGATAAAACACACGTGTTTCCCGTGAACTTCTCTCCTCCATAGAGCACCCAGCTGGAATCAACAGAGGCGTACACCTGAGTTCCCACAGTCCCAGAGCAGAATCTGAGCATGAACACAGAGAATGACCTTCACTGACCTTCCTCCCACCACCCGGACGGACCTGACCGACAGATCTTCAGGAAGACAGCTCTGGTTCTGACTACAGACTCGACACGAGCCCTGGAAGTCCAGATCTGAGTACAGCAGCACCTGCAGGAGAACACATGAGCACTGTGACAAGAGTGCAGGAACTGATCAGAAGAGACAGTGAAGGAAGTTTATGTCCGTTCTTAGCTTAACGGTAAACAAAGGTTTGAGATACGCGGCCAGCGAATACCGTTAGCGAACATCGAGACCATGAATATGTGCACTAGCACTGCGGCGAGGACACACGAGTACACTCACTCACACACACACACACACACACACACACACACACACACACACACACACACACACACACACACACACACACACACACACACACACACACACACACACACACACACACACACACACACTCCACCAGACCAGGGTGAACATGAACTTCATTCACAACCTTTCACAAGCTTCGGCCAGGAAGAAGTTTTAAAAGAAAGGTCAAAGTCACTTTTATTAATATAGAACTTAAATCAACATTTCTGCGGACCAAGCTTCACAGAAACACAATAAAAATAACAGTCATATAAAAATACAGAGTATAAAACTTTTAATTAGCAACTTAAACCATAAAGCATTTTAAAATCAAGACTAAAGGTGCTGGCATACTGCCATCTGAACATTTCAGACCTTAAGAATTCTACTCACTAAGATTAACATATCCAACATTATAAATAGGCCTGAGAAAAAAGATAGTTTTTCTTAAAATGACTTATAATTAGCACCTTTATATGACAAGGATGCATAAAATTGATCAAAATTGACAGTAAAGAAAGTTATTTTTCGTTCTTCGCTTAAAGGTAAAAAGAAGTTTGAAAAACGCGACCAGTGAAATACCGTTAGCGAACATCGAGACTATGAATATGTAAATATGATCTGCGCTTTCCTCTCAATGAGAAAACAATCACAGCAGAAAACAGCGGTTCAGAAAGCATCCGATCACGGTGATGTGGAAACCTGAGACTCAGACTCAGTTATACTACACTTTATACAGTAGACTGCTGTGATGCAGCAGCTTTTGTGTGTGGGTAATCTGTGTTTTCACTGTGACACGGTTCAGAAGAGTTTAACAGCCGGAGCTTTACTTCTGAAGCTGTTTCAAAAACTCCCAAAACTAACTTTGTTTTGGCCCGATTTTGTTCGAAATAACATCACAAAAGTTCATTCTTCGATGTCGCTTCAAGTATATCAAGGCCTTAAAGACATTTATAATGTTACAAAAAAATGATATGTCAAATAAATGCAGCCTTGGTGAGCAGAAGAGAAGCATTGACCAATCGTACGGTGGTTAGATGATCAGCTCACCTCGTTCCTGAAGCCGGGTCCTTCACCGGGAGCCTGAAACACAACAACACTATTTAACAGTGCTTTACATGAGAAGGGTTGAAAATTACATAAGAAATGAAAATAAGAATAAAAAAGAATCTCCTTCATTTATACAGCGCTTTAACAATATAGATGTTTCACAGCAGCTTTACAGTGATAATAGGAGATTACAGTAACAGAGATTGTTTAGGCTTTACAGCAGCTCTAGAATAAAGTTATTGTCCAGATAAAGTTAGTTTTGATTGATTCACTTCCGTTGTGAAGATCATTAGTTATTAACTTAGGGGCCGCTAACACACACCGCTCTAACTGAGAACAGAAACTTTTAATGTGTTCTGGACGTTCATTTACACGACAGCAGTGTTTGGTGGCTGTAAAACATGACTGGATACATAAATAGGATATAGTCGGATGCTCGTTCAGTAAATATATCATTAATTAAAATTAAGCACAGAATATAAAATTCATGAACTGAAATTAAATGAAATGAAATAATGTAAATGAAATACTTTAATGCTCAAAGGAATATCAGATGTAAAAGGAACTGCTGAGTGAATTACACACACTCTAACACACACAGGGTCAGACTCAGGAATGAAGAGGAACGATCTCTTACGGCGAGGATGGGCTGAAGCGAGCAGATGCGATTGTCTCCGGAGCCCCAGTCACTGCAGTTACTGTAGAAGCCTTTCTCCAGGACATACTGGCTCCCAGAGAAGTCGACGTGAGAGTAGGCCACCCATCTGAGAGAGAGAGAGAGAGAGAGTGAGTGTGTGAGAGAGAGAGAGAGAGAGAGAGAGAGAGTGTGTGTGTGAGAGAGAGAGAGAGAGAGAGAGAGAGAGAGTGAGTGTGTGTGTGTGTGTGTGAGAGAGAGAGAGAGAGAGAGAGAGAGAGAGAGAGTGTGTGTGTGTGTGTGTGAGAGAGAGAGAGAGAGTGTGTGTGTGTGAGAAAGAAAGAGAGAGAGAGAGAGTGTGTGTGTGAGAAAGAGAGAGAGAGAGAGAGAGTGTGTGTGTGTGTGAGAGAGAGAGAGAGAGAGAGAGAGTGTGAGAGAGAGAGAGAGAGAGAGAGAGAGAGAGAGAGAGAGAGAGAGAGAGAGAGAGTAACGTACGCTCCACTCAGCACGCAGATGGAGTGAGAGAGTGTGTGTGTGTGTTTGTGAGAGAGAGAGTAACGTACGCTCCGCTCAGCACGTGGATGGAACGAGTGTTGATGCCGAACCCGAACAGCTCCACATCCGGCACCGCCTCCGTCACCTCGAACGTTCTCTCCTCCTCTTCCTCCCGTTCATCCTTCTCTTCCTCAGGCATCCCATACAACACCAGCAGCGGCTCCGACAGATCCTGAGGAACACACACACACACACACACACACGCTATGAATAAAGATGTTATGAATCCCCGTGAGATTGTGTAATCATGCATGAGTAAAATGAAGCACTGAAGTGAGTGTGTACTCATGTGTGTGTGAGTGAGTGTGTGTGCGTGTGTGTACGTGTGTGCGTGCGTGTGTGTGAGTGTGTGAGTGAGTGTTTGTACTCGTGAGAGAGAGAGAGAGTGTGTGTGGGAGTGAGTGTGTGTGTGTGTGTGTGTGTGTGTGTGTGTGTGTGTGTGTGTGTGTGTGTGTGTGAGTGTGTGAGTGAGTGTGTGTACTCGTGAGAGAGAGAGAAAGAGTGTGCGTGTGTGTGTGTGCGCGACTCACGGCCTGGATGACGCGCAGCGAGCGCAGCTCTGAATCGACTCCGCCCCAAACCCGCCAATCATGATACTCTCCCTCCTCCAGCAGATACTGGTTGCCACGGAAACCCTCCTTCTCGTACCCCACCCAGCTGACGGAGTCAGACGAGGAAGAGTTAAAGGAGTAGTTCACTTTAAAATGAAAATTACTCCATGATTTACTCTCCCTCAAGACATCCTAGGTGTGTATGACATTCTTCTTCTAGACGAGTACAATCAGAGTTATGTAAAAAATGTGGAATTTACCAATCCACAAACTGACACACACGTCTTACCAGCTCACACACACATTCTACCCTCCTTCTCTCTGCTCTCAGAGGCAGAAGTCTCCAAACTCCTCCTTTCCAATCGCCCCACCACCTGTCCCGCTTGATCCTATTCCCACTAACCTACTTCAGGCCATTTCATCCTCAGTTGTACCCGCACTCACACACATCATAAACGCCTCTCTTCACACTGGTACCTTTCCCACAGCATTTAAGAGGCTCGGGTGACCCCACTGCTTAAGAAACCCTTGCTAAATCCAGCACATCTGGAAAATTACAGGCCGGTATCCCTTCTTCTATTCGTCGTGAAAACACTTGAACAAGTTGTTTTGAACCAGATCTCTTCCTTTCTTAAGCAGAACATCCTCCTGGACAACAATCAGTCTGGTTTCAAAAGCGGACACTCAACTGAGACGGCCCTGCTCTCAGTAATTGAAGCACTGAGACTGGCAAGAGCAGCTTCCAAACCCTCAGTTCTCATCCTGCTGGATCTGCTGCCTTTGACACAGTTAACCACCAGATCCTCCTGTCAATCCTAAAGACGAAGGGCATCTCGGGAACCGCACTCCAATGGTTCAAGTCATACCTCTCAGGTACGTCCTTCAGGGTATCGTGGAGGAGTGAGGTGTCTAAGACCCAACATCTAGCTACTGGAGTGCCTCAGGGCTCAGTGCTGGGACCACTTCTCTTCTCCATCTCCATCTCATCTCTAGGATCTGTCATTCAGAAACATGGCTTTTCCCATCACTGTTATCATCTAGCTACTGGAGTGCCTCAGGGCTCAGTGCTGGGACCGCTTCTCTTCTCCATCTACATGTCATCACTAGTATCTGTCACTCAGAAACATGGCTTTTCCCATCACTGTTATCATCTAGTTACTGGAGTGCCTCAGGGCTCAGTGCTGGGACCACTTCTCTTCTCCATCTACATGTCATCACTAGGATCTGTCATTCAGAAACATGGCTTTTCCCATCACTGTTATCATCTAGTTACTGGAGTGCCTCAGGGCTCAGTGCTGGGACCGCTTCTCTTCTCCATCTACATGTCATCACTAGGATCTGTCATTCAGAAACATGGCTTTTCCCATCACTGTTATCATCTAGTTACTAGAGTGCCTCAGGGCTCAGTGCTGGGACCGCTTCTCTTCTCCATCTACATGTCATCACTAGGATCTGTGATTCAGAAACATGGTTTTTCCCATCACTGTTATCATCTAGCTACTGGAGTGCCTCAGGGCTCAGTGCTGGGACCACTTCTCTTCTCCATCTACATGTCATCACTAGGATCTGTCATTCAGAAACATGGCTTCTCCTATCACTGCTACGCTGATGACACACAACTCTACCTCTCATTCCAGCCTGATGATCTGATGGGAGCTGATCGTATCTCAGCCTGACAGACATTTCTGGATGGATGAAGGACCACCATCTTCAACTAAACCTTGCAAAGACAGAGCTACTGGTGGTCCCGGCCAACCCAACACTTCACCACAACTTCTCCATTCAGCTAGTTTCATCATCCATAACTCCATCCAGGTCAGCCAGGAACCTTGGAGTTGTGATTGATGATCAATTGAACTTCACAGACCACATTGCTAGAACTGCCAGGTCCTGCAGATTTGCCTTATACAACATTAGGAGGATCAGGCCCTTCTTATCAGAGCTACACAACTCCTTGTCCAAGCACTTGTTCTATCCAGACTGGACTACTGTAATGCTCTCCTGGCTGGTCTTCCAGCATCACTGTCAATCGTCTGCAACTGATCCAGAATGCTAGTGTGCTCTCTTCGGTTTTTTAAAGACCACACGTCACTCCTCTCCTCACTACACTGCACTGGTTTCCAACAGCCGCTCGCATCAAATTCAAGTCACTGACGTTTGTCTACAGAACAACCACTGGCTCTGCTCCCTTTTCCCTAAACTCATCACTTCAGACCTACGTGCCATCCAGAACCCAGCGCTCTGCAGGTGAACGCCGTCTTGTGGTGCATCATCTCAAAGAGGCACTAAATCTGTTTCCCTGACCTTCACCTGGACTGTTCCCTGCTGGAGGAATGATCTAACTCAACCAGAGCGGATGAGTCCAGGGACATTCTCAAGAAACGGCTGAAGACGCATCTTTTTCGACAACACTTGATCCATTAATACTAACACTTTCTCTTCTATTCTATTCTATTCTGTTCTCTATACTTTTTTTTTTTTAAATGAACATGTACTGCGTTAGATTAAACTGAGAAGGGTCACAGTACTTGCATATTGTTGTCCTACTGTTAGTTTCACTGCTTCTATTGTTCTCATTTGTAAGTCGCTTTGGATAAAAGCATCTGCTAAATGAATAAATGTAAATTTACATTGTACATTGTTAAAAGCGCCATATAAATGAAGATGACTAAATGTAAATGTAAATGTAAATGTCCTGACGCTTCTGAGCTTTATAATAGCAGTGAATTGCAGCCATCAGTTTGAAGTTCATAAAAGTGCACTTTTATGATGGATTGATCCATGGATGCACTTTTATCAGGGATATATGCACTTTTATGGACTTCAAACTGATGGCTGCAATTCACTGCTATTATAAAGCTCAGAAGCGTCAGGACATTTTATATATAACTCTGATTGTACTCGTCTGGAAGAAGAATGTCATACACACTCTCTCTCTCTCTCTCTCTCTCACACACACACACACTCTCTCTCTCTCTCTCTCTCTCTGTCTCGCTCTCTCTCACACACACACACACACTCTCTCTCTCTCTCTCACACACACACACACACACACACACACACACACAGTCTCTCTCTCTCTCTCTCTCTCTCTCTCTCACACACACACACACACACACACACACTCTCTCTCTCTCGCTCACCAGCCGCCGATGACTTTAATGGACCCTGCGCTGAACATGAACAGCTGCTGCTGCTTGTCGACTCGAGACAGAAAATCCCTCATGCTGCTGTAGATCTCTCTGCTCTTCCCAGTGAAGTACGGCTTCTCATAGAGCACAATCTGGCACACAACAACAGATATCACACATCGTCTGCCCTCGACGCCGCACACAACAGAGGGAAGGAGGATTTAAAACTCACCTTTGGCTCATGGAGGTTCTCGACTCGGGGTTCCCCCTGTGAAACACGTCATGAGTTTAGCAGATCTGGTTTAGTGTGTGATAAGCAGGGTTAGGGTTGGGGCAAAGAGTATAGAAGCCCAAGAGGCGAAACTCTGTTGTGTTATGGGTAACAGTCTGTAGATGGCGCTGCGGAGGCGCGTCCGCCATTATGGACTGAAAGCTGCTGAAATCGTTAGCGCCAGTCAATGGCAAAATCAATGCCTCTTCTCTCACAAAAAGAAAAAAAATACAAAAAAACGTCTCATACACAAATGCACACACAATAGATGGTGGTGTCTGATTAATTACTGAGATCTTGGCACCACTTCCATTTTAGTACTGTTTATAGTTCATGTGTGCACTTGCTAGATTGCACATCTTTTTTGTAGCCTACCTTTCCGCCTGTAATAGGACATTCACGGATTGTTTTTATTCTTGCCATTGAAACGTTCACTGTGTGCACTTTCACTGAAGATGTTGAAAAAACAAGTTGTTAATATTTTTATGATATTCTATGTAAAAGATTAACTGTCTTTAGAAATGTTCATTTATAATTTTATTTATTTATTTATTTATTTTTCCAAATCATATGGTGATGTTCACTAATTTCAAAATCAACATTTGAATAA
Source organism: Leuciscus idus (assembly GCA_021554675.1). Classification (NCBI taxonomy): domain Eukaryota; kingdom Metazoa; phylum Chordata; class Actinopteri; order Cypriniformes; family Leuciscidae; genus Leuciscus; species Leuciscus idus. Next base: position 465,234 of record CM038628.1, read on the forward strand.
ATATATTATTACTGTGTGTCTGCATATATATTATTTCATGAATTTCTGTTATTCATATAACAAGGAAAATGCATAATAGAACATAAATATTGATAGATTAAAGGTTTGCAGTCATTTTATAATTGTATCTTTGCAAACCGTAAGTGGTAGGCTAATGAAGCCGATTCGGTGGGGGACATACCCTTACGAAAAAGTACTATAGGAATCTTATAGTATTTTGGGACAAAATATTATAGTAATCTTATAGGAATACGAGCCGCTATAGTATTTCTATAGTAGTCTTATAGTCCTTCTATAGTAATATTTTGTCCCAAAATACTATTTTCCTAAGGGTAATTAGGCCATGCATAACCAACACATAAACGTAACATTTTCTGTCATTTAACGTCGGTCATCCTCATTAATGTATTTTAAATTGTTTTCATATTTAGATATGACGGCCATTAAAAATTAAGTTATGTTAAGTTTTTGTTATGTTAAGTTGGTTCAGTGCCATTGACTCCCATTATTTTTCGGCGTTTTCCTTCAGTTTTCAGTCCATAATGGCGGCCGCGCCGTCACGTCATGGGGGCAACTGTTGCTATGGAGCGTTCTATTGAGTTTCGCCTCTTGGGCTTCTATACTCTTTGGTTGGGGTTAGGGGTTAGGGTTAAGGGTTAAAAGGATAGTTCACTTTGAAATACATTTTTGGTATGTTTTAGCTTACCTCAAGGGCATCCAAGATGTAGGTGTCTTTTTTTCCACAGTAGTTTCAATTTTGATATTTTTAGGTCAAACCGTTCTTGTCTGTCAGTCATATAATGCAGGTCGATGGTCACTGTCTCAAACAGCATGCACAGAGTCCAAATTAAAACAGTTCCCCGTCGTCCAAATTAAACAATTCCCCATCGTAAGTACACATTGATGGCCTAAGACACGAAACGAGCGGTTTGTGTGAGAAAACGAACAGTATTTATATCGTTTTTACCACTTATACACAACCATGTCCGAGTGATCTGATCTGACGTGTACGCAGACTGGTGCATAGATATATACACACTAGATGTCGTCTTGTCTAACGGCAGTTCATTGGAACGAATGTCTTTAAGGCGACATCTAGTGTATATATCTATGCACCAGTCTGCGTACACGTCAGATCAGATCACTCGGACATGGCTGTGTATAAGAGGTAAAAACGATATAAATACTGTTCGTTTTCTCACACAAACCGCTCGTTTCGTGTCTTAGGCCATCAATGTGTACTTACGATGGGGAATTGTTTAATTTGGACTCTGTGCATGCTCTTTGAGACAGTGACCATCGACCTGCATTATATGACTGACAGACAAGAACGGTTTGACCTAAAAATATAAAAATTGAAACTACTGCGGAAAAAAAGACACCTACATCTTGGATGCCCTTGAGGTAAGCTAAAACATACCAACATTTTTTTTCAAAGTGAACTATCCCTTTAAGGGTTAAGGGTTAAGGGTTAAGGGTTAAGGGTTAGGGTTAGGGTTAGGGTTGGGGTTACAGAGGAGTGTGAGCTTACGATCTTGAGCGGGTGAACGCTGGCCACATACGGGTGTGTGACGCCCCAGGCTGAGGGACTGGAGAACCCCCCCACCTCTAGCACCCGAGGGACACCCTGGAAGAAAGGCTCCGCATACACCAGCCATCTGAGCACAACACACACATGATGAGGACGAGAGAGAGTGTGTGTGTGTGTGTGTGTGTGAGAAAGAGAGAGAGTTTTTATAACACTTTATTAAATCATTTAAAAACAATAAACATACACTTTACTCAAAACATTCAGCAAAAATGAAATCCCCATCTCTAACAAAGAACAACATTTCTTTATAATTCCATACATGTTCAAACATTCCTCTATATTCTTCATAGTTGTATAAAATTAAAAATCTAAATTAATATTATTCTTACTTTTAGTAAACTCTTAAAAACTTGTTCTACATCCCGACCAACTTTACCTTCTATTTTTTACTTTCTTGTCAGATAAAGAGCCATTTTCACAAAATATTTCCCAAAAAATATTAAAAAGTTGCCCTTTTTTCTCTTTTTTCCCCCAAAACTTGAAACCCAAAATGAAACCAACCTTTGAAAATATTACTTTAAAACCCCACAAAGATGAAATGAAGCAACAGAGAGCCACTCACAGCCCGGCGTTGATGATGATGGAGTTGGCTTTGATCGGGAAGCCGAAGATTCTGGCGTCGTCTGACGTGTCCCTGAACGTCACCTTCTTGCCTTCCGCATTTTCCTCTGGGAAAAGGCTGATTTCAGGAACGCTGTAATCCTTGAAGGGCGGGACAGTTATGCTGAGCATCAACAAGTGTTGTGATGAAAATTAAACAGACTTTACTTGTGCAAGTGAAACGCGGCGATGGACTGAAACTAATTATTTCTACTTAAGCTCATTTTTCATGCATCTGTATTTTTTATTTTGGGAAACCTTTACTATTACCTCACTGCATTCCAGAGCATAATATTATATTTTAATATCACTACATAAAAACATTCCTCTTTATTTCGAAATGAAGAAATCGTCAGAGCGATGTCCGGTTCATGAACGAGTTGATTCTTTCCAATGAACCTGCTGAACGATTCACTGAACGATTCACTGAACGATTCATTTTGGAATTTGACAGAATCTGATGTAATTGCAGCTGTTCGTGAGTCAACAAGAGCTTCAGTGTTTTTATACTCTTTGTCATCACATATTTGCACAAATTTAATTTCCCCCCATTTTTTTAAATACTCTCATATATTATTGGTTTGCACACTAGACTTATCAGTAACTTTAACTGATATTTTAGTATATTAAAGTTTAATGTTATGATGGTGAATAATAAGTGTTGATAATAAAATAAAGTTTGCTTATTTGCAATATATATTAAATGCATGCACTAATCTTTCTTATTGCTGACTAGAATAAATATCCATACATGCTTATACTTTTGCTGGAGTAATATTTCGGGTTATCCTGCCAAATATAAGCACAATTCCTCTTCAGGACACAAGGTGGCGCACAAGGACATTTCATAAACACGGCTGTGATCATGTTCACATCCATTCCAGACATATTTATGAGCTAAAACAATGTTACCTCTCATGTCTGTCTGTAAAATAAAGCTTTTCACAGCGATGCCATCGAAGAATCATTTCTGGTTCCTCAAAGACCCTTCCAGTGTTCAGTTCAGATACATAATAAAAGAATCTAACCTTTTGGGCGATGGGAAGATCCGGTGGATGATAAAGGTTCTTCATGGAACCATCGATGCCAATAGAAAAGCTTGATTTTCAAGAGTGTAAATGTGAATAAAGAGATGTCGTACCCTCACTGCTCTCCGTATGGATCCGATGACGAACCTCCTCTTCATCCGAGGCTTCTCGTCTTCTTCCCCGCGATCCGGTGTCGTTCCCTCGTTCTGATGGGACTCGTGTTCTTCTGCGGGTCCGAACGGGTCGGTGAGCTCGGTGTCGCCCTCGTCCAGAGCGATCTTCTCCCCTTTAAAGTCCGGCTTCTCGTACATCACCCAACTGAAGAACACAGAACTAATACATGACCCAACTGAAGAACACAGAACTAACACATCACCCAACTGAAGAACACAGAACAACACATCACCCAACTGAAGAACACAGAACAACACATCACCCAACTGAAGAACACAGAACAACACATCACCCAACTGAAGAACACAGAACTAACACATCACCCAACTGAAGAACACAGAACTAACACATCACCCAACTGAAGAACACAGAACAACACATCACCCAACTGAAGAACACAGAACAACACATCACCCAACTGAAGAACTCAGAGCTAACACATCACCCAACTGAAGAACACAGAACTAACACATCACCCAACTGAAGAACACAGAACAACACATCACCCAACTGAAGAACACAGAACTAACACATCACCCAACTGAAGAACACAGAACTAACACATCACCCAACTGAAGAACTCAGAGCTAACACATCACCCAACTGAAGAACTCAGAGCTAACACATGACCCAACTGAAGAACACAGAACAACACATCACCCAACTGAAGAACTCAGAGCTAACACATGACCCAACTGAAGAACTCAGAGCTAACACATGACCCAACTGAAGAACTCAGAGCTAACACATGACCCAACTGAAGAACTCAGAGCTAACACATGACCCAACTGAAGAACACAGAACAACACATCACCCAATTGAAGAACTCAGAGCTAACACATGACCCAACTGAAGAACTCAGAGCTAACACATGACCCAACTGAAGAACACAGAACAACACATCACCCAACTGAAGAACTCAGAGCTAACACATGACCCAACTGAAGAACTCAGAGCTAACACATGACCAAACTGAAGAACTCAGAGCTAACACATGACCAAACTGAAGAACTCAGAGCTAACACATGACCCAACTGAAGAACACAGAACAACACATCACCCAACTGAAGAACACAGAACTAACACATCACCCAACTGAAGAACTCAGAGCTAACACATGACCCAACTGAAGAACTCAGAGCTAACACATGACCCAACTGAAGAACTCAGAGCTAACACATGACCCAACTGAAGAACTCAGAGCTAACACATGACCCAACTGAAGAACACAGAACAACACATCACCCAATTGAAGAACTCAGAGCTAACACATGACCCAACTGAAGAACACAGAACAACACATCACCCAATTGAAGAACTCAGAGCTAACACATGACCCAACTGAAGAACTCAGAGCTAACACATGACCCAACTGAAGAACACAGAACAACACATCACCCAACTGAAGAACTCAGAGCTAACACATGACCCAACTGAAGAACTCAGAGCTAACACATGACCAAACTGAAGAACTCAGAGCTAACACATGACCCAACTGAAGAACACAGAACAACACATCACCCAACTGAAGAACACAGAACAACACATCACCCAATTGAAGAACTCAGAGCTAACACATGACCCAACTGAAGAACACAGAACACTCAGAACACTCAGAACTAACACATCACCCAACTGAAGAACACAGAACAACACATCACCCAAATGAAGAACACAGAACTAACACATGACCCAACTGAAGAACACAGAACACTCAGAACACTCAGAACTAACACATGACCCAACTGAAGAACACAGAACACTCAGAACTAACACATCACCCAAATGAAGAACACAGAACTAACACATGACCCAACTGAAGAACACAGAACACTCAGAACACTCAGAACTAACACATCACCCAACTGAAGAACACAGAACAACACATCACCCAAATGAAGAACACAGAACTAACACATGACCCAACTGAAGAACACAGAACACTCAGAACACTCAGAACTAACACATGACCCAACTGAAGAACACAGAACACTCAGAACACTCAGAACTAACACATCACCCAACTGAAGAACACAGAACAACACATCACCCAAATGAAGAACACAGAACTAACACATGACCCAACTGAAGAACACAGAACACTCAGAACACTCAGAACTAACACATGACCCAACTGAAGAACACAGAACACTCAGAACTAACACATCACCCAAATGAAGAACACAGAACTAACACATGACCCAACTGAAGAACACAGAACACTCAGAACACTCAGAACTAACACATGACCCAACTGAAGAACACAGAACACTCAGAACTAACACATCACCCAACTGAAGAACACAGAACAACACATCACCCAACTGAAGAACACAGAACAACACATCACCCAACTGAAGAACACAGAACAACACATCACCCAACTGAAGAACACAGAACTAACACATCACCCAACTGAAGAACACAGAACTAACACATCACCCAACTGAAGAACTCAGAGCTAACACATGACCCAACTGAAGAACTCAGAGCTAACACATGACCCAACTGAAGAACACAGAACAACACATCACCCAACTGAAGAACTCAGAGCTAACACATGACCCAACTGAAGAACTCAGAGCTAACACATGACCCAACTGAAGAACACAGAACAACACATCACCCAACTGAAGAACTCAGAGCTAACACATGACCCAACTGAAGAACTCAGAGCTAACACATGACCAAACTGAAGAACTCAGAGCTAACACATGACCCAACTGAAGAACACAGAACAACACATCACCCAACTGAAGAACTCAGAGCTAACACATGACCCAACTGAAGAACTCAGAGCTAACACATGACCCAACTGAAGAACACAGAACAACACATCACCCAACTGAAGAACTCAGAGCTAACACATGACCCAACTGAATAACTCAGAGCTAACACATGACCCAACTGAAGAACACAGAGCTAACACATCACCCAACTGAAGAACACAGAGCTAACACATCACCCAACTGAAGAACACAGAGCTAACACATCACCCAACTGAAGAACTCAGAGCTAACACATGACCCAACTGAATAACTCAGAGCTAACACATGACCCAACTGAAGAACACAGAACAACACATCACCCAACTGAAGAACTCAGAGCTAACACATGACCCAACTGAATAACTCAGAGCTAACACATGACCCAACTGAAGAACTCAGAGCTAACACATGACCCAACTGAAGAACACAGAACAACACATCACCCAACTGAAGAACTCAGAGCTAACACATGACCCAACTGAAGAACTCAGAGCTAACACATGACCCAACTGAAGAACACAGAACAACACATCACCCAACTGAAGAACTCAGAGCTAACACATGACCCAACTGAATAACTCAGAGCTAACACATGACCCAACTGAAGAACTCAGAGCTAACACATCACCCAACTGAAGAACTCAGAGCTAACACATGACCCAACTGAAGAACTCAGAGCTAACACATGACCAAACTGAAGAACTCAGAGCTAACACATGACCCAACTGAAGAACACAGAACAACACATGACCCAACTGAAGAACTCAGAGCTAACACATGACCCAACTGAAGAACTCAGAGCTAACACATGACCAAACTGAAGAACTCAGAGCTAATCTTTTCTGAACAGAAACACAAACGCTCAACACTTTTATTCCGCAACGATGCATTAAACTGATCAAAAGTGACAGTAAAGGCATTTATGATGTTGCAGACTCGTGTTCCTGCAGTTGATGATAACTTCAGGGATTCGGGATGTTTTGCTGGGAGGCAGGGAGAGTCTGCATGTCTACACTGATGTGCACTGTTCGCCTTCTGAACACATTATTTACTGTGCACTCATATTTACTCCAGTATATTTACTGTCCCGTGTCAGTTCATGTTTTGCATCACACTGAGACGCATTAGTGCTGTATTACACATATGTTCATGAGACAAGCATGACCTGAGCCATTACATTTTTTTATTAATTGCATAATTAATATATATCATTAGAAATATTTGTGATTTATAAACTACCAGTAAAAGGTTTGGTTTTTATTCAAAAAGGCAACATTAAATTGATCAAAAGTGACAGTAAAATCATTTATAATGTTACAAAAGATCCATATGTTACATCCATATGTACGCTTTGAGGACCCAAAAACACTATATGAATGTAACAAATTATTATTAGTAAATGCTGTCCTTTTGAACTTTATATTCATCAAAAAATCATGAAAATTCGAATGTATCACGGTTTCCACAGAAATCTGCACTGTTTTCAACACTGATAATAATCATAAATGTTTCTTAATCATCAAATCATCATATTAGAGTGATTTGTGAAGGATCATGTGACACTGAAGACTGGAGTAATGATGCTGAAAATTCAGCTTTGATCACAGGAATAAATTACACTTTACTGTATATTCACATAGAAAACAGATGATTTACACTGGAATAATATTTCACTGTTTTTACTGTATTTTTGATCAAATAAATGCAGCTTTGATGAGCAGAAGAGACTCTTTCACAAACCCCAAACGTTTGAACACTAGTGTATGTTCCCTAAAACACATACATCTTCCAAACCAAGTGCACACTTAGAAATGATTGACAGCATGAACATGAGCAGTGAGATGAATGAAGATGAGTGTGTGTGTGTGTGTGTGTACTTGTACAACTATCTTTGTGAGGACCAGTTTGAGTGTTAGACCAGTGGAGTGAGGACAGAGAGAGTAAAGTGAGGACATGTTGGCCGGTCCTCAGTTTCTGAGAGCCTGTAAAGGCCTGTTTGAGGGTCAAGACTTGGTTTTAGGGATAAAGTTATAATGAGTTTAAGGGTCGGTTTAGGGTCAGGGGTCGGGTTAGGCACTTAGTTGTGATGGGTAAGGTTAGGGTAAGCGGCTAGAGATTGCATTGTGTCAATGAATGTCCTCATAAAGATAGATGTACAAGAATGTGTGTGTGTGTGTGTGTGTGTGTGAATGTCTCTCACCCTCCTCTGATCACTCGCACTGAGATGGTGTCTGTAAACTCCCACGGTGTGGCGTCCACAACATCCCCTCGCACTTCGATCCTCTGGCCGCTCATTCCTGGCCTGTCGAAGATCAACATCTGATAGGAAGAACACAAACAGCTCGTGTTTTCTACAAAGACTGCATTGTTTAGTATCTGACATCTGAACTCTAGATGTTACTGCAGAACGAGGCTCGATCTTCTCTGACGGAGAATCACGACCTACTTTAGAAAAGCACTTTTATTGTGTCAGATCCTTCAGGCTGCAATATTACACTGATGCAGTCGATGTCACGGGAGGAAAACAGAAGAATAAGCTTGAGAATCCAGTTTCGGTGACCTTTTCTAAATCGCTTACTTTGCTGCTGATGAAGAACACGGGAGTGTCAACCAAAACTAACTGACGTATAATGTCAACTAACGTCAACTAATAATTAGTTGTCAAATATAATAAAAAGATGTAAATGTCAGTGGCAAGTTCAATCATGCCTTCTGGAAAAGCCTTATTGTAGTTTAATATTCCCACCAGAGAGAAAAAGAAAAAAAAAACCTATGAGATATAAAGTCACAATCAGGAGAGATAAAATCTCACATCGCAAAACTTCAGATTCTACAACTTCCAAGTATAAAACATACAAAGAACTTGGTGCTGGTGTCAACACAGGCTTAGCTATTCATTTATAACACATTATTTCTGTTATCTTCAGACTCTCGCATGCTTTTCAAAACCTCCTCCTCTCTTCTCAACCCTCCTCCTCCTCCTTCATCAACACTAACAGCAGACGATTTTACCACATTCTTCATAATTAAAACAACCACCAACAGCAGCCAATTTACCAAACCACAAACTGACACACACGTCTTACCAGCTCACACACACTTCCTACCCTCCTTCTCTCTGCTCTCAGAGGCAGAAGTCTCCAAACTCCTCCTTTCCAATCGCCCCACCACCTGTCCCACTTGATCCTATTCCCACTAACCTACTTCAGGCCATTTCATCCTCAGCTGTACCCGCACTCACACGCATCATAAACACCTCTCTTCACACTGGTACCATTTAAGCAGGCTCGGGTAACCCCACAGTATTTAAGCAGGCTCGGGTAACCCCACTGCTTAAGAAACACAATCTAAATTTAGGGCTGGTCCGAATTCCATTTTTTGAGCTTCGAAGCTTCGTAGTAATGAACATCGAATATTCGAAGCTTCGGAGAGAGGGTGTTGAACATATTCTTCTTTCTAATAAAGGCAGGAATCTATGTGTCTGTATGTCGGGTAAAACGGCATTTTGATTATTTCGAGAACCGGTCATCCAATCGACTTCACAAGTGCAGCGCATTTAGTGCAATATAGATGGACACGCGAGACGTGACACATTCAGAATTAATACAATTTTAGTAAACTAGAGAACAGTGCGAGCGGGAAGCGGCGCACCTCACGCGGGCAGGGCTTATATGCTCAGAGAACGGACAGTCGGACACTGCACTAGTGATATAAAACGCACACACACACAGGTCTGTTAAATTAAGCAATACTTTTAAGGTAGTCTAATACTTTTCTGACTAACAAATTACTGACACAGTAAAGGGTAGATTTAAATAAAGAAAAACGAAATTGAAATAAAGAAAAATGAAATTTAAATAAAGAAAAATGAAATTGAAATAAAGAAAAACGAAATTGAAATAAAGAAAAAACGAAATTGAAATAAAGAAAAACGAAATTAAGTTAAATTAAAAACGAGATTAATTTAGATTGATAATAACGGGTAAAAAGGCTAATACATTTTGTTTCTATTATTCTATTTTCCACAATGTCAAAGCAACGCAGCTTAACCCAAAACACAAGCTCAGGCATGCACTTCGGTCCATACACACTCCGCTGTTCTCATGCACTTCGGTCCATACAAACTCCGCTGTTCTGCGCTCTAGCCAGAGAACACCCCCGTTGCAGGAACACTAGGCGTCGGTTCTATTTCTAGCATGCAAGCGTTTTCCGCGTGGCTCGAGCTGCACCTGAGACGTGTGTCTCACGCAGGCAGTGTGCAAACTCCAACCTGTTAACATGGGAGCCGAAATAAAAACGGACACGCCACGCAGTCAGTGTGTCGCCGGCCTTATTCAAGCGCGAATGAGAAGCGTTTCGCGGGGGATCCCAGGTGTGCAAAAAAAACAAAGAATATTCGAATGTCAAATTTTCAAATCGAATACCAACCCACCGAACGAATATTCGAATATTCGAATATTCGGGTCCAGCCCTATCTAAATTACCCTTAACCCTAAAGTATCCCTTCTTCCATTCGTTGTGACTCCTGGACAACAATCAGTCTGGTTTCCTACACACCTCCTTGTCCAAGCACTTGTTCTATCCAGACTGGACTACTGTAATGCTCTCCTGGCTGGTCTTCCACTGTCAATCCTCTGCAACTGATCCAGATGCTGCAGCTAGAGTGGTCTTGAACGAGCTGAAGAGACCACACGTCACTCCTCTCCTCACTACACTGCACTGGTTTCCAACAGCCGCTCGCATCAAATTCAAGTCACTGACGTTTGTCTACAGAACAACCACTGGCTCTGCTCCCTTTTCCCTAAACTCATCACTTCAGACCTACGTGCCATCCAGAACCCAGCGCTCTGCAGGTGAACGCCGTCTTGTGGTGCATCATCTCAAAGAGGCACTAAATCTGTTTCCCTGACCTTCACCTGGACTGTTCCCTGCTGGAGGAATGATCTAACTCAACCAGAGCGGATGAGTCCAGGGACATTCTCAAGAAACGGCTGAAGACGCATCTTTTTCGGCAACACTTGATCCATTAATACTAAGACTTTCTCTTCTATTCTATATCTATTTATAAAAATATAAAAAAAAATAAATACATGTAAAGCGTTAGATTAAACTGGGAGGGTCACAGCACTTGCATATTGTTGTCCTATTGTTAGTTTCACTGCTTCTATTGTTCTCATTTGTAATTCGCTTTGGATAAAAGCATCTGCTAAATGAATAAATGTAAATGTAAGTGTAAGTTCTGTCATTTGTCTAAAACATTTCTTTAACGTTCAATTTGGATTTTACAGAATAAAACGGTCTTATTTGGAAAGTGAAACATCAAATTTCTCTCTGATATAACCAGCTCATCAGTAGATGATCAGGCATTAATACAACATTAATGGGCTGCAATATTACACTGATGCAGTCGATGTCACAGGAGGAAAACAGAAGAATAAGCTTGAGAATCCAGTTTCGGTGACCTTTTCTAAATCGCTTACTTTGCTGCTGATGAAGAACACAGGAGTGTCAGCCAAAACTACTTCAAAACGAGTTGTCAAATATAATAAAAGAGGTGTAGAAATGTAAATGTCAGTGGCGAGTTCAATCATGCCTTCTGGAAAAGCCTTATTGTGGTTTAATATTCCCACCAGAGAGCAAAAAACAAACAAACTATGAGATATAAAGTCACAATCAGGAGAGATAAAATCTCACATTGCATAAAACTTCCGAGTATAAAACATAACTTGGTGCTGGTGTCATCACAGGCTATTCATTTATAACACATTATTTCTGATAAAAAACATTTGAAAAGAAGATTATGTCTTTTGCAGTCAGTCGTGACATTTAAAGTTCTGTCGTTCTGTCCAAACGTGTGTGTGTGTGTGTGTGTGTGTCAGAACAGCTGTTTCACACACACCAGCCTCAGGCTTTCCTCAGGAGTTCACAGGAGTTCATCTCTAACTGTATTTTAATGTTCATCTTTGTGCAGCGCTCCATAGACCCCCATTATAAGTGCATTCATGTAAATGTGAGTTTTTGTTTCAATCCGTGTTGAAGTGATTTTCTCTGGTGGTCAGCAGAATAGTGCATCATTTTTATTAAACCTAAAACATTTCTTTAACGTTCAATTTGGATTTTACAGAATAAAACGGCCTTATTTGGAAAGTGAAACATCGAATTTCTCTCTGATATAACCAGCTCATCAGTGGATGATCAGGCATTAATACAACATTAAAGACAGGAACACTTGTAGGAGTTTCTCACCTTTCCAGGTCGAGGATTGAGTTTGCCGTGCTCCTTCTCTTTTGTGAGCTAAGAAAATAAAATAAATATTTTTAATGAGATGAAACACACAGACATGAAGCATCAAGTTTCAAGTTTTCTTCCTCAGTGTTTCTGTCTTGTTTTCCAGCACAAATATCTAAACATTCTTAAATCAAGATTATGGATGTAAATGTATTATGCATATGTTTATGAACCATTTCAATTTTTAATTCATTAAATAATTAATATATGTTTGTGATACACTACCAGTCAGAGGTTTGGGTCAGTAAGATTTATTTTAAAGAAATACTTTCATTCAAAACATTAAATTGATCAAAAGTGACACTACAGACATTTATAATGTTAGAAAGGATTATATTTCAGATAAATGCTGTTCTTTTGAACTTTCTATTCATCAAAGAATCCTGAAAAATAAAATGTATGAAAGTTTCCACAGAAATCTGAAGCAGAACAACTTGATTACACTGTTTTCAACACTGATAATTATCATAAATGTTTCTTGAGCATCAAATCATCATATTAGGATCATGTGACACTGAAGACTGGAGTAATGATGCTGAAAAATATCTAAACATTCTTAAATCAAGATACATTTACAGGAGAAGCAAAATGACTGAAGATATTAAGCCTTTTTTACTAAATTTGTACTAAATATTTTACAGATACATTAAAATCCTGAGGTTCAGAATGCATCAAAACATCCTTTTTATTCATTTTCTCATCTTTGTACTTTAAAATCGTGATGTAAAGCTTAACATACAGGTTCAGGTATGTTAAGAGAACACAACATTCCTACATAACCTTTGACAATAGAAGAACATGCACTTACACAAGACTTGATGTTTCTACCTCTCACACACATGAAGAAGAGAAAGGCTTTACTGTCACCGGACTCGTCTCAAACATTCACTGAACATGTTTGAAATGCCATTGTATGTCGAGCTCCTCAAACATGAAGAGAAACACACATCGACCAAACGCCGGCTTTCAAGATGGAGATCCAGAGGTCGGATCAGGTGCAGAGGTCAAGAGTTTCTGTGTTAAATGACAGATCTGATTGCTGGTTTGTATGTGTGACGGAGGTTATGAGTAAAACTCTGCCTGTCGATATGCCTTTACTCTGGCAGTGTTAGCAGAGAGACAACATTACACACGAGTGTAAATTCCTCTGTTTGCATATGGGGATGCTCTTAATGACAAGCCAAATACAAGGGTTACATAATCTTATGAAGCGACCTCTATAAACTACACATACGCCAATCTCACAGCCAGACACTGTGAAGATATATTTTCCAAAAGGGAAGATATGCATCAGATATGCATCAGATATGCATCAGATATGCATCAGATATGCATTGTGGAAATGGGTGTGAGACGCAGTATCTCTACAGTCGATCAGTATCTAAAAAATAAAATAGTAAAATAAAAATAAATAAAAAATCTATCTATTTAAATAAATAAATATATCTACCTTAAAGTGAAAATACTCAAGAAATGTATAAAAAATCTATCAAAAAAAAAAAAAAAAAAAAAAAAAAAAAAAGAAGGTATCTATCTCGGCTACATAAAAATGAAAAATACAAAAAAAGATATTTATCTATCCACCTAAAAATTTAATTAGAAAAGAATTTTTTTTTTTTTTATGCAAATACTAAAAAAGAAATATCCATCTAATAAAATATCTATCTATCTCTAAAAAATATATTTTTTTTTTTATAAAATATCCATCTATGCTAGTAGCAAAATTATGCACAACTGCACAAAATGCACCAACATTAGGTTATGCCATAGTCTGGTCTTAATTGGTCTGGATATAGGCTAACTATAGCTAAAAACAGACCTTTTAGGAAGCCTTTAGAGGCGGCATCACATGTCGTGATTTAACACTTATTTAAATCATTCTGCCTTGGATTTAAATGTGAGCCATATGAGACCCTTCTATCGTTCACATATACACATGCTGTATATTCCTAGACTACAGTAGGAAAAGTGTTATTGACTGCATGTCTGAAGATAAGTCTACCCTGACATGTGTGAAGCGTACAGGACACATAATCGTTTTCCCCGTTTTCTCCATGTCTGTTCCAGCTGGCAGAAACACAGTAAGTCGTTGCCAAGACTGAGAGCAGGGAGTGTCTGAGCCTGTCTAGGAAAATTATCAGCGCTGATTAGAGACGAGGTGAACATTAAGATAATGAAGATTCACATTCCATCCGCCTCTCCCTCATTCCCTGCCTCTGGAGAAGCTCCAGGGAAAACCCGTTTCACGACACCGTTCCTGACCTGACAGTTCAGCTTCGTCACACACGACGGTCTTTCCAATGGGAAACAGCCTTATTATACAGATCAATTTTCATTTTGTGTTATAAATCATTTAAATAAAGACGTTGTTCAATGCATATACTGTAAAACAATATTTTCATGATTTGTTATCACAACTTTGTCAAATCAACTTAGGTAATTAATGTGGCCCAGATAACATAATGACTCCATTATAAGTGCATTCATGTAAATTCATGTTCAGTTTCTATTTATTAAACTAATCTTCTTTATTGTATTAACAATTTTTTTTAATTTCAATGAGCTTAATTTTAAGGCAACCAGGTAACTTACTTTTTTAAGTTAAGCCAACAATATTTTTTTACAGGAAACAAAAGTTTTCTCCGTCACTAAAACCTGAACTGTTATTATTTTAGAGACTGGAAATATGATGCATCTGTAAAAGGTGTTTTGCATATTAAATTTTAATGTTAAGTTGAACTGTCAGATAAGTCGCCATCATTAACCTCTGTCAACACAGAGAAGAGCGGGATGACGTGAAGGAGCTGTGTGTTTTACAGTGGACGTGTGATAACAGAAGTTACTCCCTAGTGACGGACATTTGCATGTCAAACCTCTCAATATATCAGAATCATAAACTCTTGTCTCTACTAACATCACCAGTCACGTACCAACTCTCTCTGCACGATCAAACGTGCGAGACATTTAAAGCCTTATATGCAAAATCACTCGAGTGCTTTCCAAGATCTTTTGCAGATAATGAATATCTGAGAAATGCCTGGAGATGAATGTGAGCATGAGTGAAGGTTACATCTTCCCATAATATCTAAAAAAATAACAGAAGTTTTGATAAAGCTGCTTTCGGTTAGAATGTAAATTTGACTTGCAAACTCATTAGTCTCTGCGCAGTCGAGAGAAGCAGCTTTAAAGAGCTTCTCCGAGTCTGTTATGGAGGACAAGAGGAAACATGAATTTTGCATGAGCACCGAGGTAATATATCCTCTACTGCAAACCCTCCTCTTGAGGTGACATTACACCCCTTCTAGGCTTTCGTTCACTGAGGTTTAGCACCAGTCCAGCTCTAGTCTTGCAGAGTTTAGTGCCAACTCTAATGACATACACAAGATTACAGCAGTCCATGAGAACGAGTTGTAAACAACTTCTGCAAGATATTTGGGAACGGAGTTGAGCGCACTGGGTTTAGGGTGTGAACAATATAAAAACAAACGTTCTACAATCACAATCCAAATCTGATTATTTGTGTATCCGAGTGGAATCAGATCCAATGTGTGTGTCCATGCAGCTCTTTCGTTTTCCAGAATATCTGCCTTGGTTTCTGGCAATGATGTTGCGTTGGTAGGAATACGGGTTTGTAATAGAGAATATTGAATATTATTTCAAAATATGTCTCCGTTATATTGTCATTTTCTGCTCGTTCGGCACTTTGCAACAACACAGCATTGATTCGGCAGTGACTTTCAGCACGTTTCCTATGACAACAACGTCTGACGTTTACATTTTACGTGGCGTGAGAAAGCCACATAAACCACATGGAATCCGATCAGAGCATTCAGACTGAGACGGATTACCAGAAATCCAAACCACATATGGATGTAGCTTGAAACGGATTTTATGTGATTTTTTTTGCTGTTCACATTAGCTAATTCTGATCGGATTTCAATCGGATGTGCACAAAAATCTGATTTGGACTGACAGTCTGAACGTAGCCAAAGCCATGCAAGCAAGTTTGCATTTAAAAGACGTCTAACAACCGTCCATTCACAGTCCAGAGTCTAGGCTAAAACAAGGCAAGATTTGGGCTGTCAGTGAAGATTTAACAGATTTCTAACCTGAGCCCAAGAATAGACTAGTCTTCAATTACAACACATGTCAAAGAAATGAAACCAAACACCTTGTAAATCACTGTTGACTTTGCAAGTTATATCTCACAAGTTATTTTGGTATAAACGACATGTAATCAAATTCAAGTTTATTTAGTCTAGAAGTGGGTTACTCATAACCTGACTAAAGTCACCCACTTCTAGACCTAATAACCTTGAATTTGATTACATGTCGTTTATACCAAAATAACTTGTGAGATGTATGATGTCCCCATCATGTTAACAGTGTCAACAGTGATTACAAGGTGTTTGGTTTCATTTCTTTGACTTGTTCTCTGCTATTTGTTGCTCACTTATAGTCAAAACTGATTCATTGTAGTTTTTGGCCAGGCATTGCATGAGATGGCTGATATTCCATCATGTTACCAATGTCAATAATATCTACAAGATATCAGTGTCATGGTCAATCTATAGTCAGGATTCAGCTATTAAACGGCTATTAGACGTCTTTTAAATGCAAGGATTGCTTGCTGGGAACACAGCAATAGTGCATCAGACGTTTGAGGGCAGAAACAATCTGCACACTCTGTTACACAACGCTTGCAGTGAGAGGCTTAATATCAAGTTACACTCAGAGTCTGAGCAGGACCGGGAGAAACAGAGCAGTGACATAATATGAAAACAACACTTTCATTGATTCCATGCCCTCATTCTCAGAGTGAGAAACTTCACGCCAAGAGTAAATGACCAACACATGCACACAAGCAATACTCACATATGCATCAGGGAAGGCTCTGTATTTGAGGGGCATGTTTCGCTCTGGTTCTGGATTTGGATTGGATTGGAAACCCCGGGTGTCGTTGATCAGAAGACCTCCGTCAAGACTGGAGCTGCGAGGAAGACTCAAAGACTGAGGAAGACTCAAAGACTGAGGAAGACTCTGAGGAAGACTCATAGACTGTGAGTTCTTGAGGAGGGTTTCGGAGGGAAGAGAGCGGTACAGCTCCATCGTGGACTTGTGGTTGAAGGTCTCGGCCGAGTCCTGCTGGCCCGGAGCCACGCTCATGCGAGATGTTTCGGCGAGCCCACTGAGGGAACCCGACTGAGACGTGAGGAACGAGAAGCGCTCGAACCGGGAGCCGAGGAGCGTGTCGGATCCCTTATTGGCGGAGCTCATCCGATCGACACCGGGTCCGATCTCCGGGAGAGAAGCTGCTCGAAAGATGGAGCGACTCGAGGCCTTCCCGTTCTCCGTTGGCTGGAAGAAGAAGCTGTTCTCCAGACGGGATCCGGATCCGTTCGCCAGGGCTTTCCCGGGAGATTCTTCAGGACTAGCCAGATCGTTGAGGGATCCCCTGCGCATCACGATGCTGTTCAGCGCCGACGCTCGTGATGGCAGAGCAAGCCCTCGACCCGCCGGCTCTCCGAACTGCTGCTCCTTCATCATGGTAATCGGAGAGCGCATGTCTTTAGGAGAACTCCAGCTGAAGCCCATGTCTAGAGGAAAACCGGAAACGCCATTCAGGACCGTCTTTGGATCAGAAACAGGCGAGAGAGGAGAGGGACGAGGAGGTGAGATTGGTGAATCCTCTTCAATAGGTGGCAGTGAAGAGAAGGGAGTGTTGGATGGGGTGCGTTGAAGCCTTTGCCGGATCGGTCGATCCATGCTTTTAAGCGTATCTACAAAGTTATCCATTTCTGTAAAGGATGAGGGAGAGAGAGCGTCAGGCTCGAGGCCAGTGGGCGAGGGAATCAGATCCACCCGAGTCGCTTGGAAAACATCCGAGGAGAAATCATCCGTCTCCACAATCATCAAGCGGGAATCAAACTGTGCCTGTGAGCTAAAGACTGGTGTCTCTCGCTCTCTCTCTCTCTCTTCAGGTAAGCTAAAGACTGTTGTCCTTGTCTCTCTCTCTCTCTCTTCAGGTGAGCTAAAGACTGTTGTCCTTGTCTCTCTCTCTCTCTCTTCAGGTGAGCTAAACTCCTCCCGGATCCTCCCACTCTCGTGAACTTCGCTCTCCACAACTTTCCGGGTAGTGTTTCCAAGGCCACCGTCAGTCCCTGAGGGGAAAGTGGGCTGGGTCTGAGAGTGAAAATGAGACGTGTAGATTCCTCTTTCATAGCTGTGGGCCGGCTGGGAGGAGGAGCTCAGGTGTGTGTTCTCCGTGAAACCAGTCTGTTGTTCTTCAGAGTATTGACTCTTCCACCTTCTCTCGAGCTCAGGACTGGCTTTGCTCGGCTCCGCTTGATCTCTACGCCTAAAGTCGTCCAACGGGCTTTCATGGTTCCCGAAGCTGCCCTGTTTGTCACCGACCAGAGACACTTTGTGGACCACCATGGCCTCGTCTCGGCCCTCGCGAGCGGATGACGGTCGACTGAGTTTCGTACTGAACACTGCAACACTCGAGCTCATGTCTGTATCCGATCCAGGCTCAGTTTCAGCTTGGCTCTCTGTATCAGACTCCTCAATCACTGTCCTGAGAACAGATGCATGAAAGATCCTAGAACAAAAGATACAAGTGAAGAGGAAAACATTAATCCTTTAATTATAACGACTTTCAAGTGAAAGCATTAAAATGCAATTAGAGGGTAATTCGAGGTAATTTGATACACTTGATGTCTGTGAGAAATAAATATTCTCTAGTTTGAGGAACACATTCTGTTCATGTAATGTGTAAGGCCTGTTTGGTTTCTGACTCCCTGAATAAATACATTTATATTTAAAAAAAGAAATACACCTGCATTTATGAGAGTGTAGATGACAGGTTACGAAAGGTGTAAAAGTGGGAGTGTATAGCAATGTGCGTAGGTGAGTTTCTGGAGAAATGACACGTTAAAAGGGCACTTTAAAATGAATCATAGCACTAAAAGCTTCAATCTCGCCATACAATAGTACAGAGATGAGTGAATGAGAAAAGACACTAATGCAACATGCTTTACAACATTCACCATGCAACAATAACCATAAATATAATAAACATAGTGCTGTAAAGGGCCAATTGCCAACATAATTGATCACAATTATCAAAAGCGACGCGTTTTCATCACCTTTGCAGTAATGCATATTTACCTGTCATTGCAAATATGATCCACTGATTTGGAAAACAACTAGGTTACTTATATATCTGGCTTTAACTTATAGACCTCAGAAGGAACTAGTACCAGACATGGTTGTCTCTGTTAGATACAGTAAGCATTCATTCTGTTAGTTAAACATTATCTAAACAAGGAGACCCTGAGTTGAGATTAACACACATTCCACATTCAAATCAGACTGAAAACAGAAATCGTATAAACTGAACGTTCACAAGTCAGCAGAAATATACATGCATCAAAATACATTTGAACATAGTTTCCTCTCACTTTAACACAAGCAGAGGTTTCATTGATATTAAAGAAAGTATGCATGTTTTTCACTGTATTTCGCCCTGAGATGTTTAAAGGGAGAGGTATCAAGTTATCTCAGCTGGCAGAACTAGTTCCTCAGGATCCTCTACAGTAGATCACGCCCCCTGGTGGTGAATCTGCGCCTCACCTCCACCTCCACTGTCTAATACATTTGAATTGGCAAAATTGTAAAAAGCTATCTCAATTTTTGGGAGTAAGTTAAACCAATGCAAAAAAATATATCAGTTGACATTTTTTAAAGTGCCAATGAATAATCAATAGCTTTTAATGAACAATTATTAGATATGCACACTACCTAAGCTAGCTCAATAACTTGTGTAGAACATTCTGGGTTGAGATTTTAGTATTTTGTCTGAGAATTGTAGTGTCTGAGATCTTGGGTTGATCTTCTGTGGTTATGTGCATGTGTTGAACACACAGGAGATGTGATCTCTCCAACCAAAGAGATGCAATAACTTAAAACAAAACCCTATTGCATAAAAACAAGTGTTCTTCCAAGCTTTCTGCTGGAGCGACACCGATTCTGGCAGTTCAGACGCGTTAGATTTCAGTTCTTCAGTTCTAGAGTACGTCTGTGCTGTCTCTGTCAGTTCAGGTGTAGTTTAGTCTGCATTTCAACAGAAATGACACCTATAATTACTGACCGGCCCCTAACAAGCCTTTTGAGCCTTTACACACGCTTACATGACTGCGTGAGAACCCAGAGGCCGGAAAGACCCAGTAAAGTCAGATGAAGAGTGTTTGCTAAAGACACAATCAAGTCAAAGGTCTGTGTTCCAGAGTTGAGATATATCAGTGACCAAGTGCATCTTAAAATGTAATACTATAACAATAAATGTAAAAAATTTTTTTTTATTATTATTATATTAGATAACTGATTCTTCGTTAAAAATGTCAGCACTCATTCCCAAAATGAGCATGTTTAATATGAGTGAGAAAACA
>CM038628.1:493632-496132 GCA_021554675.1 Leuciscus idus
CTCAGAAATGGAAGGGATGGAACTTTGGGGAATGGAAGTGGGGGAACTCTCAGAAATGGAAGAGATGGAACTTTGGGGAATGGAAGTGGTGGAATGTTCAGAAATGGAAGGGATGGAACTTTTGGGGATGGAAGTGGGGGAACTCTCAGAAATGGAAGAGATGGACTTTTGGAGAATGGAAGTGGGGGAACTCTCAGAAATGGAAGGGATGGAACTTTGGGGAATGGAAGTGGTGGAATGTTCAGAAATGGAAGGGATGGAACTTTGGGGAATGGAAGTGGTGGAATTTTCAGAAATAGAAGAGATGGAACTTTGGGGGATGGAAGTGGGGGAATGTTCAGAAATGGAAGGGATGGAACTTTGGGGGATGGAAGTGGGGGAATGTTCAGAAATGGAAGAGATGGAACTTTGGTGGATGGAAGTGGGGGAATGTTCAGAAATGGAAGAGATGGAACTTTGGGGGATGGAAGAGATGGACTTTTGGGGAATGGAAGAAATGGAAATGGTGGGACTCTCAGAGATGGAAATTTGGGGAATGGAAGAAATGGAAGTGGTGGGAATCTCGGAGATGGAAGAGGTGGAACTCTGGTCGATGGAGGACATGTAGTTCTGGTGGACAGCATCAGTTGATTTTTTATTTCCCAGGTATGAATCTTTTTGAGCAACATCTGTGGTGACGGTTTTGACCTCAACATCTGCTAAAATCCCTGATTTAGATACTTCAGAATCAGAGTCAGAGAACAGATGATCATTCGGGTTCAGATCTGTGCTTGAATTATGGACTGTGCGTGTGTCAGTATCTGCTGCAGTTTCCATGTTAGGAACAGGACTGAATGAGTCTGTGACGTCAGACCCAGTCTGTGAAGTGAAGGACAGCACAGATGTGGAGGACTGAGATGATCTATCTACAGCTTGGGTATCGGCGTAATCAGACGAGAAGTACTCTGGGACTGGGCTACCTGGGGGCGTCTGGTAAGCATCACTATCAGACAGTGAAGAGTCAATAAATGGTATTGATGTACTGCCCAAATCTGAAGGCAAATAACCTGCATCCTCCTCATTGGGCTGAGACATGTCACTCAAGACATCCTGGGTCTGGGATTGGTCAGAAGTAGAGGGCGGTTCTGCTATAGGCATCGCTGCCTCAACACCAAGCTGGTTTGGTTCTACTTCTGCCTGGTTGTCATATTCTTCCTGTTCACTGATGTCATCTTTGACCCCTGTGATATCATTAATGCTTGAAAAACCTTGGGACAGATCTCTTTTCTTTTTCTTCTTCTTCCAGGACAGGGATGCAGCAAAGCCCTTGGGTTTACGGAGGTCAGTCTCCGAGTAGCTGAGCAGCCCTTTCTAAAAATAATGAAAGGAATAGATGGAATTGGAGATGAAGAAAGTAGGGAGGAGAAAGGGAGAATGCAAAACAGGAAAGAGAAAGAGGACAAAGATTAATAATCATGAAGAGTTATTTAAGTCATGTCACCTTTATTTCTATAGCACTTTATACAATATTGTTTCAAAGCAGCTTTACAGTGACAAACAGGAAAATAACGATTCAATGATGCAAAATGAATTCAATTCTGCTGTAAAGCAGCTCTAATAAGACAATAGTAAAGTCATTATTCACTATGGGATGAGAATTAATTTACATAAAATGACATAAAATAAAATAATATTAATAATATAAAATAAGCATTCATATGCATTTGCACATTATTGACATTTTTATTAATGCATCACAAATGTGTGTATATATATATACACTTTGTTTTACAGTGTCCTTTTAAAACATGTTATGTTATAGTTACTGTAGTAATAATAAGTATAAATTATGCATAATTACAGCTTTGAATGCTTTACTAACCCTAAACCAAACCCCAATCCTAACTCCAACCCTATAGTAAGTACATGTAGTTAATTATTAAACAATACTTAAGTGCACAATTACACCGTAGAACGAACACCTTAAAATAAAGTGTAACCGAAACATGTCGTGTGTCACAGTAGCCTGGCTGATTTTCTTTAGGCACGAGAAGAAAGAGACAATGGTTTATTGGGAGGGTTTTTATAGGCATTTTTTATGAAGAATAACTACTATCTTAGTTTTATCCCGATTGAATGCGATTCGGCCACTTTCACTAACGACAACAAGAGCACACAACACAACAGGAGGACAATCAAAACTTGATTTTTAACTTTTGTAACTTTTGTTGTAAAACATTTCAGTGTGAAATCAAACGTGAATAATATATAACTCAAACGTGAAATCCTACATGCATAGGTACAAATTACATAGCAAGCAAGATGAAGAGAAGAATGTCAGATTAATCAAAGTAATAACCGACAGATATAATCACTCTGACTCTGTTTAAATCCTGTTCTGCTGTCTGGAGGAGGATGATAAGTCTGTTGCTAAAGTGCATTCAGTGTTCATCTGATAACGTGTGTGTGTGTGTGTGTGTGTGTGTGTCAGTCGGGTGGAGGCTGTAATGGCGACTGGTAC
>CM038628.1:501132-511132 GCA_021554675.1 Leuciscus idus
TGATCACTGAGGTCTAAACTCAACCTGAGTATGATCACTGAGGTCTAAACTCAACCTGAGTGTAATCACTGAGGTCTAAACTCAACCTGAGTATAATCACTGAGGTCTAAACTCAACCTGAGTATGATCACTGAGGTCTAAACTCAACCTGAGTATGATCACTGAGGTCTAAACTCAACCTGAGTGTAATCACTGAGGTCTAAACTCAACCTGAGTATGATCACTGAGGTCTAAACTCAACCTGAGTGTAATCACTGAGGTCTAAACTCAACCTGAGTATGATCACTGAGGTCTAAACTCAACCTGAGTATAATCACTGAGGTCTAAACTCAACCTGAGTATGATCACTGAGGTCTAAACTCAACCTGAGTGAAATCACTGAGGTCTAAACTCAACCTGAGTGAAATCACTGAGGTCTAAACTCGACCTGAGTGTAATCACTGATGTCTAAACTCAACCTGAGTGTAATCACTGAGGTCTAAACTCAACCTGAGTATAATCACTGAGGTCTAAACTCAACCTGAGTATGATCACTGAGGTCTAAACTCAACCTGAGTATAATCACTGAGGTCTAAACTCAACCTGAGTGAAATCACTGAGGTCTAAACTCAATCTGAGTGAAATCACTGAGGTCTAAACTCAACCTGAGTGAAATCACTGAGGTCTAAACTCAACCTGAGTGTGATCACTGAGGTCTAAACTCAACCTGAGTGTGATCACTGAGGTCTAAACTCAACCTGAGTGTAATCACTGAGGTCTAAACTCAACCTGAGTATGATCACTGAGGTCTAAACTCAGCCTGAGTGTAATCACTGAGGTCTAAACTCAACCTGAGTGTAATCACTGAGGTCTAAACTCAACCTGAGTATAATCACTGAGGTCTAAACTCAACCTGAGTATGATCACTGAGGTCTAAACTCAACCTGAGTATGATCACTGAGGTCTAAACTCAACCTGAGTATGATCACTGAGGTCTAAACTCAACCTGAGTATGATCACTGAGGTCTAAACTCAACCTGAGTGTAATCACTGAGGTCTAAACTCAACCTGAGTATAATCACTGAGGTCTAAACTCAACCTGAGTATAATCACTGAGGTCTAAACTCAACCTGAGTATGATCACTGAGGTCTAAACTCAACCTGAGTATGATCACTGAGGTCTAAACTCAACCTGAGTGTAATCACTGAGGTCTAAACTCAACCTGAGTATAATCACTGAGGTCTAAACTCAACCTGAGTATGATCACTGAGGTCTAAACTCAGCCTGAGTATAATCACTGAGGTCTAAACTCAACCTGAGTATGATCACTGAGGTCTAAACTCAACCTGAGTGAAATCACTGAGGTCTAAACTCAATCTGAGTGAAATCACTGAGGTCTAAACTCAACCTGAGTGAAATCACTGAGGTCTAAACTCAACCTGAGTGTGATCACTGAGGTCTAAACTCAACCTGAGTATAATCACTGAGGTCTAAACTCAACCTGAGTGTGATCACTGAGGTCTAAACTCAACCTGAGTGTGATCACTGAGGTCTAAACTCAACCTAAATATGATCACTGAGGTCTAAACTCAACCTGAGTGTGATCACTGAGGTCTAAACTCGACCTGAGTGTGATCACTGAGGTCTAAACTCAACCTGAGTATGATCACTGAGGTCTAAACTCAACCTGAGTGTGATCACTGAGGTCTAAACTCAACCTGAGTATGATCACTGAGGTCTAAACTCAACCTGAGTATGATCACTGAGGTCTAAACTCAACGTGAGTGTGATCACTGAGGTCTAAACTCAACGTGAGTGTGATCACTGAGGTCTAAACTCAACGTGAGTGTGATCACTGAGGTCTAAACTCAACCTGAGTATGATCACTGAGGTCTAAACTCAACCTGAGTGTGATCACTGAGGTCTAAACTCAACCTGAGTATGATCACTGAGGTCTAAACTCAACCTGAGTATGATCACTGAGGTCTAAACTCAACGTGAGTGTGATCACTGAGGTCTAAACTCAACCTGAGTATGATCACTGAGGTCTAAATTCAACCTGAGTATGATCACTGAGGTCTATTACCGACGTCAGCTGATGTTGATATTTTGTTGTTTTTAGGTTGTGTTGTAAAGCTACCAAAATCCAACGTCTCTATGACGTCATTATGTTAATGTCCACACAACGTCAAATTCTAACATCATTAGACGTTGATATTTTGTTGGTTTTAGGTTGTGGTATTAACTAACCAAAATACAACGTCAAACCAACGTCTCCAGACAACGTCATTTTCACGTCAAACACTGACATTTAGTCGTGAGGTATGGTGACCAAAAACCTCTTTAACGTTACAATGGTAACGTCCACATAACGTCAAATTCTATCATCATTAGACGTTGATCTTTTGTTATTTTTAGGTTGCGTTGTAAAGTAACTAAAATCCAACATTGAGCCAACGTCTCAAACCAACGTCATAATGACATCAAATACTGACATTTAGTGTTGAGGTATGGTGAGCAAAATCAAACGTCATCTTGATGTCATTATGGTTACGTCCACACAACGTCAAATTCTAACATCGTTAGATGTTGATATTTTATTGATTTTAGGTTGAGGGATTTACTATCCAAAATACAACGTCAAGCCAATGTCTCAAGACAACATCATTTTGATGTCAAACACTGAAATTGAGTTGTGAGGGATGGTGTAGAGGTCTTCCTGGATCCTAAAATCTGTACCCGTCCCGAATCACTTCTTACCCGATCCTGACGTGCTTAAATAATTTTATTTAAAGCAAAACCCAACTGGAGACAGACCCGAGACAGACCCGAGTCCGACCCAACCCGACAGTATTCCTTTTCTAACCCGACTGGACCCAAACATAAATGGCATTGATGTGGAAGAATCCCGATGTCCTGCTGACTGATTCGGCCGCTGCTCCATTATTAATTTATTCACTTGAAGCCCTGCATGAACATGCAGTGTAATGAAGCGAGTGCCTTTTCCTGATGGATCTCATAGCTAAGATGGATTTCTGTGTGCAAGGTTATAAGCATTTGTTCCTTTTCTACACACGTTGCTCAAAAATGCACTTGACATGAGCACTTGGCAAGTACGCGTTGAAGTGCTGAAATGTCAATCACTCATCACTGTAACTTCAGTACATCCTATAAGGCAAGTTTGGCAAGTTTATTTATATAGCACATTTCATACACAATGGCAATTCAAAGTGCTTTACATAGAAGAAATAAAAATAATAAAAATAAATAAGAATAATTAAAACAGTTTAGAAAAATAAAATGAAATACAGTACAGTACAGTCGGACGAACAGCGGCACAGTGCTCATTCAGTAAATGCACAGCTAAACAGAAGTGTTTTGAGTCTGGATTTGAATGTGACCACTGTAGGAGCACATCTGATCTCTTCTGGAAGCTGGTTCCAGCATAATAGCTAAAAGCAGACTCACCATGTTTAGAGTGAACCCTTGGTATTTCTAGCTGATATGATCCTAATGATCTGAGTGATCTGTTGGGTTTATATTCAGTGAGCATATCTGCAATGTATTGAGGTCCTAGGCCATTGAATGATTTATATACCAGTAGTAATACTTTAAAATCAATCCTAAATCTAACTGGGAGCCAGTGTAAAGACCTGAGGACTGGTGTGATATGTTCATATTTCCTGGTTCTGCTCAGAATCCTGGCGGCAGCGTTCTGTATGAGCTGCAACTGTCTTATGGTCTTTTTGGGAAGGCCAGTGAGGAGTCCATTACAATAATCCACCCTGCTGGTGATGAAAGCATGCACAAGTTTCTCTAAGTCTTGTCTGGAAACAAAGCATCTAATTCTTGCAATATTTTTTAGATGATAGTATGCTGATTTAGTTATTGCTTTGACATGACTACTGAAACTAAGGTCTGATTCTAGTGTCACACCAAGATTCCTGACTTGATGTTTAGTTGTTTGACCCCTAGAGTGAAGGTATGCGTTCACCTTGAGAACTTCATCTTTGTTTCCAAACGCAATGACTTCAGTTTTATCTTTGTTTAACTGAAGAAAGTTTTGGCACATCCAACTGTTGACTTCATCAATGCATCGGCACAGGGAGTCAATGGGGCTGTAATCGTTAGGCGATAGGGCTAAGTACAGCTGTGTGTCGTCTGCATAGCTGTGGTAAGCAATTTGGTTCTTTCTCATTATTTGGCTCATTGGGAGCATATACAGGTTGAACAGGAGTGGCGCAAGAATTGAGCCTTGAGGGACTCCGCATGTCATGGATGTCCACTCAGACTTATGGTCTCCTATACTCACATAATAACCTCTCCCATCTAAGTATGACCTGAGCCATTTTAGGACTATCCCAGAAAGCCCCACCCAGTTAATTGTATAACTTAATTGTAATCTTATACCTGACCTTAAGATGATCATTGAAACGGTAGGCAAAAAAGTGGAGCAACTGAGTCTAAATGCGTAAGCAACCGTACGTAAGGTCCATTGTCTGTAGAAGTGCGGATTCAGAGAGAACTTAAAGGGATACTTCACCTCTGGAAAGATGAATGTGTATTTAAAATGGGTCATTTATGTAGTAAAAATGTGAAATTATTTTTTAATTTGGAGCCTTCTAGACTGAAAAAAGCCAGAAAATGTATTTTTGGCTCATGTGGATGAAAGACAACAACTCCCAGAATGCACTTGCTTCGCTCCAAGCCACGCCTACCGGTAAGGGTTAGTTAAACAACTAGGCTAGGCTACTAGTTGACTCGAAACTTAAAAGACAGCGTTTTATCGTGAGTCTCCCGTGTGCTTAATCTCGAGATCGCCCAAAATGTCCGGGATTCGGCTTTTGCGTTCTACAGTCGCCATTCATTATGTTTACTGTGGCGAGCAGGACGAGGCTGAGGGGCGCGGGAGAACGGCGAGCAGGACGAGGCTGAGGGCCGCGGGAGAACGGCGAGCAGGACGAGGCTGAGGGGCGCGGGAGAACGGCGAGCAGGACGAGGCTGAGGGCCGCGGGAGAACGGCGAGCAGGACGAGGCTGAGGGGCGCGGGAGAACGGCGAGCAGGACGAGGCTGAGGGCCGCGGGAGAACGGCGAGCAGGACGAGGCTGAGGGCCGTGGGAGAACGACGAGCAGGACGAGGCTGAGGGGCGCGGGAGAACGGCGAGCAGGACGAGGCTGAGGGGCGCGGGAGAACGGCGAGCAGGACGAGGCTGAGGGGCGCGGGAGAACGGCGAGCAGGACGAGGCTGAGGGGCGCGGGAGAACGGCGCGAGGCCGGTGGCTTGATCACTGATTAGCGTGTGAGACGCATCGGTCTCGTATCTCTCACAGAGGAGTGGGAGTTTTCTTAGCAATGCTAAAACGCACATCAACCGATCACTTGTTTGGCGTTCATGTAAACACGTGATGATTCACCAATCACCAATCGGAATGAATTCAGTTAGACTGAAACAAAAGGTGTGCATGTAAACAATGAATGGCGACTGCAGAAAGCAAAAGCCGAATCCCGGACCTTCTGGACGATCTCGAAAAGAGGATGGTAACCCCCACTACTCAGTTGAAAATTATAATCAGGTTGACGTCATAACCCAACGTCAATCTGACGTCAGTATCCAACGTAGGAAAGACGTTGGAAGTTTACGTTAATCTGATGTTGGGTTCTGACGTAAACCCCATTTTCATTTTCAACCGCAATGCAACGTCTGTCCAACGTTGGGGTCCAACGTCAATCTAACGTCATATTGACGTCCGCTGCCTGCTGGGTGAGGTTATGAAATCTGTTGAATCTGGATAGAGCTTCTGAAGGCCTGACAGCATCAGGTGAAAGCCAGCGGAGACTTTCACTGGTGTGTGTGGAGTGTGTGTGATCATCTTCTCCCTCGAGGGCTCACACACATGAGTTTCGCTCGTGTGATGATGGAGACAGTAATGTTGCATGGCCTGTTCCTTCACTGCAACCGTATCATTAGCAGAAAACTCGCTCACTGATATTCCTGTGCTAAAACACTGAGGCAAGAAATCATTCCTTCAATTTAAATGTATTTAAAAGAGCACTGTAGACAACTAGACACGTAATTTGTCAAATTAATTAATGAATGTAAAATTTAAATCCCTGCAGGAAAACATTCAATAAACCCACAATTTATTTATTTTCATGTCATGGCTGATAACTGAGAAATAGCTGATATGAAAATTTAATTTTGTCTAAATAAATTGACCAATGATTGAACACACACACACACACACACACACACACACAAACCCGCACATGCACACGCACACGCACACATACACACACATTCTTGTACATCTATCTTTATGAGGACATTCATTGACACAATGCAATCTCTAGCCGCTTACCCTAACCTTACCCATCACAACTAAGTGCCTAACCCGACCCCTGACCCTAACCCGACCCTTAACCTCATTATAACCTGATCCCTAAAACCAAGTGTTGACCCTCAAACAGGCCCTTAAAGGCTCTCAGAAACTGAGGACCGGCCAACATGTCCTCACTTTACTCTCTTAGTCCTCACTCCAATGGTCTAACACTCAAACTGGTCCTCACAAAGATAGTTGTACAAGTACACACACACACACACACACACACACACACACACACTTACATCATTCAAAACTTTTTTTTCGTTTGTTCTTTTTTTGTGCAAAATTAACTTTGATTCAGCAAGGACACATTATTAAATTGATCAAAAGTGACAGTAAAAACCTTTATAATGTCACAGTTATATCACATTTCTGTTTTTAACTCTCTATTCATCAACGAACGCTGAAAAAATAATAATAAAAAAACGGTTTCCACTGAAATCTGAAGCTGTTTCCAACACTGATAATAATCATAAATGTTTCTTGATCATCAAATCATCATATTAGAGTGATTTGTGAAGGATCATGTGACACTGAAGACTGGAGTAATGATGCTGAAAATTCAGCTTTGATCACAGGAATAAATTACACGTTACTGTATATTCACATAGAAAACAGATGATTTACACTGGAATAATATTTCACTGTTTTACTGTATTTTTGATCAAATAAAAGCAGCTTTGATGAGCAGAAGAGACTCTTTCAGAAACATTTTAAAAATCTTACCGACCTCAAACCAAACTATACTGATAAATAAAAAGAATTAAGCTCTAATAATATATTGGTCAATACTCAACATGTTCAACCAAACGTGTGTGTTCTGAGAGTGTGAATCCACTCATAGACACTGAAGTGTTGGTTTCTGGATGTTTCTGTTGACACATGAAGCTCAGACTACACACGGTTCTTCTCTCCACGCCGAGATAAACTCTGAGTCTGTCTACACAAGCAACAGGTTTGGGGTTGAACTCCTCTCACTGTGAACACACACACACACACGCACGCACGTACGCACGCACGCACGCACGCACGCACGCACGCACGCACGCACGCACGCACGCACACACACACACACACACACACACACACACACACACACAGCTTGTTTGCTTTAGTGTTGCGGTTTATTTGAGAATGGAGACACACGGCGAGCAGTGTTTGATTAAGGCATCACACAGTATTGTGTCGAGCAAACACAGAATTAACCGACGGTTCTGAGGAATCACCTGCAGGTCGATCACCTGAGAATTACAGTTTATTCAAAGTGCTTACACACAATTCCTAAAAATGACGGCTCAATTTCTAGAAACTCCACACACAAAACACACACAACATTCAAAACATCTAAACACTTCATTAACTCTTCCAAAAATTGTGTTTTTGCGTAGTAACTCTACACAGACACACACCAAACTACACACAGATGTGAAACATGTACAACACTACTCTCTCGTGTCTTTTGCTTGTTTGGTGTGTAGTGGAGTCACACACACATGTATGTGCACAAACACACTATACAGGACTGATGACTTCTACACAGTTCTGGAACTGGACTGAATCAACACTGAACTGACTTGATCTGAATAATGACACTTGTGACTTTGTTCCTATCATGAAGCTGCTGCGAAACAATCTATATTGTATCTTATATATAAATATATATATACACACACTGAATATGCATACAAGTCAAGTCAGAAAGTCAACTTTATTTCTAAAGCGCTTTGTGTATGTGAATGTGTATATATATTTACACTATAAACAGAAATTCAAGGGGGTAAAATATTAATTTCTTTCTTAGTTTTGATTTGTCAGTGATCAGTTTATGTATAAGTGTTTTCACACATGATGATTGGCTGTAGGTCATCAGTAAACGATGGAATGTGGAATTTAAATGACAGTGTTTCCCACATGAAACACAAGCGCTGTTAGTTTTGAATGATGTGTGTAATGTAGAGACCTGTGCTTAGAGTTTTGCAAAAAGGTTGTTGTCCAATAACAAACTGAGTGTAAAGCGTATAATGAGCTTGTAGATTCGGTCCACAAGTGAATGCTTTCGCCTCAAGTTCCACTTTTAGTGTCTAAGCAATTTGAAAGAACTGTAATGACCTCCAGTAATTTACCACAAAAGGGTTTTAATTGAGGGTTAAACTGTGTTAATGTGCATATTAGGCCCTTTTAGGTTGTAATTAAAGTGATTAAACTCAACTCACCCATTAACCCATATTAAGCCCAAATATTCAGATCCACAGATTAACAAATATCTAGTGTAAGTGTCACCAGGACTGGCTGGATAACTCTAAATCTCCAACTTTCAGCCACCCTTTGCACATTATGGAACGATTACACTCATTGTATGACTATGAGTTACACTTATATGACTGAAATGGACCATAAAGCAACACTATTATTACTCTTGACCAGTTTCTGAGCTCATCCACCAGCTGACTAGGAGGAGCTGGTGACAATTCAAACAGAAAGAAGTGACATAGA
Source organism: Leuciscus idus (assembly GCA_021554675.1). Lineage (NCBI taxonomy): Eukaryota > Metazoa > Chordata > Actinopteri > Cypriniformes > Leuciscidae > Leuciscus > Leuciscus idus. The sequence continues at coordinate 509,990 of CM038628.1, forward strand.
CAACATGTCCGAAGTCCAAAGCATTAAAAGTCAGATGTGTTTTTAGGGTACGTGCGTCCCATTCAAGCTTCAGTGTCCCAAACAAGACTCTTTATGCTGTTTTAAAGGTAAAAGCTTGTGAGATTTCATCATTCAGGCCTTAAAATCTACAGTCAAGAGTTTCTACACTTTCCCCAATTTGTCCTCACAATGAAAATAAACTCAGTGAAAACGATGAATTCACCAAATGCTTTTTATAAGATGTTCAGAGGGTTATTCGGTCAGTTGGCCTAAAGGAACAAAACGGGTCAATTGTGCTATTCCTTCCCAGATCATAACCCATAACTATGGAAGCTTGTTTCCGTCAAAGAATACAAAATAAAAAAGGTAATTGCGACTTTTTATCTTACAATTCTGACTTTTTTTCTCACAATTGCGAATTTACATCACTTTTTATCTCAGAATTGCGTGATATAAACTCCCAATTCTGAGGAAAAAGAATTGGACTTTATAACACACAATTGTGAGTTTATTTCTTGCAATTGTGAATTTAATCGCAATTGTAACTTTATATTACGCATTTCTGACTTTATAACTTACAAATGCGACTTTGTATAGACCTTATGTGCCAGAGAAACGAGGGCGCTGCCATCTTTAGAATATTGTCTTTTAACTTCCGTGTTTGCGGTCGCTCTGTATGGCGCTGCTGTCCAGGAGTAAATACCTTTTTAAGTGGATTTACTTAATGTAAAGTTAACGAAAGTTATCATGAGGACTGTGATGTTTAAAGCAGACGACTTAACAAATGTAAGTCGACCGGGAAGATTTTAAAACGAGCCGTTCATTAATAAACACGCAAAATCGCTGTGAAAATACAGACCGGAAGTCAAAAGACAACGAGCGCAGCGCTGAAAAGGGGCGGAGCTACATAAGGTCTATCGCAATTCTAAGAAATAAAGTCAGAATTGCGAGATATAAACTTGCAATTGTGAGATAAAATTATCTTTTAAAATATTTTATTCTGTGGCGGAAACAAGCTTCCATACATAACTCATAATCTTGGCTCATAACCCAGCCAGAATCGCAATCCATGGGTTCTGCATCGTGAACACACTCATCTAGGGCCAATGTTGGCTGGGTTTTGAGGTCACCTGACAACAAGTT
>CM038628.1:516132-541132 GCA_021554675.1 Leuciscus idus
TGACTAAGATGATTAATCTACTGAGGAAAACAGAAGGATGATGCCCATCTGACATTCCAGGGCATGTCCAGCCCTTCAAAAGAAAACATCAAACAATGAAACATGCAGGTATGATTATTACTTCATGGTCCAGTTATGAAAACTTCCTGTTCACAGCACAGATCATGTCTAAAGATGAGGGCCGCTGTTAAACACACACACGTCTGTTATGTGGAAGTCTTGTTACAAGGTAAAACTCTTTCCCTGGAAAAGTAGGAGGAGTAAATGTGAATCTGTGTGTTTGTTTGTGTGTGTGAGAGAGAGAGTCGTATCCATGCAGTCTCAGCGCACAGCAGAAGAGCAGAGTTTTGCTTGTGTGGATGAATATGGTTCTTTCTCATAATTACAGTTTTTTCCGATTGCTAAACGACAGTGGGCACAACTGGAGTCACATGTGCAAAACTCTAACTACAGTCTGCACAGCAGCAGTTCATGTGGACCAAACTCTAGTTCGTTTTTCATTGCTTGAACACAGTTTTCAGAACTCTACACACTTATCCCATGACTTTAACCACAACCTGCACAACACTGTGGATTTACAGCACTTTGTTCAAATGCTAACACACTGCTGTCAAAACTGTGAACCACACATTCAAAACAGAATAGATTTCAGCCTTGTGCCTTTCAAAAACTGATGACTGCAGTTTCAGCTGAAAGGCTAAGCAGGGGTCTTGTTTTAGACTTGTTAGTGAACACACACACACACACACATATATATGTAGGTAGAGATCAGAAAGACTAATTGTCTTGTGGCCTGATGCTAGAGAGAGGCAGGATTAGCCCCTCAATTATTTGTTCGAATTACAGTATGTACTTTTAGTTTCTACCTTTTTTTTCTCATTACTGTAATTCCGTAAATTACTACAGACTATTGAAGCAAACTGCTAATTTTCATTTACCTTAAAGAATTGTTATGCTCTAAAAATTTAAATAAATCATGTGAAAGAATGTCACTCTTTTCTTTGAAGAAAATATTACTTTATGAAGTCACTGAAATTGTTCAAACTGTAAAGATGAAAATTTAGTATTTTCTGTATTGGTGTTTGATGCTAGTGTTTTTCCTCTCAGTGTGTTCTGAGTGACAGTGTGTGTTATCTCAGTGAGGGTTGTGTGTAGTGTGTTCTGAGTGACAGTGTGTGTTATCTCAGTGAGGGTTGTGTGTAGTGTTTGCTGCACTGAGCCTGTTTTGAGCCGTGTGTTAAGAGTTGTGTTGCTTGGAGTGAGTTTTGCAGGTGATGTGAACTGTTTAGCTCAGGTGACTGTTGGTAGTGCAGACTGTAGTTAGAGTTTTGCACATGTAGCTCCAGTTGTGCTCATTGTCGTTTAGCAATCGAAAAAAACTGTAATAAAACTGAGAGAGAGATTATTCTACTGATTTTTTTATTTTTATTTTATTTAAAAGTTTATTTATATCGGGACAGTACAACAAAAAAAAACCATGATTCCAGTCAAAAACTGTAAAATATGTGTTGGACATTGAGAGTATAGCGTAAGCTAATCTGCGTCTCGGGTCCCTAAAGGCTTTTCTAAGAATAAAAAAAACCTACTAATCATAGAATAAAGCAAATACAGCATGTCATTTATACACACACATACAGATCTAAATGTGTGCCTATTTTAAGGATGCTCCCAACCCTGGCATAACTCATTCAAACAAACATTTATTTACAGTGGGGAGAACAAGTATTTGATACACTGCCGATTTTGCAGGTTTTCCCACTTACAAAGCATGTAGAAGTCTGTAATGTTTATCATAGGTACTCTTCAACTGTGAGTGACGGAATCTAAAAAAAAAAAATCCAGAAAACCACATTGTATGATTTTTAAATAATTAATTTGCATTTTATTGCATGACATAAGTATTTGATCACCTACCAACCAGTAAGAATTCCGGCTCTCATAGACCTGTTAGTTTTTCTTTAAGAAGCCCTCCTGTTCTCCACTCATTACCTGTATTAACTGCACCTGTTTGAACTCGTTACCTGTATAAAAGACACCTGTCCACACACTCAATCAAACAGACTCCAACCTCTCCACAATGGCCAAGACCAGAGAGCTGTGTAAGGACATCAGGGATGAAACTGTAGACCTGCACAAGGCTGGGATGGGCTACAGGACAATAGGCAAGCAGCTGGTGAGAAGGCAACAACTGTTGGCACAATTATTAGAAAATGGAAGAAGTTCCAGATGACGGTCAGTCTCCCTCGGTCTGGGGCACCATGTAAGATCTCACCTCGTGGGGCATCAATGATCATGAGGAAGGTGAGGGATCAGCCCAGAACTACACGGCAGGACCTGGTCAATGACCTGAAGAGAGCTGGGACCACAGTCTCAAAGAAAACCATTAGTAACACACTACGCCGTCATGGATTAAAATCCTGCAGCGCACGCAAGGTCCCCCTGCTCAAGCCAGCGCATGTCCAGGCCCGTCTGAAGTTTGCCAATGACCATCTGGATGATCCAGAGGAGGAATGGGAGAAGGTCATGTGGTCTGATGAGACAAAAATAGAGCTTTTTGGTCTAAACTCCACTCGCCGTGTTTAGAGGAAGAAGAAGGATGAGTACAACCCCAAGAACACCATCCCAACCGTGAAGCATGGAGGTGGAAACATCATTCTTTGGGGATGCTTTTCTGCAAAGGGGACAGGACGACTGCACCGTATTGAGGGGAGGATGGATGGGGCCATGTATTGCCAGATCTTGGCCAACAACCTCCTTCCCTCAGTAAGAGCATTGAAGATGGGTCATGGTGGGTCTTCCAGCATGACAACGACCCGAAACAACTAAGGAGTGGCTCCGTAAGAAGCATCTCAAGGTCCTGGAGTGGCCTAGCCAGTCTCCAGACCTGAACCCAATAGAAGATCTTTGGAGGGAGCTGAAAGCCCGTATTGCCCAGCGACAGCCCCGAAACCTGAAGGATCTGGAGAAGGTCTGTATGGAGGAGTGGGCATTTGTAAGTGGGAAAACCTGCAAAATCGGCAGTGTATCAAATACTTGTTCTCCCCACTGTATATAAATATGCGTGCAGTTCTGGTTTATTTTTAACCACCGCTTTACCTTCAATGTAAAATACTTTATTTCACGTCCTGCTTTAAACTCAACATGTTCCAGAGTTGGCCCTTTACAGAAAAAAACTCAAATATAAAAAATTAAAAAAAATTGTAAAACTAAGCATATTAAATAGTTTTTTAAATATGGCAGTGATGCCATCGATTATACAACACCTCAAGTTTTTTGGTTAGAGAATCACTTGTTTGAGTCCAAACTGCAATAAACTGTATGAAATGCAGGACAAGATCATCGCATGTGTAAAGAGATGCGCCGCCACAGTTGAGATGTGTTGTCTCATAAGTTTAAAACATTTTAGGTTAAAGGGGGTGTGAAATGCTATTTCATGCATACTGAGTTTTTTACACTGTTAAAGAGTTGGATTCCCATACTAAACATGGACAAAGTTTCAAAAATTAAGTTGTACGTTTGATGGAGTATTTCTGTGCCAAAAATACTCCTTCCGGTTTGTCACAAGTTTCGGAACGTTTTTTTCCGAGTATGGGCGTGTGTGACGTCAGATGGGGCGGAATGACCTTATACGGGTCCTAAGGGCACTTCTCCCGGAAGGGCGCGGGCGCACCCGTAGACCAGAGTGAGAGAGCGGAAGCAGTACGCCCATCAAAGCGCTGTGCTCGGCTTTAGGGAAGTCATCGACGGAGTTGTGCAAGTGTTCTTGTTTGTTCCCTGCATTTCGACGATGATTGTTTTATAAACAAGGCCCAGTTCGACACCGGATTTGCAGATCGTCTAATGCTTAAGGATGGAGCAGTCCCAACGATAAAGGTTCACGGTCGTGCGTTGGAACCGCAGGCGGTGAGTAAAACTGCTTCAAATGTCTGTGTGTTGTTAGCTATCGGTGCGTAAGCACAGCAAGTAAACAACATGATCACGTATAGTTAATGTATCTATGGAGCATGCGATGTGTGTGTGTGTGTGTGTGATTCGCGCTCGTGATTCTTTAGCTCCGCCCACACGGCACGCCTCCAGCTGCTCGGTTTTTTCCGGAAAGACTCGGTACAGCCTATCTTTCTTTTGTAAATATAATAAAACTAAAGACTTTTTGGAGATATGAAGGATGCAGTACTACTCTATAGGTACTCAAGATTAACATGAGATTGACTGAAACTGAGTGTTTCACCCCCCCTTTAATCTTTACCATTTTTGAAAGCTTCAATCAAATTTAAGTTGTGAATCTAAAAAAAAAATACCTACAAATTTAAACTCAACTTCATTATGAACCCTAATTGTTACTTTTTCTTTTTGCTTTCTATTAAAAAAAAAAAAGCACATAAAAAAGTTTTTTTTAACATTTAAAGGGTTAGGGTTAGGGTTAGGGTTAGGCCATGTAGATATCCTCTCCAGCAACCTTGGCAGATGACAGATATAATATAAATGCTCATTCACTACTGGTCTTAAGAGACATAACCAGTTTAGATGAAAGGATCTCAAGATGACTAACTGAAGACGTTATTGTTGCTTTACCCATTAACAGACTCGACACTTCCTTAAAGAGAGAAACTCCAGAAATGATCTTCACAGATTCTGCTTTACAGTGAGACATGAGACACACACACACACACACACACACACACACACACACACACACACACACACACACACACACACACACACACACACACACACACACACACAGATTCTGCTTTACAGTGAGACATGAGACACACACACACACACACACACACACACACACACACACACACACAGATTCTGCTTTACAGTGAGACATGAGACACACACACACACACACACACACACACACACACAGATTCTGCTTTACAGTGAGACATGAGACACACACACACACACACACACACACACACACACACACACACACACACACACACACAGATTCTGCTTTACAGTGAGACATGAGACACACACACACACACACACACACACACACACAGATTCTGCTTTACAGTGAGACATGAGACACACACACACACACACACACACACACACACACACACACACACACACACACACACACACACACACAGATTCTGCTTTACAGTGAGACATCACACACACACACACACACACACAGATTCTGCTTTACAGTGAGCTCTGAGAGAGAGACATGAGTTAATCTGTTCAATAACACACTCACTCTCCTGTGGAGTTATAGGCCTACAACTCAATCATCTCTGCGTCACACACACACGCACACATACACACACACACACACACACACACACACACACACACACACACACACACACACACACACAAACACACGTACGCAATTTACCCCGAAAACCATCCCGACGGGTGTAAAATATAAACGCGTACCATAGTAAGACAAAAACACGCTTTGGAAGAAGGATCGATGAAATATTGATTAATTAATAAAATTTGGTTTTAACTGGTTTAATTTTACATTTTGAACACAAAAAAAGTTGCATAGTTTACCACTATTTACTCAAATAAAATGAGATCTAACATGTTAACAGACTGAACTGTATTGTTCCCAAACGTACAGGTTGTTTATTCATTTTTGGCCGCTGTGGAAAGGAAAATGTGATTGTGAGAGTTTCCACTCCGGCTCTGAAGAGCTTGTGTTGTTCTGATATCCAGCAGCACTCACGAGTCACGACATGACTGTGTGAAGGCTGACAACAGTGATCACATCACAGGAGGAAACTAAGCCTTGTACTGCCTAGAATAAAAAGAAAGCAGAAAGGGTCAGTTACGCTGATCACCTGTCAGTCATCCCAACCCTTTAATGTTAGCGAACACCAAACCGGTTCAGCGCTCGAGCCAAACACAGTTATCTGGAAGTGAATCCGGTGAACATCAGGTGAAGCGTTTCTAGTGAACGTTCTTGTTGAAATCTATGACACTTTGATAGGTTTGTGGTGAAATTCTGGCTTTCTCTCAGCCATAGAGTTGTTTAATTAGAAGTGAGGCGCATTATCTGACCTGGGATCAGATTTTTACTGTGTGCATATTTGGAATTCACTTGTGGCATTTAATCACACTTGTGTCTTTGAGTCAGAGCTGGAGAAGAAAAAGTGAAAATGCACTGAGGCATTAAACTGGCGCTTGACTACAATAGATCGCATGCGATATTTACATGTTTATTCATGGCAACAATCTCTCCTATCCTTTGTACACACACACACACACACACACACACACACACACACACACACACACACACACACACACACACACACACACACACACACACACCAGTAACGCGACCTGTCTGGTTTCGCGTGTAAAGGCCAGATGGAGTTGTGTATTTGTCAAGAAACAGCCAGTCATGTTTTGACCTTTATGTGTGTATTAATGTGATGATGTTGTGTCCGAATGTGTCCTAACATGCATATCCATATGAACACACAAAGAGAGGGATCAGAGTGTTTCCATGTGTTGAAACGCACACAAATATTACTGTCTAAATGAAAGTTGGGAGCATTTTACAATAGTTGATGCATTAGGTTGTAAATCATGCAGTTTGAAATGCTAAAAAGGTTTTTATATGTAGAAAGTAACATTAAACGACACTGTAAATGATTTCACAGTAATATTACTGTATTCTTAACAGTTTCTGCATAAGCTTTTACAGTGTGTTACTGTGATGTTTTTACAGTGTTGATTAATTGTCAATGCATTAACTAATATTTGCATATTTCATATATTTGCAAACTCTGTAACTGGACGTTCCACTGTTGCTCGTAAAGCGACAGTAAGATGAGACGGAGATATGATTATGTGTCGAATCGGTGAATGTTGCTCTTCCAGACTCCTCGGGTTCTCTGGAAGAGATGCTGCCGGTTGCACTTTTAATTCTCTTGTAGTCGGAGATATACATAATGACACTTCAGAGAGATTAATGGATAAGATGTCAAGATGGAAGTCTGGCCGGGCGCCCAGGAATGCTGTCCTTTCAGTGTTATTCAAATTACACACACGTCTAACAGTAACATGCCAGTTAATTACTTTAAAAGAGCAACTTCAAAGGAATTAATTAGTAAGGAATCATTCATTTTTAGGAGAATTATTTCTCTAAGGCTTGTAGTTGAACGATATGAAACCGGTTATCTTTGATGTGCTTCTTAAAATGATGTTTCGCCGGACTGGAAACAGGTGTGGCGAAGTTCAGTGTTAGAAGCTTTCCACATTTAGTCATGATTCACAAGATTAATTAAAATTAAATTAAATTAAAAATTAAAATTCGTTTTTTTTTTTTTACTTTAAACGAAAATCTGAAATGTTGCCTTGGCAATAAACTGAAATAAGTTTGCACTAAAATAATTACCTGGAAATAAATTAAAACCAACTAAAACTAAAACTAAAGAAAAAAAAAACGAACAAAATGACAAAAGCACACGATGAAATCTAAAATCAACATGAAAACTAAAAATATTAAAGTAAATGCTATAATGTTTTAATAGAACTATAATTACACTGGCAGGATTAAAGCAATCTTGGCATTAAACAACAACTTAATTATAGGTTTAAAAATTCCAGATTGTACCTGGAATTTTCCATTTGAAAACAAATTGTTGCAGGATTTAATTTGAAACATTTCTTCAAAAACAAGTAGAAAGAATGCAACAGTATCTTCTAGTAAACGTCCTCCAACATTCTTTACAATCTTCAAAAAGTCTTTTTTTTTACAGTGTACTCAAATGCACTTATCAGCTGATTGTATGATTTACAGTTCTGTCAAATGTTTAAGATAACAACTCTATATGTTTTCTGCATTTTGCCCCAGCGCCGCTGGCCGTTGTTGACAGGAACTAAAGCTTCAGGGTTTCAGAGAACAACTCGCTAGTAATTTCTGAATGCTTGAAGTTTTAAGTATGCGCAGGAAGGCAATGCAAGTACTCTGAACATGACACAAACACACACCCACACACACACACACACACACACACACACATACTCCGCATGTCATTTACAGCAAGTCAAGTTCCACTCTTTCTTTCTCTGTGGTGTGTTTTCACATGCTTCTCTCTGTTTCTTTCTCCTTTCTGCCATAAAAGGGCCTCTCGCAACTTCTCCTAAAATGTATTCAAAGTGGTGGTTTGACATGCTGTCAATGACAGAAGTGCTCTTTCTTTCACTTGTCTCTCTTTCACACACACACACACACACACACACACACACACACACACACACACACACACACACACACACACACACACACACACGCTGAGGTGTGTTTGTTCTGGTCTGAGGTGAGGTGTATGTGTGTGTGTGTGGCCCGGGGCTCTCCCTTCATGTGTGTGTGCCAGGGGAGAAGAGGGGAGGCTTTGACAAAAGGAAACAGATAAGTGTTGAACTGTTGAGAGAGGACAGAGAAGACATGAGACATTTCTTACTGTAACTGCCTTGTCTTCCGTTACCGACATTATGATGAGTTTTAGCCGCTAACAGAGACTAGAAGAGCAGTGAAAGAACGGGCGGGAATGATGACCATAAACTGCCAGATCAGTTACTCAAATCAATGCTTCATATTAGCCTCCAGTTTCACAAATACTACAACTACGATATGACTTTTGCATTACATTAGACACGACGTTTAACCCTGTGGTGCTCTTTGGTCACTTTTGACCGAAACAAAAGAAGAAGTGTTTTTTACTTTGTTAGAAGGGCATGACACTTGGTGACTTTTGTGGCACTTATGTGAACACCAAAAATAATAATAATAATAATAATAATAATACAAAAAATGTGTGCATATGATTCGAAAAGTCACACTTGTACTTTTTAAAGTCACACTCTTTTAAAAAAAAAAATTATTTGTTTTCTCTGGCGTATTGATTTTTTTTCTTTCTTAAATGTGTATATTATATTATATTTGTGTGTATTATCTTAAGTGTGTATATTTAGGATTTGTATTTAGTTGTAATTCATGTTTTGTACAACACTTTGGTCAGTCTTGTGGCTGTTTTTAAACGTGCTTTATAAATTAGTTAATCTTGAAACTACTCATCTCGGCCAAAAATGACCGCCTTAGGAATTAATGGGAAATAAAAAAAAATTGTTTTGGTTATACAAACTACAAATCAGCCACAATGCAGAAAACAAGCAAACAGCAATGAAGGGGTTAATTGAGAAAAAAAATGAATTAGTTAATTGTTTGTATTGTATTGTAAACATTGTGGAAACAAATGTATCGTAATTTCTGCATAAAGTTACATTTGCGGCGTTTGGCCAGTTTTTAGGAGTGTGTGTCGAGGTTTGATGAACCAGCCTATAGATATTTCAGATATTATATACGTCTTGTTATCATCTTTTATCATCTAATCGCTGGGAGGAGTTATTTATTTGTTACTGTAAAAAGTAACACTAAAGGTTGCGGGTGTTTTTATGATTTCTTTTTCACGTCAAAATGAAAAACAGCAATGCATGTGACGGTGAGCATTTTTGATCAGTCTAAGCTGATGAGCAACAATTTCAGTTCCTCTACTTTCTAGAAATACGACCACAGAGAGCAGCGTTTGAGTGGGACTTTCAAGCGAATAAGCCTGATGAACGAGTGTGAAAACCTGATTCTGTTGACAGAGTAAGGGCACCAACCACACAATCACACGGACAGAGCGAGGTCTTAGACAAGTAATGTTTAATGCGCTACATTATAAAAGTTTGTCAAAAATAGGTTCTCACATATAAAGTATCAACATCTTTTGGACTGAGTCAAAAATAAAAACTAGGATAACAAAAGAACTGTACAAAAAGTCTCCTTTCTAAACCCTGTTGCAGCTAACAGTCAAATATCTGCACTTGGATCTAGTTCCTGCTTTTTCCAGTGCTGACATCAAATAAATTAAAAGAGCATAACATATGAAACTAACAATTTAACTTTTTAGTATGAGGTACTGTTGTGTCTGTAGTTCTGTAGTCTATATAAAAGAAGTATTGCAATCTTCATGATTGGCAAATTCAGTTTCAGCTACATTGATTTGATCATTTTCATAGTGCTAACAATACTTGTTTGGATTAAAAGAGACAACAGTAAACATTGGTAGACACAACCAAGTAACATTAAGCTAAGAAAACGAAGAATATTTCAAATATTAAATAAAAAGTGAGGCATGTTTTCTTTCCAATGTCAAAAGGGGTTCAGGATCTGAGAAAACCGCTATGATATTCTTAGAAGCTACAGTGAATGATCCCTTGAAAAGATACATTTTACATCCTTTCGTAAAAGATCACATTCAGAATTATTATAACACCAGGTAAAATCATAGACACGTACATCCATTTGTACACATTCGCAGACAGACCACACTTGGAATGGACGGAGAAGATCCAGTCCATCTGGGACTGTAACATATAGTGTCCATAGTGGGATTGACACATAATTCCTGAGAATCCCAATATTTTTTTAAAAAAATACATAAAAAGTACACATATAAACAAGTTTTAAAACATTTGATACAATGCTCAAAAAACAAAACAAAAAAAAAACTCAACAATAATAAGTTAAGACAAACTCACACAAACAGACTTTGACATCGGTTTGAAAACCAGATGAGGACATTATAAATCACATCTTCATTCTATAACAGGTCAGAGGGTAGAAGTGCAATCCCTTTCTTCAAGTCTTTGGAAACACTATTTGTTTGGTGCGGCTCTCATTGGCTTGGTTTACGCATCTTCTCTCTGATTTTCCCAGGAAAGAGAGGATTTTTGGTCAACTAGGGAATGCCCTGTGCATAGATAGCATTTTTGAGGGGGTTTCTGGAAGACCTGAAGGAGCGATCCCAGCAAGCAATAGCCGTCATGTCACCGTCTAGGTTAACTATAGACCCGACAGTGATTACAAGGCGTTTGGTTTCATTTCTTTGACATGTTCTACGCTATTTCTTGCCCACTTATAATCAAAATTGATTCATTGTAGTTTTTGGCCAGGCAGCGCATGCGATTTTTGATATCCCATCATGTTACCAATGTCAATAATATCTACAGGATATCACAGTGTCATGGTCAATCTATAGTCAGGATTCAGCTATTAAACGGCTATTAGACGTCTTTTAAAAGCAAAATTGCTTGCTGGGATACGTTATCTACTCCTCCTCAGTCTTAATAGAGTGCCGATGGTTGAAGTGAACCACGCTGGCTCTCTCCTGGTGATGATGACCCATGATGGTCACTCCCTGAGGTACTGAAGAACTGAAAGCCTTGAGGAATCCCACGTCTTCCTTCCCCTCGCCGTTTTCCAGACTCCTAGCCAGCCATTTCTCCAAGGCGGCGTCCACTTGAGCATCTCCGGCGTTCTCCGGAAGAGCCTCGGCCTCGTGACTGGCGTCGAAGCGCTCCACCAGCTCGGGGATCTCGGGACGGGTGTTGGGACAGCATCCGGAGCGCTGGTGGAGGTGTAGGGAGAAGCGATGGATGAAGCCTCGGGTGCAGGTTTGGCAGGTATACGGGCGGTCGCAGGAGCTGTGAAGCCGACGGTGGAGTTTAAGGTGGATATACTGGGTAAACTTCACTCCACACAATTTGCACTGATACGGCTTCTCTCCCGAGTGCAGACGCAAGTGTGTTTTCAGGTTGCTGGTGCTGCTGAAGCGTTTGTGGCACACCTGTGGACATTCAAAGAGAATCACAGACTGTAATTCAAAGAGGCGGCACACAACAACCTCTCTCGCCTCGTTGTTGCTCTGGTATGCAGACAGCAAGCCAGCCACACTAAAGGACTTATTTATTTTCAGTGGTCAATATGAATGACTAGCGCAGGCTGACGTCACTGTCACACCCTCTCTAGTTACTGAACAACAAAGCTATTCTCTTAAGGAAACAGGAGTGACAAGGTAAAGGTCCTGTCACAGATAAGCAGTGTTGTAGGTGTGAGTCATGGCATGTTAATAGGATATAACTTTATCTTGAGTCACAGCACATGAGCTCACCTGGCATTCGTGTGGTTTCTCTCCTGTGTGGACCAAGTGATGTTTCTGTAAGTGTGCCAGCTGGGTGAAACTCTTTTTGCACAAGTTGCACTGGAATGGTCTCTCGCCACTGTGGACCCTCAAGTGCACCTTCAAAGTAAACATAGGCCCTTTAGTCTTAACCACATCACACCACATCTCTCAAATCAAGACTTAGAATAAAGTGTACTCACTTTGAGGTTGGACAGTTGACCGAAGGTCTTGAGGCAGACGTTGCATTCATACTTGATTTTGCCGTTCTGCTTCTTGAGTGGGTACGGGAGAGATTTGTACCCGGGTGTTGGTGGAGAAGACGAGGATGGAGGTGATGTGCTCCTGGGCGAAGCCAGGCTGAGGTTGATGGCTTCTTCGCATTCAGAGAGAGGCTTCTGGAAGCTTGGCCGAGGGGAGAGTTCTGGTGTCGCCGGGGCTCCCCGAGGGGGAGTGTTCGGGATTCTTTCCTTCAGTCCTCCATGGAGCGGGGAGGGATAGGGAAGGGTAACTGGTAGCAGGCCAGGTTGGGGAATTGAAGGGTAGGATAAGCCATCACTTCCCAGGAATCCGTTGTACCGGAAACCCCCTTTCGAGGGCAACATGGACGGAAAGGGAGGGGAGTATGGGGGCAACAGCAAACGGGAATAATGAGGATTGTACTGTGGTAGAAGTGGATAAGGAGCTTGCAGAGGTCTGGGAGAGGGCAGGGAAGGGTACGAGATCAAACCCTCTCGATGATGACCGTAGAGGCCGTGTAAGTGGAGCGGAAGGTCTTGCGGCGGAGACAGGGTGGGATACGGGTGAGCGCTCATGTTCATCTCCTTCTGGTTGGGATTTGGAGAATGCACCAACTGTGGTGAAACAGCTCTGTGGATCTTCTTGCTGAAATCCACGACCTGTTCGTCCGGTGTGTCAGGTGGCGTGTCCCTCTCAATGACCTCTACGTCGATCTTTTCATCCATCTCGTCTTCCTCTCCCTCGCTTTGAAGTTTGTGTGGGCTCGAGGCCTGTTTAGGGTAGTAGACGTACGGCTTCTGATAGTTCATGTCAGGCATGTACTCTGTAGAAAGAGAGGACATAAAAGGTCACACAGTGCAGAGATGTGTGAAGGCTGACAGACAGCAGAGGTGAGAACACGAGTATGAGACGTTCTACTAACTTTGCAACTACTGTACATGTCAACTCATTAGGTGTTTAATGATACCCTCATGTCACGATTCGATGCATATCACGATACTGAACTTTCAGCATCATTGCGATACTCCAAGAAATGCTAAATTTGGTTTTACATTGTGTGTGTAAATGAATAGGCTTGGACTTGGTGCTGGAAACCCAAAGCACAGGACAACAGAGACACCAGAATAAACATATTCATGATTCTGAAGCTGAAAATACTGAATTATTTTAGACCAGGGGTATCCAACCTTTTTTCATTTGAGAGCTACTTTTTAAAAATGAAAGTGGCCGAGAGCTACTCATGTAATGCAATACTTAAATATCTTAAATAATGTATCATAACTCTCATATTAAAAACTATGCTAACTGTTTTAGACCTAAAAGAGTTATTGTAGGCCTATATATGTCACCCTTAATTGTCAGAGATAAAAAAAAATTTTTTAATTATACTGTAAAAACACATAATTATTGTTGAAATGGTATGAAAATGTAATTTCATGATTATAGTGACCAAAAGGATCATGGTTATCAGAATCCTGTTCAAAAAGTTTTTATAAAAAGATAAACCTCGCATATGTCAGCCTTTAAATCATTTTTATAAAAAGAATGAGTCAAAAAAGATAAATTGATGACATTTACAATGCACATTAGCTTATCTTTTATTATTAATAGTAAAATTCGGTCCTATTTTCCCGTGGCGTCTGTCGTTGCTATGCAGCCATGCACTGCGCTCTCCACAAAGTCAACAACAATTAGTTTTAATAGCTAATGGATTTCCACCATCGAAAAACGCTTGCTGTAGCTCTGCTACTAGATTTATTTACGGAGAAGAAAAAAACACCCGTAATGTTTGGGTGCACCCCCATCCTTCATGTTGACTCGCTGCGCCTGGAAAAAATGAGCGCATCGCTTCAATTATTTGAAATAACGAACTTGCAAAAGACGTGATATGTGAACGGCCCTTGGCGCGCTTCTGGTAGCTCGCGAGCGACGTGTTGGAGACCCCTGTTTTAGACGAACATACTTACATTTACATTTACATTTATGCATTTGGCAGACGCTTTTTATCCAAAGCGACTTACATTGCGTTATCCTATACATTTATACATAGGTATGTGCAATCCCCTGGGATCGAACCCACAACCTTGCGTTGTTAACGCAATGCTCTTACCACTGAGCTACAGGAAAGCGTACATACTTGCACTCTGTCACTGACTAGATATATTTAAAATAACGTAGGCCACTTTTTACTGATAACAAGACATTTGGCATCATCAGGAGCCACAAATAGTCCCCCATTGCATTATTACACATTATATATAGTAGTTTACTGTAGAACTGACACTAAAACTCTGGGACCATGTTACCGAAACTTGTGAGCAAGTCGACAGATTTCACGTCTACTGTGATTGACCAAGCAGGTCAAAGTCTTCGTAGAGCGACATCGGTCACCCGTCGAACATGTGTGTCTGTGTGTCGTACACCTACTCATAACCTTCCCTCCTCAAACGCTCACTTATGGTAAATGGCAGCTCTTTCAGTTTAAAGCTGACAGGCAGAAGATCTCTGACTGGTTTCTGTTTGACAAAGAGGTAGTACTGCTTTCACACAGCACCTAGATTACAACCGTGTGGGTGTTCGCAGTGTGGGTGTGTGTATGTTTGTGAGGTGGAGGGCCATATGTATGTATCGGAAGAAAGGAGACTCGTGTGACGGTGATACTTCTCACTCAGAAACTACTCTGACTCACCATAACAGCAGATGTCCTCAACCATGGGAAAAATCACTAACTGATTCTTACTGTTATGCAGGGAATCGAGATAAGGTCAGATTATTACTGTCCTTTCGCTTCAGAGATTGTAAAAAGAAAGCCACAACAGCAAGCTTCTTTCAGTAACCTTTGTGGTGACTCAGACAAAACCTGCTAAATCATGGAGTGTGGTACAAGGCTCAAGTGTGTCACGCAGCAGTGGGAAGATTACACAAACACAGTATAACCCTTGTGGTCGAAGCTTGGTTCCTCAAACCCAATCTGGTGCAACATTTACAGGCATCGTCTAGGTATTTCCTAACTACCGTGAGGAAAGTGAAAATGGATATTTGAAACTCCGAACAAAATCGAACTGTCATATATGTGTATAAATATGTTTTCATATCCCGGAGGAACACGGGTAAATGGAAGCAGTGCATATTCACCGTGTTTTGAATTAAACTAAATATCAGCAGATGTGTTGACAAAGTCCAGCAAAAAGAGCTGTATTATGTAATATCACTCTTTTAAAACTGAATATACAGATTTCTTTGAACCTCACCAAGGAAGTGGAACTTGTCAAAGCGCACTGAACGATCCAAATTAAAAAGAAGAGGATCTAAGAAAGGGTTATGTTCTTCACGGTGCATGACTTTCTAAAGAGGGATATTTAGGTGTAATTGTTGAGTAAAAGCATCACAAGAGAGAAGCGTGTACGTGTCGGCATGACTCAGGTAATGGTCCTTAACAATAGCAGAGACAAATGCACGCACGAAACACACAAAAACAGACATTCATGCATTCCGAGGAGTGAATAAGACAGGAAATAACAGTGTCAGTGTGAGATTGAATCAATGTGATATAGGCACTATCACATGACAGCTACTCAGACAGACATATCCAGACAGTCCAGCGTTTTGTCATAAATATATACGCACGCACACACAGAACTCACACATTCATACACAAACAGGTTCACTGACAGTCACTTTCATGTTGTGACTTTCATGTTTTCAATGAATCACTGATTTACTGTTCATTATATATACAGCTAATGTTCAGTAAACATTTAACAGTGTGTTGCTATTAGTGGCATAATGACATAATGGTCATGTGAAACCTATACAGTTAAACCAAATACAGTTAAACCAAAAATTACTCAGACACCATATTTTTTAATATTTGTTTTACGTGTGGGTGCAGGACAGTTCATTTATGTAAGTTAGGATTGCAAGGTGTCTGAATAAAAGTTTGGTTTGACTGTATATGACACTGCCACATAAAAATATCAAACATCCGCCCGTATATATTTTGGATGTCAATATTACTGGTGTACGCAGAAGATCTGAGGGTGCCCGTTAATTACTGAACTCTCGCACTGTAAAAATGATTCTCGAAATTGTAAATAAATAAAAAAAGCCTTCAAAATTTCACATTTCGTTCAATAACCGATTTCTTGGAATTTTTGGGGAAAATTACATTTAAAAAAAACCTAAATTCTACGCCAACTTTGTTTCAGTTCAAGGCGCAAGAGACACACACAATAAATATACAAGAAGAAAAGCACAAGTGGGAATAAAAAGCACTATATACATAACAGCCTACTAGTTACTTACTGAACTCTTCACTGTAAAAAATGATTTTAAAAGTCTTTTGTTCAATGATCGATTCCTTGGAATTATTTGTGAAATTGTTCAAAATAAATCTGTTTCGGTTCAAGGCATTAAAGGAGTCGCCAGATTCACAGGAAAGACACCGGGCAAATATACAAATGATGTGACTAATAATCCTATTGCTTCAAGAAAGCCAGAGAGAACTCAATAAAGATACGAGAAGGAAAACAAAAAAAACTAAACCCACTTTATACATGAAAGCACACTTCATCCAGTTTTTCCCTCCCCAATGCCAGCTAATGTGGGATAATCCCGGAGCCGTGACTCACTTGGCTTCAGGCTGTCGGGTTGCTCCTGCTGGCCACACAGTCTCTGGGAAAACTCCGGGCTGTACCACACCAGCAGCTCCTGCTTGGGCTCCACGGGCCGGATGGTGTAGAAGAAGATCTCCTGGCCGTTCTGACAGGCCACCAGGTTCTGTTCGGCCCGCGAGCGCGCCGGGTTAGCGAACCGCATCCAGTTGCTGTGCTGGACGTCGTAGCCATCGATGAAGTGGTGTAAGTGGCCACCACTGTAGATCTGGATGGTGAGAGAGAGAGAGAGAGAGGAAAACATGAACGCGTGAGTCTGCAGGTGTCAAAACCATCACAAGGAAACATTAAAATCATTCTTGAAACCTATTACAAATGATTCTTCACCTCTGCCATGAACAGAACGCTTGTCAAACAGCTGTTTATATCAACTCCTCTGTGTCTCCTGACCTGTGAAAGTGTGTGTGTGTGTGGCTTGTCCTGCTGAAGATGTGTGACTAACTTTGTGTTTCAATGATGTCAGGCTTTTTATAAAGTGCAGGGCGTCAAAACGATCCACACATGCTGCCAGTCACACGCACAGGCTCCGCCCCTGACTCCTCCCACTTTCATTATCAGTCGTGTGTGGGGGAATTCACTCTGCAGACATGCCGAGGCATGACATCTCCACTATCACAGACACTCCTTTAACCAGTTACACCCTGAAGACTCATAAACACAAACACACTTTCACCCACACGGACACATCCGTCCACCTGCCTTCGGTCACGTGACACGATGCGTCATTTCAATTCTTTATGGCAGCAGGAAGTTAGAAAGGATTTACAGGAAACGGAGAAAGGAAAGGACAGCTCAGACTAGGAAAACCCAAAGCGACATGCAAATGCGCACATACACACACACACCATGTATATAAACAAACACGTAGACAGATCTAGTGACCTTGGCAGGGAGATAAAGAGACTGAAGTTCACATAGATGCATGCTGATATGAGAACAGAAAGAACTGAAAAGAAAGTGATTTGTGTGTGTGCGTGTGTGTGTGTGTGTGCGTGTCTCTGTCTGTGCAGGAATCCCGACTTCTCTAAAAGCTGGCCACAAACCAAAGACTTGCGCTATCCTTTACGTTTTTGTCGAATGGTTTCGAAAGAGGCTGACTTGGTAACTTCTGCTGAGTAAAGCGTATGAGAACAGCAGGAATCTACAGCAAACAGGATACGGGCTCTCACAGCTTCCTCTGTGTTTTCCAAACAAGCACAATAGGAATACCTACATATTTGAATGCATGCGTGTGTGTCCCAAACATAGGCGTGTGTTTAAAAGAAAGACGATCGTGCTGAAGAAGCCAATGCATTTTTGTATGTATTCTTGCATGAATGAATAAGCTTCCGGCTCCTTTCTGCTAAAATTCTCGGGAAAGTCATAACCGGTTTAGCAGCTTTTCAGCAGAAACGGTGTCCCTGAAAGCTTAGGCCACTCACCCTCCAAAAGTACTTCCGGTTGGCTTGAAGGGGCACGTTTTCTTTGGTGTAGACGACCCCTTGAAGAGGTCCGAATCTCGTGCCCTGAGGGATGTACTCTTTACTGAAAACACCAGTCACCTGCAGGAGAGACGGAAAGAGAGAGAAACAAATAATTAATGACACACTTTTGAAGAGGAAGTGCATTGAGTTCATGCATGCAGGGTTGGGTCACTTCATAGGTGACATAAGGTAGCACACTAACGAGTTAAGTGCATAAACAGACTTATACTTTCCCTGCTCTACTTGGACCCTGACCTAGAAACATACAGCTGTCCTCAATAAGCCTGACCCCGAAGACCCTGCTGGCAAAAGTTGGCTGGTATTGACAAACAATGTCTTTAAAAGAGACAGAGGAGAAACTGGAGCAGGTGGTCGACTCTCAACGCTGGCCAACGCAGAAACCAGGTCAAAGTGTGCGTGGGGGTCACGGCCCCAAATAACCAACTCATGACTAACACGTTCACTCAGTGTTTTAGGCTTGTTTCTCCAGTCAATGCATCTTGATTTAAGAATATTTAGATATTAGTGCTGGAAAACAAGACAGAAACACTGAGTAATACACTTAAAGTCCACAATAGAGCCCGAATGATGGACTATAATAAGTGAGAGGGACGGTCACTGAGACGAGAGCTGCGCTGACAGAAGAATTGTGAGTCGTTAGCGTTGCGTGACTAATTGGTTGGTCTTTAGTGATTAACCGCTCAGAGAGGGTTTATGGAGTCAGAGGAGGGGGTGTGTGTGTGTGTGTGTGTGTGTGTGTGTGTCACTCTCTGACGAGGCCAGCGGCACCACGCTAACCCAACACACCGCAGCTGTCCGAGGATACCGGTCCAAACGAAAGTTAATCAGTCGAGCTTAACCTACTTCGTTTGGCTGAGATTCTGTAAGTGCTTGTGCATTTGAGTCACAGATCACCCATCTGCCACGTGTCCCCCTTCGAGAGGCACGCTTCGCTTACACACACGCTGACACGCATGACTGCCCGCGACTCTCCCGGAGAACTCACTGCAAACAAACATTGTCTTGCTTGTCACTTTATTTTGATGGACATTCTGTTGACTATAAGCAACATTGCACCTACATGTGTACTAGCTCTCATTACAGTGATAGTAGAGTATTAGTAGACTTAGAATAAGTTGACATGACTTGCAAAGTTACTTATAGTCAGTAGAATCTCTGTTGGAGGACCAACACAATAGAGTTGGCAGATATTAAGCACTCTACTAATACTCTAATGAGAGTTGGTTGACATGTAGTTGCAAAGTCACTTATAGTTATTAGACCCATCACAAGTCTTGATGTTGTTTAAGGCCCTTTCCCAAGTCTTGATGATGTTTTCAGGCTCTACTAGAACAGGTTTTCCTGCTTGAATGTTGATTATTTTCCTCATATTCTCCATTGTTGCGGCTCCTCTCTTCCCAGTCTGTCAGTAACGCTCTAACTAACTCAACCAGGCCCCGCCCCTTTATTCAACCAGGCCCCGCCCCTTTATTCTGCGCATTCATTATTATAATGAGGAATATTGTGACGTGTTCGTTCCTGGAAAATAAACAATTAAAAAATATTTTTTTAAAAATTCATTCAAATTAGAATCTCATGTGATCTTGCTTCTCCAGTAAATGTATCTCGATTTAAGAACATTTAGTGATTTGCCCTGAAAAACAAGAGAAAGAACACATTGTGTAAAGAGATGTCCTGCAGTGCAGCTTCTTCAAACCTCGTGTGTGAGTTTGCTCACTGTACCCTAACATCAGAAAGCCTTCGAGAGTTTCAGTTCTTCCCTTCAACAACACGCTAACACACAGACTTTCACAAACACAGAAACTCTGGGATATGTGTGTGTGCATCACTGAAACCGATCAGCGAATGACGGGCAGTCTAGTCACCATGAGACTGGCTTTCCAACATCCCTAAAAATCTTTCATTTTTCCTTCCAATAAAAATGTGCTGTTGGCCCTCCAGGAACTGACACACTCACTGGATGTGGGTTTTTCTGTCCGAAGAAACGTCAGTGACAGCATAAGAGCAATGCTTTTCACAGAATCAGCCCAGAACAAAGCCAGAAATAGGAAGTGTGTGATCGATTCCTCTCGAGGAGTGTGTGTGTGTCAGACAACATCAGCTGTTCTCTCTCTAAACGAGCCGCAGTCTGTCGGGACACTTGTCGGATTCAAGGATACGGCTGATTTTGCTTGAAATAAAAGAGGGTCAAGGCGTGGGAAAAGATGAGAGTGAGAGTATG
Source organism: Leuciscus idus (assembly GCA_021554675.1). Classification (NCBI taxonomy): domain Eukaryota; kingdom Metazoa; phylum Chordata; class Actinopteri; order Cypriniformes; family Leuciscidae; genus Leuciscus; species Leuciscus idus. Next base: position 536,741 of record CM038628.1, read on the forward strand.
AACATGAGAAATAAAAGAGTGTGTGAAAGGGGAAGAGAAAGAAACAATCTAATGTAGACCAAAAGGTTCATTATGCGGTCAATGAGAATCATGTTAAAAAAGCACTTACCAAAAAAAAGAGATCAAGATAGATAGATAGAGACATACATAGATAGATAGAGACATAGATAGATAGATAGAGACATACATAGATAGATAGAGACATACATAGATAGATAGGTAGATAGATAGATAGATAGATAGATAGATAGATAGATAGATAGATAGAGACATACATAGATAGATAGAGACATAGATAGATAGATAGAGACATACATAGATAGATAGAGACATAGATAGATAGATAGAGACATACATAGATAGATAGAGACATACATAGATAGATAGATAGATAGATAGATAGATAGATAGATAGATAGATAGATAGATAGATAGATAGAGACATAGATATATAGATAGGTAGATAGATAGATAGATAGATAGATAGATAGATAGATAGATAGATAGATAGATAGATAGATAGATAGATAGATAGATAGGAAGGTCATAATCATATATTTATACTTTATATATACACACATTTCTTGCTGATCTTGAGGTCTTATCAGAAGCCGAAAATTTTCACACGTATTGTTGTCTTTTTCTGTCTTTGCACATTCCGCTGAGATGGACGATCTGTGTTTGTGCATGAGTGTGTTTATGAGCTCATGACCACAACTTCACACCTTCAGTGTGACAGAACATAAAAAGAGCCGAGGCTTTAGAAAGAGGAACTGACTTTCACCTGCGAAGGACGGAAACTGGATCGTATGCAAAAGACAAGCGGAACAGCGAAGAAGTGCATGAAGCGGACGCAGAAGAAACCACAGCCGAGGCCCGAACAATGACGCGGACAAACGTGTGTGTGAGCGACAGAGGAGGAGGAAGACCTCAAAAAAAAAAAAAAAAAAAAACCATTTTTTAAGAATGTTTGCATTGGAAATGTGCATTTAGCAGCTGCTCTGGACGCTCATTTCCGCCACAGAATAACATATTATATTAGATAATTGCAACTTTGTATCTCACATTCTGACATCTTTTCTCAGAACTGTCAGAAATAAACACGCAATTCTGAGAAGAAAAATTCTGCATTGTCATATTCTGCAAAAAGTCACAGTTACCTTTTTTTATATGTTGTGCTTTATTCTGTGGCGGAAACAAGCTTCTATAAACTGCAGAAATCTTATTTTCATACAAAAACTGCTAAATACGCTGCCGTTAAAAGTAACGAAGAAAGATATAATGAGCGATCAACCGGATATCAACCCAAAATAACCTCAACAGGGGATCATTTCTCATACTTTACTGTGTTATCTGAAGAATAAGGGCCTTTATGCAAACATCAGAATCAAACAGAGAGAGAGAGAGAGGAGAGAGAGACATAGAGAGAGAGAGAGAGAGACATAGAGAGAGAGAGAGAGAGAGAGACATAGAGAGAGAGGAGAGAGAGAGAGATAGAGAGAGCGATAGAGAGAGAGAGAGAGAGAGACATAGAGAGAGAGAGAGACATAGAGAGAGAGGAGAGAGAGAGAGAGAGAGAGAGGAGAGAGAGGAGAGAGAGAGAGAGAGACATAGAGAGAGAGGAGAGAGAGAGAGAGAGAGAGACATAGAGAGAGAGAGAGAGACATAGAGAGAGAGGAGAGAGAGAGAGAGAGAGAGAGAGAGAGTGATAAGATCTCACTGATCTACTCAACCACTCACTCACTCAAACCAAACCATCCGTTTCCGTCATCGGACACTTTGAATGGAACAATCCCACTTCATGGAACTGAATGGATGACGTCTTAATGGTTCAGACGGAGTTATCATGATCCCAGCCGACACAAACATGTTCTGAGAACGTTATAAAAATGTGACTTCTGACCGTTCAAAACATCCTTTTAAAAAACATTTTGGTAACACTTCGCATAAAACCTGCATTATAAAGTATTTGAATGCATTAATAACGCACCTCATAATGCACTGTATGATCTCATGAATAACTGTAACCAAACGTATAATACAATGTTACACCTTTAGGAAATATAACGCATTAAACCACAACAAACAACCAGTTTCAGATGCAACAAGGAATCTGCAAATATTATAATGCATTTTAACTTTGGTTACAGTTATCCATAAAGCATTAATGCACATGATGAACACTTTTATAACACACTTTTACATAAAGGCTTGAAGTGTTACCACTGTTTTCTAGATCATGCAAACATTCCATTCTTCAAACACTGAGGGAATGTTCTCTGATCGGAAACATGTTAATTGAGCGACTAAAAAACTTCTCATGAATGATGTGTAATTATTTTTTAATTAATAACTCTGAACGATCGTTACTGGAAGAGTGTTTGTCATAACCTTGACATCACTTTCTGGATGAGTTCTGCTCAGGACTCCTGACGTGAGCGCGCTGTTGCACAAGTGTGTGTGAACCGTGACTCGTCAGAGATGGTGGGATAAAGGGAACTGGGAATGCGCACCTGGTTGTCGGCGCTGTACTGGAAGGTGAGGTTCCGTGGGATGGAGGTCATGGCCTTCGGGAGCCTGAAGCTCGGCTCGGACGCCTGGTCCTGGACGATATATGTGCAGTTCATGGCGAAGTCCAGTTCCCTCCACTCGCTCATGTCCTCGAGAGACGCTTCCAGCTTCATCTTCACTCCTGCGCTCGACACTCACTGCTTTCTGTGTGGCGTGTTCTCCTTTGGTTCGAGATGCTTTGGTTCTCCTTTTGCTTTATTGGTTAGTTCTGAAGAAAAAGCAAAATGTGTCTTTAAGCATACACACATTTCCTCTCAGGTCTCCAATCATGCAATACATGCCTTGCATAACACAATATACGTGTGTGTCACAACACAAGGTAGCGTATGCTTGTGGTTCTCTTATACTGAGAACCAGCCCTGAGGCTCTGCACCAACTTCTCCAGAAACGGTGAACAATCGCATACAACAATTAGATGACTAATTACTGGTGATTGCACTGGTGTGATGCTAACTCTATATTTATGAGAAATGAATTGTATTGTTGTGCAACTAGTCTCTGTCGTTCCACATTTAGCCGTGTTATTGAGTTTGTAGGCCAGATGTAGAATACAAATGAGTTTGAGCTTAAAACCAGAACAGATTTACTCTGTCAATGGAGTCAGAAGATTTTACTCCAGATATTTGTTTTAAACACAAACTCACTTTATTTTGGACATGTAATCAAATGTTTTACTAAACTTCACAGTGATCATTCCAGATTACAATTAAAAAAAAATAACCAAAAGTTTTTGACCAATCAAATAAATAAATGCTAGTGATGGAGCCATTCCCAAAAGCTTTAACGTCATCCACTTACATCTCAAGAATACATCATCCATCCCAAACCAGACCTGAGGATCACAACACGCTTCCTATCATTAATATTAATAATAATACTGGCCTCACTTCACATTGGTCGAGCTGTTGGATCCTGGATGTCTTTGGTCAGGTCATCTCTGTGTCCCGCTGAGCTTCACTCTGTCATCTCGTCTGCTTTCTCTCCCGTTCCCATAAAGTCCAGCAGCAGATCCTCTGATATCTCACATGCGTTGGCTCCTGTCACTCACACTGTCCTCGCTCGGCTGCGCCAGACTTTTGAGTAGCAGAAACTAACCAATCAGCATCTGGCTTTAATCATGTGACCGTCAGGATTAGTTGAAGGTGATCCAATCGGGACACTGGAAGCTTTTCGGGCCCAAACGTTCACATCAACACCTCCGGCAGACAAAGGAGGATCGCAGACAATCTGAATAGAGTTGAACAACTGAGTAAAAAAAAAAAACAGATGGTTGGATCACTGAAAACACACCAGTGGACTTTTGCTTGGATGGGCTTTTAATGAGCAATCTGGTCCCAACCCCAATTAGACCCCCTCCCTCGACACACACACACACACACACACACACACGCGCACACACACACACACACCTCTGTGACCTAGATCCAGACCTGGCCTGGTGTGTGTGTGTGTGTGTGTGTGTGTGTGTGTGTGTGTGATACTCTGTTGAGGCCAGTAGTGGAAGAGAAAAAGCAGGTCAAACTGAAGAGCGTCTCAGACACCTGTCTGCACGGTTTGAACACACACACACACACACCAGCTCTGAACACACACTTCTGACCTGGAACACACCGGCATCATCCGGCACGGGCCGGGAGAAAAGGGAAACCACACAACAACATGAAAAGTCCAACAGGGAATCTTATACAATCATTCTTATGGCTATTTAAACATGACTGGGACGGTTTCTGTTTTGCTTTTTCACTAGAAATATCTAAACTTTCTTAAAATGACATGAAAAAATAATAATAAATTGTGTGTGTAATATAAATAATCGTAAAA
>CM038628.1:546132-561132 GCA_021554675.1 Leuciscus idus
ACACACACACTCTGTTTACCGTCTCTCTCGGCTTAAGGCCAGCGCACATCCTTCTAAACACAGATTATCGGCTCCCTAAACTCCTCAATTACATTATTCACTCTCATCGCCAGTTTCATTTCATCTGGTTGTTTTTCCTGTGTGATGTTGACATGTTTTTGAGGAAGTTCCCCCGATGCTTCTGACATCATCATCATCATCATCAGCAGCAGCGACTGTGTTCAGGAAACCAGAAGAACAGCAGTTTAACACTTTACTTTACTGCACTGGTCACTGGAGTCTCAGTCATGCCGAACCGACGGCTCATCATGTGTTGCGGTGCATTGTGGGATCAATGCATGCGGTCATGAGGATCCTTTAACCCGTGCATATGATTATTATAATTCTAGACAAAAACAATCACTTCCTCTTCTATGCGAATGAAAGGAGAGTCATGCAATATATGCTTTATCTCTCATCTCAATCAAAGCACTGGAATCAGTTAGTGTTAGCAGGACATACCCTAACCCTGCAGGACATCCTGGTGTCGTCCTGTGCAATAACGTATTAGTAAATGTGGAAATTAATATTAACTAAGATTAATAAATGCTGAGGTATTGTTCATTCTTAGTCCATGTTAACTAAGGTTGACTAATGAGAAGTCAACCTTAGTTATACATATACGTGAGAAGCAAAATGACAGGAAGTGAGGTCATCTTTTCTGATACATTCATGCAAATGAAGTGAGTTTGTGCTTAAAACAAGAACAAATATCAGTCAGTGGAGTCAGAAAAATAATCTTCATTCAAAGGGAAACTAGATTATTTTACTCCATTGACTGATATTTGTTCTTGTTTTAAGCACAAACTCACTTGATTTGATTATTTCATCTTCAGTCATGTTGCTTCTCCAGTAAATGTGTCTTCATTTAAGAATGTTTGGATATTCGTGCTGGAAAGCGAGACCGAAACACTGAGGAGGAACGTGATGTTTGTGCAGTGAAAAGACTTCCTTCTTTCTGCACTGGAAGAGTTTTTGTCCGTTCAATGAAAAGTCTGCAGTTCTTCAAAACATCATACAGGTTTAGAGCGACATGAATATTAATATGTGAGAGTAAATGATTCTCAACCCTTTAATCTTTTCCTCGTCTGAGCAGAACGTGTCTCAGATGTGTTTTCTCAAGGACTGGCAAACAAACAGTGATCCGTGTTTCCAGCCAGAAGCTCCATCTGTTGAGGACTGGCATCACGCTAGTTTCCCTCTTCCTGATCTCTTCCTCTGTCTTTGTTCTAATTTGGTTTTCTACAGTCTCCGAGACCCAATCGGCTCCATCTGATTGGCCGGTTGCCGGGAAGGGAAGGCTTTTTTGAAAGGAGGAGAATATAGTGACGTAAAGTGAAGGAAACATCTGGAGAGAAGGGGGAAAACAGAAGAACACACAACACCTCGTTCCTCAGAGTGGATTAAAGAGCAGATGCCGAGACCGAGGCTTTCAGATCACAAACATGCGGCTTATAGTCGAGATGAAAGGGAACTTACACTCGTCTTTTCTGCCCTTTTGTGCCGTATATCCAACGCTATCTCACGATCAATTCGTACGAATTCGTCCGAGTGATTAAAAGGTGGCTAATTCGTACAAACTCACTCATACGAATTCGTAGGATTTGTCTAAACCCACGTGATTTAGGTTTAGGGGCGGGGTCAGGGGTCAGGGGTAGGTCATCATACGAATTCGGCAAATCATAAAATTTGTACGATTCAGCAAAAATCGAAGGAATTCATATGAGTGAGGTCGTATGAATTGGTACGAATTAGTCACCTTGTATAATTTGTACGAATTGCCGTGAGATCGGGTTTGTATGTCTGAGTGAAACGCTTCTGGAATAAGAACAAATGTGGGCGGGGCTTGATTGTGTCCGTGGGGAATTGTGCTGATGGTTGTGGTCTGCTATTGGCTGATCTCCTGTGATTGACAGGTTGCCCCGCCCTCGTCATCAGAGAAGAGAAGAGATGAGGGGAAGTTATTCTGATTCAAGATTATTCAAACAATAATGATGTGCACAATAAATTACTTAGAATAATCGGTAACACTTCACAATAAGGTTCATTAGTTAACATTAGTTAATATATTAATTAACATGAACTAACAATGAGCAATACATTAGTTACTGTATTTGTTCATCTTTGTTAATGTTAGTTAATAAAAATACTGTTCATTGTTTGTTCATGTTATTTCACAATGAATTAACTAATGTTAACAAATACAAACTTTGATTTTAATAATGTATTAGTAAATGGTGAAATTAATATTAACTAAGATTAATAAATGCTGTAGAAGTGTTGTTCACTCTTAGTTCATGTTAAGTAAGGGAGTTAACTAATGTTAATAATAGACCTTATTGTAAAGTGTTACTGAATAAACTGCAATATTCCATAAAAATCAAGAATTGTTTGTTTTGATTTGATGGCTTTAAGCACAACAATCATATTTCTGAAATTAAATCCTCTCATTAATGTACAGTATATGTACAGTAGTCAACATTTGAAGTGGATCAAAAAAGTGAATCATAGTTGTCCGAAGACAAGAACGGGTTTTGTTCAAAATTCATGAATAACTTTGATGAAGGGTTTTGATCCACTTGTTGACGACTGTAATATCAGCTTTAGTGCAGGGCATCAGAATGTGTTTGAGGTCACTTAAGTTCATGTCGAAGGACTTCATGAACTATATGTCAGATTAAACTCACACTTTAACACACAAACACTTATAAAAGAGCAAAAGACCTGAACCAGTCAGATGCAGAACTCACACCAGCGTCTGAAGACGAGAAGAGGAAGTGTGTTCATCAGATCTTATCTCAATCATCTGCAGTCGCTCGACACACACACACACACACACACACACACACACACACACACACACACACACACACACACACACACACATCCTTTGTTCTGGACCGAGACTTCAGTGCTTTCGCTTTTACTGCTTTATATCTGGACACTTTTCTGCACATCAATCTCACATTTACTGTCTCGTTTCTGTCCGCCTCCACAGAGAACACTTGAGCTGAACTACACTGAGTTATGACAGTATTGTTGAGTCGAATCAGCTTTATTTATATAGTGGTTTTACAATACAGATTAGTTCAAAGCAGCTTTACAGAGATAACAGGAGAATAATGCAACAGAGTTTGTTTCTAGAGGAAAACGAGTTCAGAGATGGCTCATTTTGTTGTAAAAAAGTTATTAATTTAGTTCATTTATAGATATAAATATATATATCCGCTCTGGAGTAAACCGTGATGTCATCGTCCAGCTCAGTTCAGTTCTCATATAATGGTGTTGATGGAGGCAGATTAATCAAATTGATGAATAATAAATTAAATGTTAGATTTAATCTCCCCAAATAAGCAAGCCGAGCCAATGCCAACAAAGGTGGAAAGGCGTCAGTGTTGTCTCCTGCTTTCTAGTGGAATCAATCATTCTCAGAACTGATGAAGTTTGCATTGCAACACGTTTACTGAACTGAACTGAATCAACATGGAGTCTCTGGGCTCTATTTTACAGATCTCAGCTCATGGTCTGAAGCGCTCGGCGCAAGTTCACTTAGTGCGTCCGAATCCACTTTTGCTAGTTTAACGACGGGGAAAATGGTCGGCGCTCCCGGCGCATGGTCTAAAAGAGTCGTCCCTATTCTCCTAATGAGTAATGAGTAATGAGTTTTGGGCGTAACGTGAAATAAACATAAAGTTGTTTCATTTGGTCAATGACTCAGTCTATTTCTGTTCCTCACAATAGCAACGCTCCAACAATGCACCAGAACACACACTCGTTCTCAGACCAGCAGCTCATGGACACAAATGCATTTGCTATTTAATCAACGTGGCGCAGGACGTGAAAATGAAAAGTGCGTCGGGCTGAAACTAGCAAAACACACTTTTTTTGAAAGATAAGCTTTGCACCGAGTGTCTGATAGAGCCAAAGTGAGCATCGTCTTCTATAGAACGGCTTACAGCTAAACTGAGCTTGTTTCATAATGAATCAACACTGAACTGAATCAACACTGAACTGAATCAACACTGAACTGAATCAATACTGAACTGAATCAACACTGAACTGAATCAACACTGAACTGAATCAACACTGAACTGAATCAACACTGAACTGAATCAACACTGAACTGAATCAATACTGAACTGAATCAACACTGAACTGAATCAACACTGAACTGAATCAACACTGAACTGAATTGATCTGAATAATGACTCTATTGAGTTTGTAGAGCTGCTTTACAGCTGAATTTTGAACCTGCCTCATGTTTGATGAAGTTTGCATCAGTAATTCTTTTATTTTCCTGTTTATTAATGAGAAGCTGCTTTGAAACAGTTTTTATAAAGAAATAAAGTCTTAAACACAAGTTCATGATCTTGAACCTTCACCCACTGATATGAGTCTTATTTTATAGTATGAAATTAATATTTTCAGAATATAAGTGTCCTGACAAATAACTCAACAATACAACATTCTTACACTTAGAAATGTAAGATGTTCCACTTACACTTTATGGAAAACCATAAAATATTAATATTCCTACATTTTTAAGTGTTTTATGCTTAAGGTTGCTAATTTATATAAACATTTTAATAAAAAAATTGAATTATTTACATAATATACTGATTAATTATTTAGATTAATCATATATACTGTATTTCAACTAATTTTGCATGTGAAATAGACAGCCCAAGCTTAAACAACTGTACATTATTGAACAATATGAGGATTATACAGCATTCTGTCTTCTGGTGCATGTGCCGATACGGTCGATGTTCTGAGTAAAGCACATTAGAAACATGTTGATTCAGATCACTGCACGAACATTCATGAAGGAGAACCTAAAGCTCTATTAAAATGACAAATACTTCTATGCTTCATGTAAAACACACGTGATTGTAGTGTGTATATGATAGTTTAGTCTTGAACGGCTCCTTGGCTCGACAGGATTTATCAGGTTTGTTTTCTAGCTTGTATCAGGAGCCGTTGGACAGCAGGACGAGAGGAAAGCGCATAATGACTAATTGTGTGACATATTGCGAGGGGCAAAGCCTTGATGCTGGTGGGACAAAGACCTCAGACTCGTCCCGAAAGCTCAGAACACAGATCCGTCTGACAGACAGCAGGGATTTCCCTCAAATCCTGAATCAATAAACACGTCTGCTAATTAAGATAAAGCGGGGAGAGGGAGTGACACACACACACACACACACACACACACACACACTGTATGAGGTGCTGATTCACAGACGTCTAGACCAAATAAAGCCTAAAGCACCACACCTGACACCGGATCAGGGACTTTACCTGGAACAACACACCGTTTCTGTGCATGAGGGTAAATATAGCCCTTGTGGCCTTCATTCCTCACGTTCTACAGTCATGCAGCAATCTCTCACGCATACACAGCTTTATTTCAATACATATGTGTATCAAAATAATTCATTATTATAATCATTCCTCACGTTCTACAGTCATGCAGCAATCTCTCACACATACACAGCTTTATTTCAATACATCATATTTAGGCGTACTGCATTCTTATATATACATAAATATGCTTATATATGCATATATATATATATAGACATACATTCAATTTGTTGCACGAAAAACACATATTTATCAGGGTTATTATCGTTACTAAAACTAAAACCATGAAGAAAAAAAACATTTTCGGAACTTGAAATAAAATAAATGTTAACTGAAATAAAATAAAATAAATAACTAAAAATAAAACTGACTTTTTTTTAAGTAAAAGCTTTAGACATATTTTTTTTTTTAAACACCAAAAATATCAAAACTTCAACTAAAAATGAAAAATATAAAAATAAAACTAATTCAAAGTATTAATGAAAATGTAGACATATAAAATAAAAAAAGGACAAACAACCAAATTAATACAACTAACTAAAATATAAATAAAAACTAGAATACGTGATAGTAAAATAACACTGGTACTTATTCATCTTTATTACTATTTTTAAACATAATAAAATAAAATAATTAAAACGTATTATTCATTTAATATCTTTAAACATATATCATAAATAGATACATATTTTAATTTATTTAAAGTAAATACACAAATGAAATAAGTGAATAAATGTGTATTTATACGGGAAGTTGATTCCCCTCTTTGAATGTAAATAACTGGGAAAACTCCCAACAGAAGCACGTTTCCCTCCGTCTTCATACTCTCTCTTTCTTCCCGATTCCCCCTCCCTCCCCCCGTTTCTCTCCTTCATTACTTTGACCTAATTCTCTTTATTTAATCTTCCCTCCCTCCCGTTCGGACAGTAATCAACCACTAATTGCCTCAATCCTGGCCGTCTTTAAGTCTTTCTGTCTCGAGCAGAAAACAAACCCAGCCTGATGCAATCAATCCTGCCGTGCTTCTTACCGCATATTCATCCTCATCTTCTGGATTATCAAAAACACAACTATAGGCAAATATTGACTCAACAGGAAGAGGAGGAGGACGAAAGCGTTTCACAACTTGCAACTCGTTCAAACTTCCCGTTCACAAGGCCAGTAATAGAAAGCTATACGACAGAAATACTTCTGTTTTTATCTTGCCTTTTAATCTAATTTCATCTGCCGTTTCCAACTTCTGCAAACAACAACAACACAGTTTGTTTTTCAAGATCAGCATTTTTAGGCCTGGAAGAAAGATGCGAGGATGAATGTAAGATGATTAAGTGGTAATAACTACACTGATCGTCAAGTTTTAAGGATTATAGAGCGGCATTATTGCATGCCATCTGCTTGTGTGATCATCTGCGTATAATCGAACGAGTGTGTGAATAAAACACGCATGTAAACACACATACTGAACAGAGTCAAACTTTGATTTGAAGAGAATCGTGTCTTTAAACGATCATCAGTTCTCTATATACCGAGACCCTTAAACGCGTTGATGTGTTCATTGGCTCGGCTCAGTGTGACTCTAATCTGATTGGCTTACGCAGATGTTACCTGGCTCTTCAGCTCATTAGTGTGTGAGCAGGGCATCATGGGAGAAGTGTGTGTCTGAAGACGTTCATAACTCTCCATCTGTTCCTCCAGGACACTTTCTAGAGCTCATCTCACCTGTCGAACACAGAGGACGACTGCTCACTTCTGAAGAAGGGCTGTTCGTTTTCTGTACAATAAAGGACAAAAGAAATCAGAGAAATGGACAATAGTTAAATAATAAGTAATATATATAGTGATATATAGATAAATGTAAGTAAATGCATATGTAATAAAAAAAAAAACATCAAAAAAATTTTTTATTTATAACTATTATGATATATACATTTACAAATAAAAAATACAAAGGTAAATTTATACATATTTTTTATTTTTATTTTATAAAAAAAATTATGTTAATTTTATTTATAAAAATGCTAAATAAATTGGACAAATTGTGTATTTAAATAATACATATTTTTTGATAAAAAAATAAATAAAATAAAATAAATATGTCTAATTATTCTATAGAATTAATGATAAAACAAAATCAATTCCAAATATTTAAATAAATATATTTAGACCAATCAAAAAATAACAATCTTTTTTTCCGTGAGGACGTTTGTTACGGTTGGTTGAAGCAGAAAACAGGATCCGCGTGCAGCAGTCGTTTATTCCATAAACTCTAACAAATACAGACTCGGGAACAACACTCGGGAACAACACTGGGAATAACACTCGGGAACAACACTCGGGAACAACACTGGGAACAACACTCGGGAACAACACTGGGAACAACACTCGGAAACAACACTGGGAACAACACTGGGAACAACACTCGGGACCAACACTGGGAACAACACTCGGGAACAACACTCGGGAACAACACTGGGAACAACACTCGGGAACAACACTGGGAACAACACTCGGGAACAACACTCGGGAACGGAACAACCAACATTGTGCAACGTTAAGAACTTACAGAGACTGAACTAGACACAGGGCTTAAACACACAAACAAACCCGAGAGCAAACAAGACAAGACGAGACACACCTGAACAGAAGTGACTAATTAATGTGTAACCATAGAAACAAACGGCAGAGGAAGACTAACCTGAACTATTAAACATAACCAGACACGAACAGAAATCAAAACAGACTGCCAATGTTAAACGTTACTGTAGTTTTCCTCTCACATCTGCTGAGTTTTAAGATAAATTCACCAACTTTCCGAGCTGTCATTCTGAACTTCATGAATGAGGTCGACAAACCACATTTTTATAGAAATGAAAGTTCGTTGTGTTTGTGAAATTGAATTTAATATCTCCAGGCTGTGATCAAACAGGGCTAATAATGTCATCAGCTCACATTAGCAGAAACTGTCTGAATCGAGAAGCTCTCGTAGATTAGCCGGATTAAATGTCTGGAACTCAAACTCTATTGTTGTTCTGTTCTCTGACTCAGATGATCAGTGAATCAGCAGATCTCACTGGCCACGAGATCCAGAGCGATCTGCAGGAGTGTGTCCTGGGTTAGTCTGCATGATTGAGTGGTTTAGAGGTTTCAGAAACACACAGATCACCCACTCCTTTATTCTCAGAGAGAGAGAGAAACAGATCAAGTGTCTCTCTTATCTGTCATGATAACTGTCCTGACTAATAACTCGATAATCAAACTGAAAGTGCTGAGCGGCTGACTGACAGTGTGATTTATTATTATTGAGTGGGAGTGATGAACTATTATAACACAGGTGACTTCTGCCAGACAGCATGACGAGGGCTTTCCACTGTTACGTAAACTGATGATGATGACATCACTTCCTGTCAGAGGTACGGTCAGGTGTGTTGTTGTTGAGCAAGTGTGTTTTTATATCACGCATTAAGTATGGATACACTCCTGACGGGAATGTAACAGGAAGCGTCCTAAATATAGAACAGCGAGCCGGAAAAACTCAAAAAGCAGTGTGAGCAAAAATAGATCCAAGAAAGCTTTTAATAAATTACAGATTCATAATTTGATATTTATACATTGTTTTAGTGTATAACATTTTTAGTATCTATACTTAAGTATCATTGATATATTATTATAGTTTTAATTATTGTTTTGAATTCATTTTATTGGTCATTTGTTATAATAACCCTGATACTAGTGTAGTGTTGTGTTTATTAGAGTATTCGGCTGTTACTGTATCAAACTCTACTGAAATCGATTGTGATTGAAGTCTATTTGAAGCTTAAGTCTATTTGAACACAAAATCTATTTCAAAAACTAAAGTCTATTTGAAACTGGTCTATTTGAAACTAAAGTCTATTTAAAACTGAAGTCTATTTGAAACTAAAGTCTATTTAAAACTTAAGTCTATTTGAAACTGGTCTATTTGAAACTAAAGTCTATTTAAAACTGAAGTCTATCTGAAACTTAAGTCTATTTGAACCCAAAATCTATTTGAAACTTAAGTCTATTTAAAACTAAAGTCTATCTGAAACTTAAGTCTATCTGAACCCAAAATCTATTTGAAACTTAAGTCTATTTAAAACTAAAGTCTATTTGAAATTTAAAGGGATAGTTCACTCTGAAATTAAATTTTGGTATGTTTTAGCTTACCTCAAGGGCATCCAAGATGTAGGTGTCTTTTTTTCCGCAGTAGTTTCGATTTTGATATTTTTAGGTCAAACCGTTCTTGTCTGTCAGTCATATAATGCAGGTCTATGGTCACTGTCTCAAAGAGCAAGCACAGAGTCCAAATTAAACAATTCCCCATCGTCCAAATTAAACAATTCCCCATCGTAAGTACACATTGATGGCCTAAGACACGAAACGAGCGGTTTGTGTGAGAAAACGAACAGTATTTATATCGTTGTTACCTCTTGAACACAGCCACGTCCAAGTGATCTGAGAGCGCGGGCGGGTATAGATATATACACTAGATATCGCCTTGGCTACTGCAGTTCATTGGAAACCGTAGCCAAGGCGACATCTAGTGTATATATCTATACCCGCCCGCTCTCAGATCACTTGGACGTGGCTGTGTTCAAGAGGTAACAACGATATAAATACTGTTCGTTTTCTCACACAAACCGCTCGTTTCGTGTCTTAGGCCATCAATGTGTACTTACGATGGGGAATTGTTTAATTTGGACTCTGTGCTTGTGTTTTGAGACAGTGACCATAGACCTGCATTATATGACTGACAGACAAGAACGGTTTGACCTAAAAATATCAAAATTGAAACTACTGTGGAAAAAAAGACACCTACATCTTGGAGGCCTTTGAGGTAAGCTAAAACATACCAAAATTTGATTTCAAAGTGAACTATCCCTTTAAGTCTATTTGAAACTAAAATCTATTTGAAAGTAAATTCTTTTTTTGTGTCACAATGAATTGTAGAGATTTCCAAAAACATTTTTCAGTGTGCAGTGAATTTTTATGGGTGAAACGTGGGAATTACGAGCGAAGGTGAAATAATTCCCCAGCTGGTTTATGCATATATCATATATCTTATATCATATGTGACCCTGGATCACAAACCCAGTCACGAGTCGCACGGGTATATTTGAGGCAATAGCCAGCAATACATTGTATGGGTCACAATTATCCATTTTTTTTTTATGCCAAAAAATCATTGGGATATTAAGTAAAGATCATGTTCCATGAAAATATTTTGTACATTTCCTACCGTAAATATGTAAAAACATGTATTTCTGTGAGTGAATGCAGCACAATCGCCAATGCTTAACTTTAAAGGAGATTTTCTCAATGTTTCGCTTTTCTCGCACCCTCAGATTCCAGATCTTCAAATAGTTTATTCAAATATTGTCCTATCCTAACAAACCATACATCAATGGAAAGCTTATTTATTCAGCTTTCAGATGATGTATAAATATCAATTTCAAAAAAATGATGTGACTGGTTTTGTGGTCCAGGGTCACATATATCACATGTCACTACATTATTTTTGCATGCAAAATTGTGTTAATGTGATCGTTATGTTTTGAGACAGAGCAAATGTGTGCCTGTTAGTGTGTGTCTATCTATCTATCTATCTATCTATGTGGCACATTACTTATTTCCCAGGTTTCCCGAAGGATGAAGGCCACAGTTGGGAATGTCAGAAACATCAGCTGAGAGAAACGGTCCAGACGGACACATACGAGGAAACGCATGCTAAATATTCCTGTCAATACTGAGCAATGCACACACAGGAATCTGCTCTTTAATTGAACTTTTGAAGAACATCATAATATTTTGCAGTGTAATCTTGGCCCTTTCCCATAAGAACAGTCTAGATGAGAATAACAAACATCTACATATGGAAGCGCTCACGCAAGGATGAATATTACTACCATGTCTGTGTATGAGAAATATGAGCATCTTGTGCAATAATGTTTGAGTGCCAGACGAGTAATTGAAGAGCGAGCACAGGTTGACACGCGAAGCATTGATCCGCCGTACGTTACTCAGTGTGGGACTCTCCAGAACTGCTCTCAACCCCGGTGATGTTTGGAAACATGCGTGTGTTTCACGTCTCACTCCCTGATGCCTTCAGGTTCTTCCCACACTGAAGTGATATAATCAATCCCACTCGCATGGGAATCCCCTGAATCACAATGTTTCGTTAATGATGCATGCGCTTCTTTCTTTAGTGTTTGACCCTCGTCTTCCATCTGATTTCCAGCCTCTAAATCGGTTACAGCTTGTCTCGAGCTTTGCCTTCAGATGTTCTACTGTTTTGCAACAGGTTACCAAGAAGTCAGGACAGTTAACCCAGGGTTCCTGCAGCTCTTATGAAGGAACATTTAAGACCAAGCAAATCAAATGTAACACAATCTGTCAATATGTTCTCTGAATGAAACACGATGAGTTGGATTAGCAACACTTCAGACAGATATCCATTTCTTTTGAATCTTTGCAGCTTGAATCACTCTCTCAACTTCTAGAATATGGAAAAAATTTTACTGTACCGTTTAAACACAAACTCAAACTCAAAAATCATGTTCTTCCTTGGTGTTTCTGTCTCGTTTTCCAGCACAAATATCTAAACATTCTTAAATCAAGAGACATTTAATGGAGAAGAAGCAGCATGACTGGAGATTTACTGAAAAAAATCTTAAAATTAAGTACATTTATGAGTAAAACAAGAACAAATATCTGTCAGTGGAGAGTCAATGTAATTCAAAGGGAAAACAATATGATTTTTCTGACTCCACAGTTAAACTTTTCAAGACTTAATTTTACATTTTAATCTCAAGTATATCTTGATTTAAAGATGTTTAGATATTTGTATTGGAAAACAGGGCAAAAAATACTGAGGAAGAACATACTTTTTTTTTTGCAAATGTATGCAACATTTACCTGTCTTTGGTTTCTTAAAATAATGAAATAATCCAAAATCAAAGGTTATGGCACTTACAATGGGGGCCAATTTTTTGATAAATAAAAATCATAAATGTGTCATTAATAAGCGTATGCAAAAAATCAGGTCATTTAAGCTTAACTTGCACTGAACTCTGAATATTCCTGTAATTGATCGTTTCTGCTTCCGTGTCGTTGCATCTTTACAGATATTACTCTCTTACTCTCTTATTAAAGTTCCAGCTGGCAAAAGCGCAAGAGAATATTGAGTGCAGGTCTAGAGCAGAGAGAGGGAAGTGTGTCAAAACAAGCTGTTAAACACACGCCGGAACCACGTTTGAGGGTTTGTGGGTATCATTAAAAGTCTCGTCATAGTGGACATAAATGTTGAGCAGTGACAGGAATGTAAAGTGCACACACACACACACACACACACACACGATCCGTCACACACACGATCCGTCACACACACACCTGCTGACAAACATCAGCTGCCTTGTAATTAAGACATTTTCTCTTTCTTTCTTTCTTTCATCCCTTTTCTTCCTCACTCTGCTGTATGTTGTGCCGAGGCCGAGTGTCTGTCAGCGTACGCCTGTTCTGACGGAGATAAACCTGTAATACTGCCGGGAACTGACACAACTCCGTCAACAAAGATCTGGAAACGAATGCACAGAAAAGCCTGGGTGTGAGTTCAAACGGACACATAATGAAGTACAAATCACTGCTTTTGTGCAGGATAAAGAGGATCATCTTCACAATCACGTCCTGGTGTCATTAACTTTCAAAGCTGGAGACAAAAGCGTTTGCATGGCATAAATACGGCTTTACACAGCCATGCTTGAATAAGTTGGTTTTGTTTAGTCAATAAAACCACTACATAATAGTTAAAGATCACGAAAGCATTCCTGTTTCCACTCAAATCACTGATGTGTTGTGTTACACTGGCTGATAGGGGATTATATAACACATAGATCATGCCATTCAATTCATTTAAAATAAATTAATGCAATTATATATATATATATAAATTCTTAAGTTAAAATAAAGCTTAACAATGCAATAAAAAATATTAGATAAAAAAGCTAGAAATTAGAAAACATTAGAGATGTTGTCTTGGCAACTAATTGAAATAAAACAAAGTTTAAGTTAACATACTAAAAGTACCACAACTAAAATTAAATTAAATTAAAGGTAAACAGGGATATATAGTTGTGGTACTTTTAGTATTTTAACTTAAACTTTGTTTTATTTTGTTTTATATATATATATATATATAAATGTTATATTTTTTAAATGAGAGCACATTTAAAAAAAAAATATGCTGAATCACCTACTAAAGTATACATTTTACAACACCAACCAAAGTGAACTCTGTGCATTTCTAGCTCCGCCCACTTTGAGTCAACCAATCCAGTGTCAGATCATTTCCTGTCTGAAGAGCTTGTGTAAGAGAGAGAGAGAGAGAGAGAGAGAGAGAGAGAGAGAGAGAGAGAGAGAGAGAGAGAGAGGGGGAGAGAGAGCGGGAGAGGGAGAGAGAGAGAGAGAGAGAAGTGTTTGATTTCACTTTCACTTTTCAGAGCTGACTCACCCGGGCGTGAAGCACACGGACAAAAACACACAAATATACACCGAATTTAAAAACAACACTTGATCCAAACACACACTAACTTACAACGAATTTAAAAACAACTCTTGATCAGACACACACACACACACACACACACACACCAGCATGGCTTTCCATTACCCTGAAGCACGGAGGGATGAGAGTAAGGTCAGTGGAGATTTACACACGTACTCCTTCATTCATTCATTCTCTTCCTCCTTCTGACTGACCGAACACATGAGGCATGAGTGTGTGTGTGGTTCAGGGTGTGTGTGTGTGTGTCCATATCCATGTGATGATTGCATGAGTGTGTTTTTTTTTTCAACTACATGGAAACCGAAAGTGTGTCTCTTCTCTCCGCTACTTTGATTGACAGGTGGATGATTATCATGGAGTGAAGATCCAGGACCCGTACCACTGGCTGGAGGACCCCGACAGTGAGGAGACTAAGGTGACACACACACACACACACACACACACACACACACACACACACACACACACACACACACACACACACACCTTCCCATCATTAACGGGACAGTGGAGGAGTGACACAGAATGGGGGGGGGGGATGTGGAAAATGGAAAAACTGAAGTATTTGCGGGATGTGTGGAGGATTTTTCTGGAGAACAGTTCCCAGTTTCCCTGCTCAGGAGAAACAGCTCATGATCAACCGATCTGTCTGGACCACATGTAACAGTTTATCACATCAGGACAGTACTGGAGTAACATGCATTTTTATGATCCCTCTTATTTTGTTAAAATAATCAACATTTAGCATATTCTGCAAGGAGTATGTAAACGTTTGACCACACCTGTATCCAATAATACATATTTTAAAGATGTAATCCATACCATAATAATAGTGGCAATTAAATCAACACACAATGGTGGGCAACACTGTAAAACCGAATGAGTTGGCACAACTCAAATAATTCGAGGTAATCCGTTACATCACACGTTTTAAGTTAAGAAGTTTAACGCTTAAGTAAGCAGAACGTGCAGATTTTATTTTGTAATCATACATTTTAATTGCTCTTAACTTGAAA
>CM038628.1:566132-586132 GCA_021554675.1 Leuciscus idus
TGTTAGGATAGGACAACATTTGGATAAACTATTTGAAAATCTGGAATCTGAAGTAAAATAAAAAAACTCTTTTGACTTAAATGATCAAATGTGGATCTGAACTGGTTGCTCATGTGTTCTGTCGGGTTGTGTGTGTGCAGTGGGTCGCCTGTCCGAGGAATGTGAGTATTTTGCGTACGGTCTGAGCAGCGCCGGCTCGGATTGGGTGACGATCCGGTTCCTGAGGGCCGACGACCAGGTGGATCTGCCCGATGTTCTGGAGCGAGTGAAGTTCAGTTGCCTGGCCTGGACACACGACGCCAAGGGAATCTTCTACAACTGCTACCCTCGACAGGATGGCAAAGCTGACGGTACGATTACGCAATATACACAACAGTCTTAAAGCGCTGGTTCAGTCCTGATGCTGTGTCCCTGTGAAGGCCTCTTCACCTCTGATGAAACCTGATCCCAGTTCACATTGATATGTGGAAGCGACAAAATATTCTGTATTATGATTTTTTAAGGCCAGACAAGTAATATGTTGAGGTCAATTTGTAAAGAAAGACACACGCCTGCAGACATTTATATTCAAACATGCATACCTATAGACTGAACACGTGATACGCATGGTGAATACGCCAGCGTTTTCACAGATTCACGTTTCTGAAGTTTGTGCCGAGATCATAAAGCTTTTCAAAATGTTTAAACGCTTGATCCAGTTTCAAGGTTTGTGTTCTCGAGCTCCAAACACTGTCGTCGTGTAAATGAACGTCCAGAACACATTAAAAGTTTCTGTTCTCTGTTAGAGCGGTGTGTGTTAGCGGACCCTAAGTTAATAACTAATGATCTTTACAACGGAAGTGAATCAATCAAAACTAACTTTATCTGGACAATAACTTTATTCTAGATCTGCTGTAAAGCCTAAACAATCTCTGTTACTGTAATCTCCTATTATCACTGTAAAGCTGGTAAAAAAAACACTTCAGCAAAACATGATCAGGTCAAAGTGTCGGAATAATTTTTTGGTCCCAAATGTTTATACATTTCACTGGTAGTCACTGGATGAAGAATATTTGGGTGCAATATGTCACAGTTTACTTTATTTAGCTCTCCTCACTTACATAAATGAACTATAGTGTCCTGATCACACTAGTAAACAACATATAAAAAAATTATATCTGGTGTCTGAATAATTTTTGGTTTGACTGTATACACTGCAAAAATATTACTGTCTTCCTCAGGGTTTCTTTCTTGTTTTCCAGCACAAATATCTAAACATTCTTAAATCAAGATACATTTACTGGAGAATCAAAATGACTATTACGTTTTGTTTTCTGAAATAAGATCATGAAAATGAAGTGAGTTTGTGCTTAAAACAAGAACATATATGAGTCAGTGGAGTCAGAAAAATAATCTTCATTCAAAGGGGAAACAAGATTATTTTTATTACTTTGTCAGCAGAGATTTTTTCTTGTTTTAAGCAAAATCTCACTTTTATTATCTTGTGTCATTTTGCTTCTATCTTGATTTAAGAATGTTGAGGTATTTGTACTGGAAAACAAGACAGAAACCCTGAGGAAGAACATACTTTTTGTGTTGGTCTGGTTCCAGTGTGGTACAGTATATGCAACGCCCACCTTTCACAATCCAGACACTTTGTTTTACAATATGCAAGTAAAAAACAGCCCTTCACGTTGGCTTGTGTTATTTCCATCCTAGGCACTGAGACCACAACAAACCTAAACCAGAAACTGTACTACCACGTCATCGGCACGAGCCAATCAGAAGACGTCCTGGTGGCAGAATTTCCTGACAACCCAAAATGGCACAGTAGCCTTACCGTAAGTGGACTGCTAATTTACACAAAACCTACTATTCAGGAAGATAACATGATGCAACTTGCCCCCACGTTTCACGCAACACAGTATTTGAAGAAATTAACTCTAAAATGACCTGTTCTCTTGTTTCGTGTGATACTCTTTCCTCCTGTTGCTGCTGTTTAGGTCTCTGATGACGGCAGGTTTGCAGTGCTGTCCATCACTGAGGGCTGTGAGCCGGTCAACCGTCTGTGGTACTGTGACCTGAACAAGCTTCCCAACGGGATCACAGGTCAGAATACTGGGGTCACAGGTCAGAATACTGGGGTCAGGGTCAGAATACTGGGGACACAGGTCAGAATACTGGGATCACAGGTCAGAATACTGGGGACACAGGTCAGAATACTGGGATCACAGGTCAGAATACTGGGGTCAGGGTCAGAATACTGGGACACAGGTCAGAATTCTGGGGTCAGGGTCAGAATACTGGGGACACAGGTCAGAATTCTGGGACACAGGTCAGAATACTGGGGTCAGGGTCAGAATACTGGGGTCAGGGTCAGAATACTGGGACACAGGTCAGAATACTGGGATCACAGGTCAGAATACTGGGGTCAGGGTCAGAATACTGGGACACAGGTCAGAATACTGGGATCACAGGTCAGAATACTGGGGTCAGGGTCAGAATACTGGGGTCACAGGTCAGAATACTGGGGTCACAGGTCAGAATACTGGGGTCAGGGTCAGAATACTGGGACACAGGTCAGAATACTGGGGTCAGGGTCAGAATACTGGGGTCAGGGTCAGAATACTGGGGACACAGGTCAGAATACTGGGGTCAGGGTCAGAATACTGGGACACAGGTCAGAATTCTGGGGTCAGGGTCAGAATTCTGGGGTCAGGGTCAGAATACTGGGGTCAGGGTCAGAATACTGGGACACAGGTCAGAATACTGGGATCACAGGTCAGAATACTGGGGTCAGGGTCAGAATACTGGGGTCACAGGTCAGAATACTGGGATCACAGGTCAGAATACTGGGGACACAGGTCAGAATACTGGGATCACAGGTCAGAATACTGGGGTCAGGGTCAGAATACTGGGACACAGGTCAGAATTCTGGGGTCAAGGTCAGAATACTGGGGACACAGGTCAGAATTCTGGGACACAGGTCAGAATACTGGGGTCAGGGTCAATACTGGGGTCAGGGTCAGAATACTGGGGACACAGGTCAGAATACTGGGATCACAGGTCAGAATACTGGGGTCAGAATACTGGGACACAGGTCAGAATTCTGGGGTCAGGGTCAGAATACTGGGGACACAGGTCAGAATTCTGGGACACAGGTCAGAATACTGCGGTCAGGGTCAGAATACTGGGGTCAGGGTCAGAATACTGGGGACACAGGTCAGAATACTGGGGTCAGGGTCAGAATACTGGGGTCAGGGTCAGAATACTGGGGACACAGGTCAGAATACTGGGGACACAGGTCAGAATACTGGGGTCAGGGTCAGAATACTGGGGTCAGGGTCAGAATACTGGGGACACAGGTCAGAATACTGGGGTCAGGGTCAGAATACTGGGGTCAGGGTCAGAATACTGGGGACACAGGTCAGAATACTGGGGTCAGGGTCTGAATACTGGGGTCAGGGTCAGAATACTGGGGACACAGGTCAGAATACTGGGGTCAGGGTCAGAATACTGGGGTCAGGGTCAGAATACTGGGGACACAGGTCAGAATACTGGGATCACAGGTCAGAATACTGGGACACAGGTCAGAATACTGGGGTCAGGGTCAGAATACTGGGGACACAGGTCAGAATACTGGGGTCAGGGTCAGAATACTGGGACACAGGTCAGAATTCTGGGACACAGGTCAGAATACTGGGGTCAGGGTCAGAATACTGGGGTCACAGGTCAGAATACTGAGGTCAGGGTCAGAATACTGGGGTCACAGGTCAGAATACTGGGACACAGGTCAGAATACTGGGGTCAGGGTCAGAATACTGGGACACAGGTCAGAATACTGGGATCACAGGTCAGAATACTGGGGACACAGGTCAGAATACTGGGACACAGGTCAGAATACTGGGGTCAGGGTCAGAATACTGGGACACAGGTCAGAATACTGGGATCACAGGTCAGAATACTGGGATCACAGGTCAGAATACTGGGTCACAGGTCAGAATACTGAGGTCAGGGTCAGAATACTGGGACACAGGTCAGAATACTGGGGTCAGGGTCAGAATACTGGGACACAGGTCAGAATACTGGGGTCACAGGTCAGAATACTGGGACACAGGTCAGAATACTGGGGTCAGGGTCAGAATACTGGGACACAGGTCAGAATACTGGGGTCAGGGTCAGAATACTGGGACACAGGTCAGAATACTGGGATCACAGGTCAGAATACTGGGATCACAGGTCAGAATACTGGGTCACAGGTCAGAATACTGAGGTCAGGGTCAGAATACTGGGACACAGGTCAGAATACTGGGGTCAGGGTCAGAATACTGGGACACAGGTCAGAATACTGGGGTCAGGGTCAGAATACTGGGGTCAGGGTCAGAATACTGGGACACAGGTCAGAATACTGGGGTCAGGGTCAGAATACTGGGACACAGGTCAGAATTCTGGGGTCAGGGTCAGAATACTGGGACACAGGTCAGAATACTGGGGTCAGGGTCAGAATACTGGGGTCAGGGTCAGAATACTGGGGTCACAGGTCAGAATACTGGGGTCAGGGTCAGAATACTGGGACACAGGTCAGAATACTGGGGTCAGGGTCAGAATACTGGGGTCAGGGTCAGAATACTGGGATCACAGGTCAGAATACTGGGACACAGGTCAGAATACTGGGATCACAGGTCAGAATACTGGGACACAGGTCAGAATACTGGGGACACAGGTCAGAATACTGGGGTCAGGGTCAGAATACTGGGGTCAGGGTCAGAATACTGGGATCACAGGTCAGAATACTGGGACACAGGTCAGAATACTGGGGACACAGGTCAGAATACTGGGGTCAGGGTCAGAATACTGGGGTCAGGGTCAGAATACTGGGACACAGGTCAGAATACTGGGACACAGGTCAGAATACTGGGGACACAGGTCAGAATACTGGGGACACAGGTCAGAATACTGGGGTCAGGGTCAGAATACTGGGACACAGGTCAGAATACTGGGGATCACAGGTCATGTGTGAATGTTTGTATGCATGCATGTATGTTATGTACTGTATGAATGCGTGTATATATGCATGTATGTATGTGTGCTATGTGTATGCATGTATGTATGTTTGTAATGTATTTATGCATGTTTGTATGCATGTACTGAATGCGTGTATTTATGCATGTATGCAATTTATGCATTATGCAATATACAGTATATTGTAAGATATTACGCTGTTATTGAAGGTTTGCTGCCGTGGGTGAAGTTAGTGGACACGTTTGAAGCGCAGTACACGTACATCACCAACGAGGGCACTGTCTTCACTCTACGCACCAACCTGGAGGCTCCTCGTTACCGTCTCATTACCATAGACCTGCAGAAACCAGAGCAGAAGCACTGGAAAACACTCATTCCCCAGCATGAGAAGGACGTCCTGGGTAAGAGAACATCTGGAGAACCCCCAGAAATATCCAGAAAAATAAGAATAAAGGTAGTCGAAACATGGGGTTGATGTTAGACAGCAGCTCATCAAACATTAGGTAACACTTCACAATAAGGTTCATTAGTTAACACATGCATTAACTAACATGAACTAACAATGAGCAATACATATGTTACAGTATTTATTAATCTTTGTTATTATTAGTTAATAAAAATACAGCTGTTCATTGTTCATGTTAGTTCACTGTACATTAACTAATGTTAACAAATACAACCTTTGATTTTAACAATGTATTAGTAAATGTTGAAATTAATATTAACTATATTTAATAAATGCTGAAGTATTGTTAATTTTTAGTTAATGTTAACTAAGGGAGTTAACTAATGTTAACTAATGAACCTTTCTGTTAAGTGTTACCAAACATTCACAGTGAAGTGAATCTTTTGCTTTTCTTTTCTTTTTAGAGAGTTTTTACACTGAATATTTTTATTAAGGTATTAATTTATGTTAAGACACTATTCTTCATTACAAAATCTATTAAACATTTCCTGTTATTACTCTGGAAAAAAATACAATTCACAAATAATTAAACAGTAAAAAAATAAATAAAGAATTATTCTGGCCAACAGAAATTATAATTAATAAATTGTATAGAATTAAAACTAATAAAACATGTGACAAAGTGACATGTTAAAGATTAAAGTTAAAAATATTCATTAGAAATATTTTGGAAACTATTTTCTTAGTATTTAGCATTAGTCAACATATTTGTGTGAAACTGTCACAAGCCAACACACACACACACACACACACACACACACACACACACACACGCTTCCTCTTCACCCACACTATCATTAACTCATTTCCAATAAAAACGAAAGAGCTGCAGAATGACAGTGTGTGTGTATCCGGTGCGCAGGGTTCGTGGAGTGTGTGAACCAGCGCTTCCTGCTGGTGAATTATGTGCATGACGTGAAGGACATCTTACAGCTGTATGAACTAGAGTCAGGGAAACTGATCCGAGACCTGCCGTTAGATGTGGGAACTGTCGTCGGTCTGAGCTGCAAGAAGAAACACGCTGACTTCTTCTACAAGTTCACCTCGTTCACTACACCGGGTAAAGTGCACTAAAACATCTACTACAAGTTCACCTCGTTCACTACACCGGGTAAAGTGCACAAAAACATCTACTACAAGTTCACCTCGTTCACTACACCGGGTAAAGTGCACAAAAACATCTACTACAAGTTCACCTCGTTCACTACACCGGGTAAAGTGCACAAAAACATCTTCTACAAGTTCACCTCGTTCACTACACCGGGTAAAGTGCACTAAAACATCTACTACAAGTTCACCTCATTCACTACACCGGGTAAAGTGCACTAAAACATCTACTACAAGTTCAGCTCGTTCACTACACCGGGTAAAGTGCACAAAAACATCTTCTACAAGTTCACCTCGTTCACTACACCGGGTAAAGTGCACTAAAACATCTACTACAAGTTCAGCTCGTTCACTACACCGGGTAAAGTGCACAAAAACATCTACTACAAGTTCACCTCATTCACTACACCGGGTAAAGTGCACTAAAACATCTACTACAAGTTCACCTCGTTCACTACACCGGGTAAAGTGCACAAAAACATCTACTACAAGTTCACCTCGTTCACTACACCGGGTAAAGTGCACAAAAACATCTACTACAAGTTCACCTCGTTCACTACACCGGGTAAAGTGCACAAAAACATCTACTACAAGTTCACCTCGTTCACTACACCGGGTAAAGTGCACAAAAACATCTTCTACAAGTTCACCTCGTTCACTACACCGGGTAAAGTGCACTAAAACATCTACTACAAGTTCACCTCGTTCACTACACCGGGTAAAGTGCACTAAAACATCTACTACAAGTTCAGCTCGTTCACTACACCGGGTAAAGTGCACAAAAACATCTTCTACAAGTTCACCTCGTTCACTACACCGGGTAAAGTGCACTAAAACATCTACTACAAGTTCAGCTCGTTCACTACACCGGGTAAAGTGCACAAAAACATCGACTACAAGTTCACCTCATTCACTACACCGGGTAAAGTGCACTAAAACATCTACTACAAGTTCACCTCGTTCACTACACCGGGTAAAGTGCACAAAAACATCTACTACAAGTTCACCTCGTTCACTACACCGGGTAAAGTGCACAAAAACATCTACTACAAGTTCACCTCGTTCACTACACCGGGTAAAGTGCACAAAAACATCTACTACAAGTACACCTCGTTCACTACACCGGGTAAAGTGCACAAAAACATCTACTACAAGTTCACCTCGTTCACTACACCGGGTAAAGTGCACTAAAACATCTTCTACAAGTTCAGCTCGTTCACTACACCGGGTAAAGTGCACAAAAACATCTACTACAAGTTCACCTCGTTCACTACACCGGGGTAAAGTGCACTAAAACATCTACTACAAGTTCAGCTCGTTCACTACACCGGGTAAAGTGCACTAAAACATCTTCTACAAGTTCAGCTCGTTCACTACACCGGGTAAAGTGCACTAAAACATCTATTACATGTTCACCTCGTTCACTACACCGGGTAAAGTGCACTAAAACATCTACTACAAGTTCACCTCGTTCACTACACCAGGTAAAGTGCACTAAAACATCTTATACAAGTTCAGCTCGTTCACTACACCGGGTAAAGTGCACTAAAACATCAACTACAAGTTCACCTCGTTCACTACACCGGGTTAAGTGCACTAAAACATCTACTACAAGTTCACCTCGTTCACTACACCGGGTTAAGTGCACTAAAACATCTACTACAAGTTCACCTCGTTCACTACACCGGGTTAAGTGCACTAAAACATCTACTACAAGTTCACCTTGTTGACTACACCGGGTAAAGTGCACTAAAACATCTTCTACAAGTTCAGCTCGTTCACTACACCGGGTAAAGTGCACTAAAACATCTACAACATGTTCACCTCGTTCACTACACCGGGTAAAGTGCACTAAAACATCTACTACAAGTTCACCTCGTTCACTACACCGGGTAAAGTGCACTAAAACATCTACTACAAGTTCAGCTCGTTCACTAAACCGGGTTAAGTGCACTAAATCATCTACTACAAGTTCAGCTCGTTCACTACACCGGGTAAAGTGCACTAAAACATCTACTACAAGTTCACCTCGTTCACTACACCAGGTTAAGTGCACTAAAACATCTACTACAAGTTCACCTCGTTCACTACACCGGGTAAAGTGCACTAAAACATCTACTACATGTTCACCTCGTTCACTACACCGGGCAATGTGCACTAAAACATCTACTACAACTTCAGCTCGTTCACTACACCGGGTAAAGTGCACTAAAACATCTACTACAAGTTCACCTCGTTCACTACACCGGGTTAAGTGCACTAAAACATCTACTACAAGTTCACCTCGTTCACTACACCGGGTTAAGTGCACTAAAACATCTACTACAACTTCAGCTCGTTCACTACACCGGGTAAAGTGCACTAAAACATCTACTACAAGTTCACCTCGTTCACTACACCGGGTAAAGTGCACTAAAACATCTACTACAAGTTCAGCTCGTTCACTACACCGGGTAAAGTGCACTAAAACATCTACTACATGTTCACCTCGTTCACTACACCGGGTAAAGTGCACTAAAACATCTACTACAAGTTCACCTCGTTCACTACACCGGGTAAAGTGCACTAAAACATCTACTACAAGTTCAGCTCGTTCACTACACCGGGTAAAGTGCACTAAAACATCTACTACATGTTCACCTCGTTCACTACACCGGGTAAAGTGCACTAAAACATCTACTACAAGTTCAGCTCGTTCACTACACCGGGTAAAGTGCACTAAAACATCTACTACATGTTCACCTCGTTCACTACACCGGGTAAAGTGCACTAAAACATCTACTACAAGTTCAGCTCGTTCACTAAACCGGGTTAAGTGCACTAAAACATCTACAAGTTCAGCTCGTTCACTAAACCGGGTAAAGTGCACTAAAACATCTACTACAAGTTCACCTTGTTCACTACACCGGGTAAAGTGCACTAAAACATCTACTACAAGTTCAGCTCGTTCACTACACCGGGTAAAGTGCACTAAAACATCTATTACATGTTCACCTCGTTCACTACACCGGGTAAAGTGCACTAAAACATCTACTACAAGTTCACCTCGTTCACTACACCAGGTAAAGTGCACTAAAACATCTTATACAAGTTCAGCTCGTTCACTACACCGGGTAAAGTGCACTAAAACATCAACTACAAGTTCACCTCGTTCACTACACCGGGTAAAGTGCACTAAAACATCTACTACAAGTTCACCTCGTTCACTACACCGGGTTAAGTGCACTAAAACATCTACTACAAGTTCACCTCGTTCACTACACCGGGTTAAGTGCACTAAAACATCTACTACAAGTTCACCTCGTTCACTACACCGGGTTAAGTGCACTAAAACATCTACTACAAGTTCGCCTCGTTCACTACACCGGGTAAAGTGCACTAAAACATCTACTACAAGTTCACCTCGTTCACTACACCGGGTAAAGTGCACTAAAACATCTTCTACAAGTTCAGCTCGTTCACTACACCGGGTAAAGTGCACTAAAACATCTACAACATGTTCACCTCGTTCACTACACTGGGTTAAGTGCACTAAAACATCTACTACAAGTTCACCTCGTTCACTACACCGGGTAAAGTGCACTAAAACATCTACTACAACTTCAGCTCGTTCACTACACCGGGTAAAGTGCACTAAAACATCTACTACAAGTTCACCTCGTTCACTACACCGGGTAAAGTGCACTAAAACATCTACTACAACTTCAGCTCGTTCACTACACCGGGTAAAGTGCACTAAAACATCTTCTACAAGTTCAGCTCGTTCACTACACCGGGTAAAGTGCACTAAAACATCTACAACATGTTCACCTCGTTCACTACACTGGGTTAAGTGCACTAAAACATCTACTACAAGTTCACCTCGTTCACTACACCGGGTAAAGTGCACTAAAACATCTACTACAACTTCAGCTCGTTCACTACACCGGGTAAAGTGCACTAAAACATCTACTACAAGTTCACCTCGTTCACTACACCGGGTAAAGTGCACTAAAACATCTACTACAAGTTCAGCTCGTTCACTACACCGGGTAAAGTGCACTAAAACAATCAAAACATAATCAAAATATACAAAGTATGAGGAAACTACTGCAGCGGTGAACACTAGGGATGTACAATATATCGGCCGATATATGATCATTTTTAATGTTATTGTTATCGGCCCAATAAAACATTTTTGCTGATATATTAAAGCTGATAAATAATGTGTTATTGCCTTCAGCTGAGACGCTTCAGATGCGACTGTTCAACATTGCTTGAAATATGATTAGAAACACTGCTAAGAAAATGACTGTTAAGTGCAACATTTGCAGCACAAGTCTGTCATATAGGCTATACAATTATAATAATAAGAACATCATAATTGTGTGTTTGGGACATGGACTTTAAGGGTGAGACTTCTGTTTTTTTAAATCAGGTGCTCAAAAATGATCTAAAAACTTGGATTAGATTTATCGGCCAATGTATCGGTTATCGACTTTCAAATATAAAGAATTATCAGTATCTGCTAAAATGTTGATATCGGTGCATCGCTATAGTAAAAACAGTAGTTCACATGGATTTCTGGAGTGAGAAAAGTGTGTTTATTGTCTGTATGTAATCGCTCAGGTATAATCTACCACTGTGACCTGAGTCAGGCCGACCCCGAGCCCACGGTGTTCCGGCAGGTGGAGGTGAAGGGAGTCCAGTCCAGCGACTACCAGACCACTCAGGTCCGTCCCGAATAACATATACTCTATAATATATACACCACCTGTCAAGAGTCTCTTCTGCTCACCAAGGCTACTTTTATTTGATCAAAAATAGTGAAATATTATTCCAGTGTAAATCAGCTGTTTTCTATGTGAATATACAGTAAAGTGTAATTTATTCCTGTGATCAAAGCTGAATTTTCAGCATCATTACTCCAGTCTTCAGTGTCACATGATCCTTCACAAATCACTCTAATATGATGATTTGATGATCAACAAACATTTATGATTATCACTAAGTTTAACAAGGATGCATTAAATTGATCAGAAGAGACACTAAAGACATTTCTAATGTTACAAAAGATTATATTTTGTTTTGTTTTTAATTTACTTTCTATTCATCAAAGAATCCTGAAAAATAAAATAAAATGTATCATGGCATGTGTATATATTCTCTAATTATTGTGAACGTTTGAGCGGTAGTGTAATAACACACAGCTGAGTGTGTGTGTGTGTGTGTGTGTTCCAGGTGTTTTACCCCAGTAAAGACGGCACACAGATCCCGATGTTCCTGGTTCACGCGTGCGGCATCGAGAGAGACGGATCTCATCCAGTGTTCCTGTACGGATACGGAGGATTCGAGAACTCAATCCAGCCGCACTACAAGTCAGTGTGAAGATCTCTGTGTGTGTTTGACTGAAGTATACAAATATACAAAAATAGCTCAATATTTGTGTGTGTGTGTGTGTGTGCAGTTCTGCGTACCTGCTGTTCATAAGACACCTGGGTGGGATCCTGGCCGTGGCAAACATCCGAGGAGGAGGAGAGTACGGGCAAACCTGGCACAAAGGTGTGTGTTCAATGCCCGCTTCAAACAAATACATCAAGTAGAAGTTAATAAAAAATAAAAATAACAATATAAATAATAAACATATGTAAGTAATAAAAAATAAACGAATACATTTATAAATAAAAAATAAACATATAATACATATTAATAAATAAATACAATAATAACAAATAAACATATATAAATAATATATTAAATAAATAAATATAATAAATATGAACAAATAATAAATAATATATTAATATATAATTAATAAACTAACAAACTGGTGGATCTTGAGCTGGATCTGAGTCTGAGGGATTGATGTGAAACTCTCAGAAGGTTTCTGATGACTCTGCATGAAAGTGAACTTAATACCAGCTTTGAAAGTGTGTGAAGAGTGTATGTGTGTGTGAAGAGTGTATCTGAGTCACTTATCTGACAATCTGCTCCTCTGTAGGCCTGAAGTACAGAATGACTGTTTGAAACCAAAATGTCAGAGCTTGCTCTATAACATTACAATAACAATTAAATATTTTAAAAAAGAATAGAAGAACTGAGTCCTGCAGTGCTCATCTAAAAAATAAAATAATTATAACATCTTAAAAGTTTAAACACTCAATTGTTTTCATAGGACCAAATATTTAGAAAAAAATATCCCATCATATTCATCTTTTAATTAAGACATTTAAATGTGGTAATATTAAAGACTTACTACAAACTTTTTCCTTGCATCAAGATTTTATTCACTGTAATTATTTTGTTTGTATATTTTTAAAAGCTAAAAACCAAAATTCACTACAATCAAATACCATTACCCTTTTCTGGTTACATTTTTGAGAAAGTACTACTCTGCAAAAACTTACTTTCTTCCCCTGTATATTTGTCTTGTTATCAAGATATAATTAATTATAACCTATATGCAAATATGCAATAATCTATATTATAAGCAAAATGACTGAAGATATTAAGTCTTGTTTTCTGAAAAAAAAAAAATGAAGCGAGTTTGTGGTTCCGATAAATCATCTTGTTTTCTCTCGTTTTCTCTTTTTCTGACTCAGATGACAGATATGTGTTCTAGTTTTAAGCACAAACACGCATTTCCTTCTTCAGAAAACAAGACTTAATATCTTCAGTCATGTTTCTTCTCCAGTAAATGTGTCTTGATTTAAGAATGTTTAGATATTTGTGCTGGAAAACAAGACAGAAACACTGAAGAAGAACATCATTTTTGCAGTGTGTATTTTTGATTTCAAATTTAAACATGAAATATATTTTTTTATTAAAATGTATTTATGTCCACATATTTCCAAATAACTCATCTTTCATTTTTTGAGAAATCATATTTCTAAGCCTGTACCTTACACACACTTCCACTCACAGTTCATATGAGACATTTAAATACAGTAAAGATATTATTATCTAATATGACCTCATGACAACTTCAGTAGAAGTGGCACAGTTTACCCCGCCCCCTGTCCCATGTGCAGCTTTGACCTCCAGAAGGCTTTAAAGAAAGGCTTTTGATTTCAGCTGGCACTCTTGGGAACAAGCAGAACTGTTTCGATGACTTCCAGTGTGCGGCGGAGTACCTTATCCGAGAGGGATTCACCAGAGCCGACCGGATCACCATCAACGGAGCCTCGAACGGTGGCCTTCTCGTGGGTGAGTGTGTGGAGAGCTCTGAGGAAACACACAGTCAGGGTTAGAAATAAACACTCGCCAAATGCGGGTTAAAATCAGCTGTGGCGGGAAACGCTGTCAAATCACGAGCCAATTAGGCGTTACTTATTACGTTTACTCACTTTGCTATATATATTAAATACAGCGTATTGCACAGAATCTGCTCATATCTTTCACATCTATCAATACTTGAACACATACTTGTTCATTTGCACTGAAGCAATAGCGAAGATTAAAAGCATTTGGTGAACAGAAAAGACATTGTTATTTTCCAACATCAAGATTTTTTGATGTTCTTTGTACTGTATTGATCTGTCCAACTAAAACACATTTATGGTGACAAGGATGAGAATGAAAGAGGAAGGGAGGAGATGCTGGATGACAGGATTTTGTTTGAATAAGAAATGAATGTATGAAATCCAAATTTTATTATATATAAAAATAAGAAGAAAAAAAGATAAATAAACCAGATTAACTACGTCACAGCTAAATATATATATATATATATATATATATATATATATATATATATATATATATATATATATATATATAAGCAAGCAAGCTGTCACAAGCTGTAACGTAGTTAATCTGGTTTATTTTATTTTTTAATCTTTCTTATTTTTAGCTAGTAGAAGTTCTAAATGGCCAGTAACTTAAACATTTTGTAGCCAAATTGGCCGGTGAGTGGAAAAGTTAATTTCAAACCTGGACACAATCATCTCCAGCTAATGAAGAACACAACCGATCCGACTCGACTGCCTCACACACTTGTCTTCTTCGCACATGGTTAAATCAGAGTCATGCTGTAATGGAAACGTATGGCTGTGCAGCTGTGCGGATCTAATGGTGTGTGTGTGTGTGTGTGTGTGTGTGTGTTGTGTGCCGTTACTCACAGCGAGCTCTTCTGTTGAGTAAACATGACATTAACACTCAGAGCTGCTCACTCTTCACTCTCATTAAACAGCAGATTTAGCAGGAGACGCCGTCGTTAGATGAGCAGAAGCTGCCAGAGCAAATACTGTTTCAATCTCTGTCTTATTCAAAGCAGAGAGAGAGAGAGAGAGAGAGAGAGAGAGAGAGAGAGAGAGAGAGACATGACAGAGTCTGTGCGGTTATTGAGTATATGGGGATTGTGCGGTTATTGAGTATGTGGGGGATCGTGCGGTTATTGAGTATATGGGGATTGTGTGGTTATTGAGTATATGGGGATTGTGTGGTTATTGAGTATATGGGGGATTGTGTGGTTATTGGGTATAGGGGAATTGTGTGGTTATTGAGTATAGGGGGATCATATGGGGATTGTGTGGTTATTGAGTATATGGGGGATTGTGTGGTTATTGAGTATATGGGGATTGTGTGGTTATTGAGTATATGGGGGATTGTGTGGTTATTGAGTATAGGGGGATTGTGTGGTTATTGAGTATATGGGGGATTGTGCGGTTATTGAGTATATGGGGATTGTGTGGTCATTGAGTATAGGGGGATTGTGTGGTTATTGAGTATATGGGGATTGTGTGGTTATTGAGTATATGGGGGATTGTGCGGTTATTGAGTATATGGGGATTGTGTGGTCATTGAGTATAGGGGGATTGTGCGGTTATTGAGTATATGTGGTTATTGAGTATATGGGGGATTGTGTGGTTATTGAGTATATGGGGGATTGTGTGGTTATTGAGTATATGGGGATCGTGTGGTTATTGAGTATATGGGGATCGTGCGGTTATTGAGTATATGGGGGATTGTGTGGTTATTGAGTATATGTGTGATTGTGTGGTTATTGAGTATATGGGGATCATGTGGTTATTGAGTATAGGGGGATTGTGCGGTTATTGAGTATATGGGGATCGTGCGGTTATTGAGTATATGGGGGATTGTGTGGTTATTGAGTATATGGGGATTGTGTGGTTATTGAGTATATGGGGGGATCGTGTGGTTATTGAGTATATGGGGATTGTGTGGTTATTGAGTATAGGGGGATTGTGTGGTTATTGAGTATATGGGGATTGTGTGGTTATTGAGTATAGGGGGATTGTGTGGTTATTGAGTATATGGGGATTGTGTGGTTATTGAGTATATGGGGATTGTGTGGTTATTGAGTATAGGGGGATTGTGTGGTTATTGAGTATATGGGGATTGTGTGGTTATTGAGTATATGGGGATCGTGTGGTTATTGAGTATATGGGGGATCGTGTGGTTATTGAGTATATGGGGGATCGTGTGGTTATTGAGTATATGGGGATCGTGTGGTTATTGAGTATATGGGGATCGTGTGGTTATTGAGTATATGGGGGATTGTGTGGTTATTGAGTATATGGGGGATCGTGTGGTTATTGAGTATATGGGGGATCGTGTGGTTATTGAGTATATTGGGGATCGTGTGGTTATTGAGTATATGTGTGATTGTGTGGTTATTGAGTATATGGGGGATTGTGTGGTTATTGAGTATATGGGGGATTGTGTGGTTATTGAGTATATGGGGGATCGTGTGGTTATTGAGTATATGGGGGATCGTGTGGTTATTGAGTATATGGGGGATCGTGTGGTTATTGAGTATATGGGGGATTGTGTGGTTATTGAGTATATGGGGGATCGTGTGGTTATTGAGTATATGGGGGATCGTGTGGTTATTGAGTATAGGGGGATTGTGTGGTTATTGAGTATATGGGGGATCGTGTGGTTATTGAGTATATGGGGGATCGTGTGGTTATTGAGTATATTGGGGATCGTGTGGTTATTGAGTATATGGGGGATCGTGTGGTTATTGAGTATATGGGGGATCGTGTGGTTATTGAGTATATTGGGGATCGTGTGGTTATTGAGTATATTGGGGATCGTGTGGTTATTGAGTATATGGGGGATCGTGTGGTTATTGAGTATATGGGGGATCGTGTGGTTATTGAGTATATGGGGGATCGTGTGGTTATTGAGTATATGGGGGATCGTGTGGTTATTGAGTATATGGGGGATTGTGTGGTTATTGAGTATATGGGGGATCGTGTGGTTATTGAGTATATGGGGGATCGTGTGGTTATTGAGTATAGGGGGATTGTGTGGTTATTGAGTATATGGGGGATTGTGTGGTTATTGAGTATATGGGGGATCGTGTGGTTATTGAGTATATGGGGGATCGTGTGGTTATTGATAATATGTGGGATGTAGGAAATGCAGGAAAACAGAAAGGCACTTCATTTGGGCGTTCAGGGTTTTCACAAGTAACAGAGTTTCGGTATTCAGTGTTCTTCTCAGTTTAACAACTAACACATTTTATTCCGCAAAAATTTCGCAAACTTCCCCCCAAAATTCAGAGTCAAAAAATCTGCTGCTTCCACCTACACCTTGTTGTGGGTTACTAGTGTGTGTGTGTGTGTGTGAGTGTGTGTGAGTGAGTGAGTGAGTGATTAAGTGAGTGAGTGTGTGAGTGATTAAGTGAGTGAGTGTGTGTGTGAGTGATTAAGTGAGTGAGTGTGTGTATGTAAGGAGACAATCAGAACAAGATGCGTGTGTGTGTAGGCGGTGCACCGGTTTGAAAACAGTGGCGGTGAATAAATTACTAAGCATTTGAAAAATCCTCTTTACTCTGAATGTGTTAGCTAGGTTAGTGTGTGTGCGCCGATCCAGACGTTTAGTCACAGTATAGAAACGTGGCCTTTAAAGATGTGAGGTGTGTCAAATCGGGCTGTTCTATCTGAGTAATCCACACAGTGAAGCCCACTCATTTAAGCGCAGGTGTGTGAGTCAGTGTAAATGCGGTAAATTCTGGTAAACGTGGAGTGTGTTTGGCCATTTCGTACAGTGGGAGAAGAGTGATGTGTGCTGTGTGTGTTTCAGGAGTGTGTGTGTGAACCAGCGGCCCGTGTGCTGTTTGTGTTTCAGGAGTGTGTGTGTGTGTGTGTGTGTGTGTGTGTGTGTGTGTGTGTGTGTGTGTGTGTGTGTGTGTGAACCAGCGGCCCGTACAGTGGGAGAAGAGTGATGTGTGCTGTGTGTGTTTCAGGAGTGTGTGTGTGTGTGTGTGTGTGTGTGAACCAGCATACAGTGGGAGAAGAGTGATGTGTGCTGTGTGTGTTTCAGGAGTGTGTGTGTGAACCAGCGGCCCGTACAGTGGGAGAAGAGTGATGTGTGTTTTCCTCTGTGTGTGTGTTGCAGGCGCGTGTGTGAACCAGCGGCCCGATCTCTTCGGCTGTGCCGTCGCTGAGGTCGGGGTCATGGACATGCTCAAGTTTCACAGGTTCACCATCGGTCACGCCTGGACCACCGACTACGGCTGTGCGGACGATCCGGAGCAGTTTCAGTGGCTCATCAAGTAGGGCTTCCGGTCTTCTGGACAACCTGGAACACTATAACCAAATAAAATAATAGTCAAGTCAAGTCTCCTTCATTTATACAGCGCTTTAACAATATAGATTGTTTCAAAGCATCTTTACAGTGATAATAGGAGATAACAGTAACAGAGAGTGTTTAATAAAGCTCTAGAATAAAGTTATTGTCCAGATAAAGTTAGTTTTGATTGATTCACTTCCATCGCAACAAAAACTTTGAATGCGTTCTGGCCAGTTTCTTTGAATACTTACCATGAGTGTGATGTGTCCGGCACAGGTACTCTCCCCTCCACAACCTCCCTCAGGCTCCTGGAGCCGGCGGCCCGTATCCCGCCATGCTGTTGCTGACGGCGGATCACGACGACCGTGTGGTTCCTCTACACACACTGAAGTACGCAGCGGCTCTCCAGCACGGCGTGGGCCGAAGCCCGGCTCAGAAACAGCCACTGATGGTGCGAGTCGACACACGCAGCGGACACGGGTCCGGCAAACCCACCGCTAAAGCCATCCTGGAGGACACACACGTCTTCTCCTTCATAGCGCACACACTGGGACTCGGCTGGAGAGAGTGAGAAGAGGAACACACTTACACTGCCAGTCAGAAGCTCTGGATCGGTACGATTTTTAGGTAAGATTCACCAAGGCTGCCTTTATTAAATAAAAACAACAACAACAAAAAAAAAACAGTAATATTGTAAAATATTAATGTAAATCATCTGTTCTCTATGTGAATATACAGTAAAGTGTAATTTATTCCTGTGATCAAAGCTGAATTATCAGCATCATTACTCCAGTCTTCAGTGTCACATGATCCTTCACAAATCACTCTAATATGATGATTTGATGATCAAGAAACATTTATGATTATTATCAGTGTTGAACACAGTTATTAAAATTTTTATTCCAGGATTCTTTGATGAATAGAAAGTTCAGAAGAACAGCATTATCTGAAATACAATCTTTTGTAACATTAAACACGACCGTTCAAAAGTTTGGGATCAGTAAGAATTTTCATTTTAGTTTTTGGAGGAAAGAAATAAAAGAAATCAATACTTTTATTCATCATATTTATAATGTTACAAAAGATTCTATTTCAAATAAATGCGGTTCTTTTGAACTTTATATTCATCAAATAATATTGTACATAAAAAAATGTGTACGCAACAGTTTTCTACATTGATATTAATAATGAATGTTTCCTGAGCATCAAATCATCATATTAGAGTGATTTGTGAAGGATCATGTGACACTGAAGACTGGAGTAATGATGCTGAAAATTCAGCTTTGATCACAGGAATAAATTACACTTTAAAATATATTAAAATAGAAAAGTTATTTTAAATTGTCATAATATTTAACAATATTACTGTTTTTTTGTTGCTGTATTTTTAATCCAATAAACGCAGCTTTGGTGAGCGGAAGAGACTCTTTTAAAAACATTAAAAATCTTCCCGATCTGAAGCTTTAGACTGGTAGTGTAGGCACAACTTTTCTCGTGATGTCTAAAGATATCCTCTTTATTAGAGAGAAACCGAGAGAGTTTATGTTAGAAAAAGGTTCTTGACTCAATTTGAAAGAACTCTACTGCAAAATAATGGCATAATACTTTCATGTTTAACAGGTTATTTCAGTTTTTTCTAGTGATAAAGAGCTTATGAACAGTTTAATTCATTAAAACTAAATCCATAATATGATCCATGACAGCCTCTTATGAAGACTTCATGACGCAAACTCTGAATCAACACATAAATGCTAAACATTTCTATATCCTAATCATTTGTTAACAAACATGTATTCATGACTTCAATGAGCTCATCGTTTCTGCCTTACACTGATACATTGTTAAATGAATACATTATTAGCTATTATCTGAAATCCATAACTTTGACAGTGATTACTCTGAT
>CM038628.1:591132-618632 GCA_021554675.1 Leuciscus idus
GTATCACGGGTGTGTATGATGTGTGTATGATGTGTGTATGATGTGTGTATCACGGGTGTGTATGATGAGTGTGTATGATGTGTGTATCACAGGTGTGTATGATGTGTGTATCACGGGTGTGTATGATGTGTGTATGATGAGTGTGTGTGATGAGTGTGTATGATGTGTGTATCACAGGTGTGTATGATGTGTGTATCACGGGTGTGTATGATGTGTGTATGATGAGTGTGTATGATGTGTGTATCACGGGTGTGTATGATGTGTGTATGATGTGTGTATCACGGGTGTGTATGATGAGTGTGTATGATGTGTGTATCACAGGTGTGTATGATGTGTGTATCACGGGTGTGTATGATGTGTGTATGATGAGTGTGTGTGATGAGTGTGTATGATGTGTGTATCACAGGTGTGTATGATGTGTGTATCACGGGTGTGTATGATGTGTGTATGATGAGTGTGTATGATGTGTGTATCACGGGTGTGTATGATGTGTGTATGATGTGTGTATCACGGGTGTGTATGATGAGTGTGTATGATGTGTGTATCACAGGTGTGTATGATGTGTGTATCACGGGTGTGTATGATGTGTGTATGATGAGTGTGTGTGATGAGTGTGTATGATGTGTGTATCACAGGTGTGTATGATGTGTGTATCACGGGTGTGTATGATGTGTGTATGATGAGTGTGTATGATGTGTGTGTGTTGTGTGTATGATGAGTGTATCACGAGTGTGTATGATGAGTGTGTATGATGTGTGTATCACAGGTGTGTATGTTGTGTGTATGATGAGTGTATCACGAGTGTGTATGATGAGTGTGTATGATGTGTGTATCACGGGTGTGTATGATGTGTGTATGATGAGTGTGTATGATGTGTGTATCACAGGTGTGTATGATGTGTGTATCACGGGTGTGTATGATGTGTGTATGATGAGTGTGTATGATGTGTGTGTGTTGTGTGTATGATGAGTGTATCACGAGTGTGTATGATGTGTGTATGATGAGTGTGTACGATGTATGTGTGGATTCAGGCAGCGACTGGAAGACTGCGAGCAAACACAATAAGTCCAGGATCCCTGTATTGTATTTTTTTAATAACATGTTTCAATATTGCAACAGCCTCTGCTTTTCTAACAGGTAAAAATCATGAAATATTCCAAACCAAAAAGAGAGAAAAAAGAAAAGAAAAAAAGACTTGATTATTTCAAACAACTTTTCTTCGCTACTCGCCTAATTCAAACAAGAAGTCATTTTAACACAGTGAGAGGATCTCATTCAACACATTATTATTCAAACAAATTATAAAAATAGATTGCATTTTCAAATACATATTTACAGTATCAAACAGAGATCAGAATGATACACTCAATGCAAAGGGGAGTCGAGTCTTGTTCGGAAAAGGGTGATTAAACTACAGTACAGCATGTCTTTGTCCTTTCGATTTTGAAGCGATTATTAATTCTGTAACGCCACCTTCAGATATGATATGGCTGTAATAATGATGAATATGCATGTCTAAAACAGGGAAAATTATGCTTCTATTACTTAATATTACCAAAACGCTTCATTTGTTTATATCCTGAAAATCAAGAACAACCTAATACAGAATGAGAAAGAAAATCCAGTCATTTGTTTTGTACTATATGTATTTGTCATGATGTTTGTAAAACTCTTTATTAATGTGATTTGCATCAACGTGTTTCAATGATCAAATTGCGAATGTTCTGAATTAGGGTTTCACTCAATACTGCTTAAACACATCCAAGTCCAACCAAGTCTTGTTCACACGCTCACATCACACAGTAAATCTAAACTCACTAACACTAGAACATTCAGAACATTCCTGTTAAACAACAACCACTTCCTTTGTAGAAAACAGCAACATCAAGTACTAAACACGTCTGAGAGAATCAGACAACTGCCGTCGCAGAGGGAAAATAAAGTCTGTAAGTGTGTGTTTACATCCCCATCACTCGCTCGCTCGCTCACTCACTCACACTCTCACTCACTCGCTCACTCACAATCGCTTGCTCACTCACTCACTCGCTCACTCACTCTCACAATCACTCGCTCATTCACTCACTCACTCACAGTCGCTTGCTCACTCACTCACTCACTCTCACAATCACTCGCTCATTCACTCACTCACTCACTCACTCACAATCGCTCGTTTGCTCACTCACTCACTCTCACAATCACTCGCTCATTCACTCACTCAGTCACTCACTCACTCACTCACTCACTCTCACAATCACTCGCTCACTCACACTCACTCACTCACTCACTCACAATCGCTCGTTTGCTCACTCACACAGTCATTCGCACACTCACTCACAATCACACTCACTCACTCACTCACTCACTCACTCACTCACTCACTCACTCACTCACTCACTCACTCACACACACACACACACACACAATCACTCACTCACTCACTCAACACACTCACTCTCACCATCACACAATAAATCACTCACTCACTCTCAAAGTTCAGGAAAAAATAAATGACACAAACAGCAATCCAAGAGCATTTTGATGAAATGACAGCTGAATGTCCAGATTCAGTGCTGTGTTTTCCATTTTCAAACATAATATTTTTGCATTCAAAAACTGAGCTCCAATAAGCTTCAGTAAACAGATAAATAATTAATCATCTAATAAATATGATACAAGTTTCTGTAAGTCATGGATGCTGCAGTGCAAACATTGTCTCTATAGTAGACAGAAGGAGAAAACATAACGAGTACAGATGTCCGACAATAATAATTTAAACTCAGAAATTTCCTTCAGAAATATGGAAGCCCATTAGTGCCATATAAGAAAAAGAAATCATGCATGTCATAATTTCATCTTTTTATGTCAATTTAGTCATAATTTCAACTTTTCATCTCAGAATTATGACTTGTATGTGGTATGTCATCATTTTGACTGTAATAATTATAAAAAAAAATTAAAAATGAAATTATGACAGTCACAATTGACTTTTTATGTCATAATGTCATGTTTTCATGTCAGTATCAACTTAGTGTGTCAATTTAGTCAATTTAACCTTTTATCTTATATTTATAACTATAACTTTTTTGTCAATTATCATCTCATAATGAAAAGTTGAAATTGAAAAAAGTCGAAACTGACATAAAAGTCATAATTATTACAGAAAAATTGCAATTATGACATACTAGGTCATAATTATGATACTGAAAATATAAAATAAAATAAAAAAATCTAAATTATGACTGTCAATTTACTTTTTTTGTCATAATTAGGACTATATCATATTTTTGACTTTTCATCTCAGAATGACTTAGTACATCATAATTTCGACATATAATGTCATAGTTAAGATTTACAAGAGCATGATTTGTTTTCTTATGCGGCGGAACTGGGCTTCTATACAGAAATGAGAATAAAGTGTGGAGAAAGAAAGCCAAAAGAAAAAAAGTATGGGAAAGACAGAAAAAGGGATTTACATGTTATTTAAGATTTCTTACACCAGAACTCAACTTATTTCCTGAAGACACGGCGAGATCTTCTCCCGTTCGGAGCAGCGAGCGCTCTCGGTTCTGTCCACGTTATAGGAGGATCAGTGGCTTGAAGCACGAGTTCTTTCGCTTGGATAAAGAAAAAGGCCCTTTTGAGAGTCAGACGAGCTTCTCCAGGACAGAGACGAGGCTCTCGGTCACCGTTAAGGAACAGCACAGGTTATTCTAGAGGAATCTTCTCGCTCGTGACATCGTCCCCTCAGTAGCGATGCAGTGTTCACCCCACGAGAAGATAAAGGAAGGAGGGAAGGAAGATTAGGAAAAAAAGTGAGGTTATGATCTCCTCCTGTCTGCTGAAGGGCTTCTGGGTAATCGTGAGAACATCTGTCTGTCTGTCAGACCTGAACCCCTCGTCCGTGCATCTGGATCACCTGAGCTCTCAG
The DNA here is from genome assembly GCA_021554675.1 of Leuciscus idus. Lineage (NCBI taxonomy): Eukaryota > Metazoa > Chordata > Actinopteri > Cypriniformes > Leuciscidae > Leuciscus > Leuciscus idus. The sequence goes on from CM038628.1 coordinate 595,061, forward strand.
AGTCTGTATGGCAGACAGGATCAGTTTCTGGTGCTCCAGAGAGGTGATGCCCAGACTCAACACATCCCTGCAGAAACAACAGAACCCGTCACACACACACAAACACGCTCACTCGCTCGCTCACTCACTCAAAGACTCTCTCACTCACTCACTCACTCACTCACTCACACAATCACTCACTCACAGACTCACACAATCACTCACTCACAGACTCACACAATCACTCACTCAATCACTCAGTCACATAATCACTCACTCACTCACACATACACATACACATACACACACACACAGGTCACTCACTGAACGGTCATGCGAGCCACGGACTCCAGGTAACAGTATCCAGCCGCAGTGAAGTTGTCTTTATAGCGGCCCATGTCTACAGCCTCCAGCCACTCGCCGACTGAACTGAAGGAGGGGAAGGAGGGAAGCGTTCGCTCCGCTAGCGATACGGACGAGCCCAACGTCCTGCAGAAAGAGAGAGAGAGAGAGAGGGACAGAGAGAGGGACAGAGAGAGAGAGAGAGCGAGAGAGAGAGAGAGAGAGAGAGAGAGAGAGAGAGAGAGAGAGAGAGAGAGAGAAGCTCTTTGAAGGACGTGTTTCAGTGACAAAGCAAAAGAAAAACATCCGTAAAACGACCTCAAGAAAAAACTGCTGATATGCTGAGAGGAGGTGCAGGAGACGGGAGAACAATATGATCCGGTGAGGAACGGGAAGAGGAGGTGCAGGAGACAGGAGAACAGTATGATCTGGTGAGGAATGGGAAGAGGAGGTGCAGGAGACAGGAGAACAGTATGATCTGGTGAGGAATGGGAAGAGGGTGTGCAGGAGACGGGAGAACCGTTTGATCTGGTGAGGAATGGGAAGAGGAGGTGCAGGAGACAGGAGAACAGTATGATCTGGTGAGGAACGGGAAGAGGAGGTGCAGGAGACAGGAGAACAGTATGATCTAGTGAGGAATGGGAAGAAGAGGAGGAGCAGGAGTCCGGAGAACCGTATGATCTGGTGAGGAATGGGAAGAGGAGGTGCGGGAGACGGGAGAACCGTCTGATCCGGTGAGGAATGGGAAGAGGGTGTGCAGGAGACGGAAGAACCGTATGATCTGGTGAGGAATGGGAAGAGGAGGTGCAGGAGACGGGAGAACCGTATGATCCGGTGAGGAATGGGAAGAAGAGGAGGTGCAGGAGATGGGAGAACAGTATGATCTGATGAGAAATGGGAAGAGGAGGTGCAGGAGAACCGTATGATCCGGTGAGGAATGGGAAGAAGAGGAGGTGCAGGAGACGGGAGAACAGTATGATCTGGTGAGAAATGGGAAGTGGAGGTGCAGGTTACAGGAGAACAGTATGATCTGGTGAGGAATGGGAAGAGGAGGTGCAGGAGACAGGAGAACCGTCTGATCCGGTGAGGAATGGGAAGAGGAGGAGCAGAAGATAGGAGAACAGTATGATCTGGTGAGGAATGGGAAGAGGGTGTGCAGGAGACGGGAGAACAGTATGATCCAGTGAGGAATGGGAAGAGGGTGTGCAGGAGACGGGAGAACAGTATGATCTGGTGAGGAATGAGAAGAGGAGGTGCAGGAGACGGGAGAACAGTATGATCTGGTGAGGAATGGGAAGAGGAGGTGCAGGAGACGGGAGAACCGTCTGATCCGGTGAGGAATGGGAAGAGGAGGGGCAGAAGATAGGAGAACAGTATGATCTTGTGAGGAATGGGAAGAAGAGGAGGTGCAGGAGACGGGAGAACAGTATGATCTGGTGAGAAATGGGAAGTGGAGGTGCAGGTTACAGGAGAACAGTATGATCTGGTGAGGAATGGGAAGAGGGTGTGCAGGAGACGGGAGAACAGTATGATCTGGTGAGGAATGGGAAGAGGAGGTGCAGGAGACGGGAGAACCGTCTGATCCGGTGAGGAATGGGAAGAGGAGGTGCAGAAGATAGGAGAACAGTATGATCTGGTGAGGAATGGGAAGAGGAGGTGCAGGAGACGGGAGAACAGTATGATCTGGTGAGGAATGGGAAGAGGGTGTGCAGGAGACGGGAGAACAGTATGATCTGGTGAGGAATGGGAAGAGGAGGTGCAGAAGATAGGAGAACAGTATGATCTGGTGAGGAATGGGAAGAGGACGTGCAGGAGACGGGAGAACAGTATGATCAAGTGAGGAATGGGAAGAGGAGGTGCAGCAGATGGGAAAACAGTATGATCTGGTGAGGAATGGGAAGAAGAGGAGGTGCAGGAGACGGGAGAACAGTATGATCAAGTGAGGAATGGGAAGAGGAGGTGCAGCAGACGGGAAAACAGTATGATCTGGTGAGGAATGGGAAGAAGAGGAGGTGCAGGAGACGGGAGAACAGTATGATCTGGTGAGAAATGGGAAGTGGAGGTGCAGGTTACAGGAGAACAGTATGATCTGGTGAGGAATGGGAAGAGGGTGTGCAGGAGACGGGAGAACAGTATGATCTGGTGAGGAATGGGAAGAGGAGGTGCTGGAGATGGGAGAATCATATGATCTGGTGAGGAATGGGAAGAGGGTGAGCAGGAGACAGGAGAACAGTATGATCTGGTGAGGAACGGGAAGAGGAGGTGCAGGAGACGGGAGAACAGTATGATCTGGTGAGGAATGGGAAGAGGAGGTGCAGGAGTCGGACAGTACCTGCGTCCCAGGCTGGAGGAGCCGATGCTGTCGGGGCTCCTAATGCTCTTGCTGAGAGCGCTGTGGATCTGAGTGAAGCTCGGCCTCTCCGTTCTCTCCTTCTGCCAGCAGTCCAGCATGAGCTGATGAAGAGACCCGGGACAGTTCACCGGTGCAGGCAGCCGGAACCCATCCTCGATCGCTTTTATTACCTGTGATCAACACACAAACACACACACACAACTGAATATTCAGCATTGGGAGACATGGAATGCACACAGATTCACTGTCAATAACACTAGAACATTCAGAACATTCCTGTTAAACAACAACCACTTCCTTTGTAGAAAATAACAACATCAAGAACTAAACACGTCTGAGAGAATCAGACAACTGCCGTCGCAGAGGGAAAATAAAGTCTGTAAGTGTGTTCACATCCCCATCTCACTCACTCGCTCACTCACACTCATTTTCAATCCTAGATTTTCAGTGCAACTTTTAGACCCACTGTATGCATGTTATAAATTATTTGTAAACAACATTTTTATTAAATATTCCGGCGAGCTTCCTCTGTGTTCTCAAAGCAATCACCATCGATAGTGACATTTCTGAGTGAAATCAGCGAATTAAATGATTGTTTTACTGCAGAATGTGTCCTTGCCTCCGTTCCTCTATGAGCCTCTCTTTATTACAAATCCTGAATACCATAAAAGCACTGCTTAAAGTCACTTACAATGACAACACAAACATTCTCTAAACCAAATGAATAAAATGAAAGGTTCTTGCTTTGAATGCATTAATGCCTTTGGCTTTCCCAGCAATCATCCATTCAGCCATAAACATGCAGAGAGCCTCAAGAGTTTCACTCTCCTCTTTTCTGTTTAAAACCTTTACGTTGTGAGGCTCATTAATTCATAATGACTTCATAGTTCTTAAAGTGTTTTGTCTCACAGGAGAGAAACAGCATTGGCCATCTGGTCATATTATATTATTGTATACACTTATGTTATTCATGCGTTTCATTTTTATGATGCTGTTTCTTTAAAATTTTTGAGGCTTTATTACTGGGGTGTGATGTATTTCAGGGGTTTATTTCCGACACTATGAGGATATTTTGCTGGAGCCGGGAAAAAGAGGCGAGTCAGGACACACGCCGAGCCACTTCTGAGTCTGATCGGTCACGGAGCTGAAGTGGACTTGTGCACGTGTGCACACACACACACACACACACACACACACACACACACACACACACACACACACACACACTTTATCTGAGGTCTTTAAAGGCCCTCCACTTTAGCTACTTTAAAATTTTCATACAAATGCATAACTCTTAACTTCACACATCAAAATCCCATCCGGCCAAAAGAGAGGCAGAGAGAGAGAGAGAGCGAGCGAGAGAGAGAGAGAGAATATACATCACAAACAAATGTAAAAGGGTTTTTAGAAAGATCTAAAGGAGGAGGAGGAAAAGCGAGAGAGAGAGAGAGAGAGAGAGAGAGAGAGAGAGAGAGAGAGAGAGAGAGAGAGAGAGAGAGAGAGAGAGAGAGAGAGAGAGAGAAAGGATTTGGAAAAGCAACACCAGAAGAAAAGTGATGCAGAACTGCACAGCTGGTGATTCATCAGAAGAAATACAAAGGGCGAGACGCACGTCTTGGTTGCCCATGTCCCAGTATGGTCTCTCTCCGAAGGACATGACTTCCCACATGACGATCCCGAAGCTCCAGACGTCGGATGCGGAGCTGTAACGGTGATACTGAATGGCCTCCGGAGCCGTCCACAGCACCAGACTCTTCCCTGCGTGCTGGAATGAAAGGGAAAGAAATGTTGATCCGGAAACACATCCTCCTGCAAACACAGGAAAGCGATCTCCTGGAGTGAGTGTATTGTGTGTTATGCCGTACTGAATCCTGACTTCTGCATTAATTTTAACATAACGGAAGCATGAAGCACTGAGGCGTTCTTAAAATACACCGCATAAAAGTTTGATGAACTCTATGAGAGCTGTGCTTTGACTTTCTGAGGAATGTGCTGACTCCCGTCGGGAAGCGTTTGAGAGTGCAGTGTTGCATTATGGTAAAACACTTACTAGTGTGCTGTAGACCGCCTCGATCTTGTCGTCCTGAAGCGGTCTGAAGCCAGACACTTTGCAATCCAGGCTGCTGTTCACCAGGACTTTATGAGCCGCCAGTCGGCGATGGATAAAACCCATCTCTGTCAGATACTTCATCCCAGACGCCACTCCACTCAGCAGATCCACCAGCTGGAGGACCGTCAGCTGACCTTCATGTTTCTGAGAGGAGGAGAGAGGGGAACAGCAGACAGGTTGTCCGAGAGGAAAAGAAAGGACAAAGAAAAAGGGAAAAGTCAAGTCAAGTCCCCTTTATTTATGTAGCTCTTTTTACAATCAATATTGTTTCAAAGCACTTTACAGTGATAACAGGAAAATAACGCAACAAAGTTTGTTATTTAATTAATTAATTAATTTAGTTCATTTATATATATACAGCCGCTCTGGAGAAAACAGTGATGTCATCGTCCAGCTCAGTTCAGTTCTCATATAATAGAGTCAATGCAGGAGATCAATAATATTGATGAATATTAAATTAAATGTAAAGTAAAGGTAAGGAAAGAATAGGGCATTGCTGAAGAAAAGAAAAGGAAAAGCAAAGGAGAGAGAAAGAGTAAATAATACAAGTAATGAAAAAAATTGAGAGGAAATGAAAGGGCAAGAGGAAAGAAAAGGAATGGTAAATTCGGAGGGAAGAAAAGGAAAAAATAAAGATAAGGAAAAGAATTGGACATTGGAAAGGAAATGAAAGGGAAAAGAAAGGAAACCGGGAAATGGAAAGGATTGTTTTTCCTTTCCATTTCCCGTTTCCCTTACTTTTCCCTTTCATTTCCTTTTGAAACAGTTCAGAATTGAAGCCCTCAAATATTTATGAGATCTTAGAAGAAATAAATCATTTTACGTCTTTTGAAGAATTTCCCTTCGTCTGACAAGATAAAATGCTTCACTTCAGTCTCTGTTTTCTTTTTATCATTAAATCACATCTGCACGTTTTATAATGTATCTTACATATTTTACAAGTACCATTTACTGTACTATTGCAGCATTTTGCATCTGAAGGCTGAGAACATTACAGTCAGCAGAACAAATGGACACAGAAACACATTCCCGTACCCGCAGGAAAGCGTCGAGGGCTCCGTTGACCGCGCTCTCCACCACGATCATCATAGTGTTGCCTGCAGCAAACACACACACACACACATATGAAGACCTTCGCATCGTGTGTTTGTTCAATGCATCAGCGAAGAGAGAGAGGACAGGATGGGGTCGAGTGGAAAAAACACTTTCATTAAACTCTAAGTGTTATGTAAGAGATAAAATACAGTCAGACAGAAATTGTGGACAAATAGATAAATATTTAGAATGATGGAACAATAGATGTTTAGAACCTTAAAGAAATAGAACAAGAAACAATAGAATGATAGTCAGACAGACAGACAGACAGACAGATAGATAGATAGATAGATAGATAGATAGATAGATCACAATGATCCAATCAGAATGAAGTATTCTGTTGTGTATTCCCAGTGAGTGATAGAGAGCAGCGCAGAAAAAGATGAGGGAAGTACGCTTCATTAGGGAGGCAGGCAACAGTAAATCCCCAGGTGTTAGAGCAAAAGACAAAAGAGAGAGAGAGAGAGAGAGAGAGAGAGAGAGAGAGAGAGGGAGAGAGAGGGAGGGAGAGAGAGAGAGGGAGGGAGAGAGAGGGAGGGAGGGAGGGAGGGAGAGAGAGGGAGAGAGAGGGAGGGAGGGAGGGAGAGAGAGGGAGAGAGAGAGAGAGAGAGAGAGAGGGAGAGAGGGAGGGAGGGAGAGAGAGAGAGGGAGAGAGGGAGGGAGGGAGGGAGGGAGGGAGAGAGAGAGAGAGAGAGAGAGAGAGATCCCTCAATCATGTACACCAACACCAACAATCTGGAGAATTCAACACCGGCCCAATGAACAGGAGGCTTCGCTATCAGTCTGTTCAATCTGCTGTCTCCTGCTCCATCACTCCTCTGATCAGAACACCTCCTGCTGGGCTCTGGGCTCCGGGTTCGACACCCGAGCCGTGGATATTTGTGTTCTGAGCTCCGGGTCCGACAGCCGAGCCGTGGAGATCTGGGCTCTGAGCTCCAGGTCCGACAGCCGAGCCGTGGAGATCTGGGCTCTGAGCTCCGGGTCCGACGCCCGAGCAGTGGAGATCTGGGCTCTGAGCTCTGGGTCCGACAGTCGAGCCGTGGAGATCTGGGCTCTGAGCTCTGGGTCCGACGCCCGAGCAGTGGAGATCTGGGCTCTGAGCTCTGGGTCCAACAGCCGAGCCGTGGAAATCTGGGCTCTGAGCTCTGGGTCCGACGCCCGAGCCGTGGAGATCTGGGCTCTGAGCTCTGGGTCCGACGCCCGAGCAGTGGAGATCTGGGCTCTGAGCTCTGGGTCCGACAGCCGAGCCGTGGAGATCTGGGCTCTGAGCTCTGGGTCCGACGCCCGAGCAGTGGAGATCTGGGCTCTGAGCTCTGGGTCCGACAGTCGAGCCGTGGAGATCTGGGCTCTGAGCTCGGGGTCTGACACTCGAGCCGTGGAGATCTGATCTGGGCTCTGAGCTCCGGGTCCGACAGCCGAGCCGTGGAGATCTGGGCTCTGAGCTCCGGGTCCGACGCCCGAGCCGTGGAGATCTGGGCTCTGAGCTCCGGGTCCGACACCCGAGCCGTGGAGATCTGCAGCTGATGGAGAGGAGTGTGGCTTTCCGGAGTTGAACGGCAGGAAAAACTGAGATTTGCAGGTGGAGGTGGAGAAGATTAGAGTCATTAAGGGCCTGCTGTGATTAGGACACCAATTATTCCAGTGTGAACATCTGCTGTTGCGCTCGCTGCGCACACACACACACACACACACACACACACACACACACACTCACACACACACACACTCTACAGAACTCTGGGTCCTGAAGCCACTTCTCTAACACACACACTCTCACTGCGTCTCTTCACTTCAATCATGTTCTGCATGTGGAATCAATGTGACTCATTCTTTCAGCACAAACACACAGAGTCCCAGACTAATATCAGTTCTTTAATTCAGCGAATCTGCTCGAGGTCTTCCCTCTATCCAAACACCTTCATCATTCCTCATCCCCTTCAGCAAGAACACACTCGGCACATCCATCTATCAGCTTTATCTCCAGGAGCATCTCATCGATCAGTCTAAAGATGGAACTGTTCTCCGAGTGGGATTCTCCTCGTCCTGATGACATCTCCTTCTCCTCATCGTCTCTGATCTTCACCTCTGACGCTCATCCATCCTACAACTATCGACCCTCTCCTCCCTTTCTGTTCTGGCACTTTTGAGGACCGGCCCATTTATTCAGGGATCCACTTCCCAATAAACCATCCAATCAATGGCTTATCATTCTCTTTTCTATTACTGCAGCGGGACAAGTGGCTCATCCCTCCTTTATTCCTTTTCAATAGAAGGACATCCCATCTATTCCGCCACCTGAATCTCTTTCAGGTGAAGCCATCAAATCCCTCGTTCTTTGTCTTTCCCTATCCAGCGAGGAACATCCCGATCATTCTTTCCATACATCTCTCTTTTATTCACAGTCTCTCTGTCTCTACCATAGACTGTAAAAAAGATGGACGCCCCTTCACTCTCTTCCATTGGTCAAAGTGAGGCCGCCAAAGTGCTAATACGGCACTGACATCTTGTGCTGATCTGGGACCTAATTCTGCACAGTAGTGAATGTGAAGTGAAGCCACGCAATCAAGGTTCCGCCCACACTCTCTCTCACACACACACACACACACACACACACACACACACACACGCCAACTCATTATGTCAGTGTGAAATAAACAGTTATGGACATGTAGAAAATAAAGCTGTAGCTCCAATCTCCTCCCGAAAATCCCAGACACAAGTCAGTTAGTGCCTCAGTGACTTCGTTTAGAGAAACTGTCAATCACAGCTGTCAATCATGATGTCACATTCCCGTTTATATAGCATCAAATAACTAACTAAGACCAAACTTATTTAAAAAAATGAACACTTAAACTTACATCAGCGTGATAAAAACTACCTAAAATGACAGAAAACATCTTTGGAAAAAATTTATTTGAAGTGTAATTTGATTGTTTAGTTTCCATTGCATCCCATTAGACTACATGAAGAGGGCGGGGCTTATGAGCTATACTGTCTGGGACCAGCCACCGGGGGGGCGATCGAGACTCTGGGTTTATGAGCTATACTGGGACCAACCACTGGGGGGCAATCGAGAAGCTTTGGCTTCACTTTTCAGCACTTGTGCAGCATGCTCGGTCTCGACTGACCTCTGGTAATGACTCCCTCCAGACGCACGATGTTGGCGTGATCGAACTGTCCCAGAATTCCCGCCTCGCAGAGGAAGGAGCGCCTCTGTTTCTCCGAGCATCCGGAGCGGAGCGTCTTTATGGCCACGGGAAGCTCGCGTTTGCTGGGAAGCTTCAGGCAGCCGCGACACACCTCGCCGAAGTCTCCTGCGTGGACAAGAGGTCAAAGGTCACTCGTTGTTTAAAGGAAGGGTGTAACAATGACACCTTAAAATAAAGAGTAACCCCAATTTACTTCTACTTAATGTATTTACTATAGGGTTAGTAAGTTAGTAAGTAGGATTAGGGTTTGGTTGAGGGTTAGTTGCATGTAATTATGCATAATTTACTGTTATTACTATGGTAACATATGTAAGGACACTGTAAAATAAAGTGTTACCAAAATTGGTGAAGAAACAATTTTCATTCAGAAATTGCAAGTGAATTAAATGTGAAATTTTGAAGTAAATAGTATTTTCATATTCCAATAATCTTTTTTATTTACAATTTCGAAAATCATTTGTTACAGTGTATAATTACTGTATAGATAGATGTATTTACCAACAAAAAAGGATTTTATTTATTTATTTTCAACAAGTTACACGAGAGCTGCATAAAATACAATACAATAAAAACCAAATAAAAATAGAAAAATTCAGCAGTTTAAAATTACACAAGATGTTTTACATTTACATATGATAAAAAGTCTAAAGGTTTTCTGGTACACTGTTTCTGTCTCTTGTTTTCCAGCACAAATATCTAAACATTCTTAAATCAAGATACATTTACTGGAGAAGCAAAATGCAAAACTTAAGCAAAACCTAAAACAAGAAGAAATATCTGTCAGAAAAATATCATTATTCAAAGAGAAAACTTTCTGATGATATTTTAAAATGATATTTTTTCTTGTTTTAAGCTCAAACTCACTTTATTTTGACAACTTTTTCATTAAACAAGACTTAATATCTTCAGTCATGTTGCTTCTGGATTGAATGTATCTTGATTTAAGAATGTTTAGATATTTGTGCTGGAAAACAAGACACTGAGGAGGAACATGGTGTTCGGCAGTGTAAGATCTAATTAAACACGCTTTCTAAATAAAGTGGTCCAAAAAGCAGGTCAGTCTTAAACAATACGTCTAACGAAAAGAGGAATCTTGCAGAACACACACATTACGTCAGCAGAAATGCTGAAATGAGTCTTTTACAGCGAACAGAAGTGTTGTGTAGTTTAGCGTGTGTTCGGTGTGATCTGCACCTGTGTGGACGATCCTCTCGATCTTGATGCTGGAGACGTCCAGCTCTTTGGCAAACGCATGAACAGCCTGGAGAAGATCTTCACATGTCTCTGGGTCAATGTAGGTCCTTCTGGTTGGGATTTTAACTGAAATGTAAGGAAAAGTTCTAATTAGTTCTGCTTACTAAATCAAGGATCACTATTATTGTTTAAGCGACTAAAAATTCTGTATTACGCAGCCACACAAGTAATTTGGTGATGTCACTTTGAAAAGAAAGACACACGCCTGCGCACATATATATTCAAACGCGCATATCTATAGACTAAACACGTGATACGCATGTGCACGCCGTCAGCGCTTTCACAGATTCACGTTTTTGAAGTTTAAACGGAGATGATAAAGTTTTTCAACATTTTTCAAAACTTGCACCTTGGAATGTATTTCAAAGTTTGTGTTCTCGACCTCCAAACACTTCTGTCGTGCAAATAAACGGCCAGAACGCATTACAAGTTCCTGTTTTCTGTTAGAACGGTGTCGTGTTAGCGGCCCCTAAGTTAATAATGATCTTTACAACGGAAGTGAATCAATCAAAACTAACTTTAGCTGGAAGAAAGATGCTGAGAAGATGCTTTCGTACATCACAACATCTCAGAACATGCATGAGAAAACGTGAGCGAAAGAGGTGTTTCAGGCATTCATGCGTGTGCTGTGTGTGAATGTGCTGGTGCTTTAACTCATGCTGAACATCAAAAATATATTTTTTTGTGTGTTTTTATATTTATGTACATTGCTGGTTCTTTGTGTGTATGCATGTAGAAACACAAGCAACAAAAATGTCCTCATGGGGATAATAAAGTAGTCAAGTCAAGTCATCACACAACACTCTGTCGGAGGAAACAGGCTTTGTTTGATTAACCAACATCTGGAGTTCAACATTAGTTAAACAGATTCACAACCTTCTACAACAGCATCATGGCTCTGAGTTTTAATGGACGAGCACTACTAAAATATATAATCTAGTTATATACAGTGTAGCATCTGGACCAATCAGACACACACACATTATTAATTATATTTAATGAATAATCCAGCAAACTCACTCTCCAAACAAAGGCCTATGAAACTTCCCCCAAAACTAACATCCCAAAATAGAGCGAACACACTGGCAGAACCCGGAGTCCTGTTACAGGACACATTAGACTAATAAGAGTTTTATGACCCAAAAAGAAAATTCCAGAGAGTTGTGACTCTCACTTAATTCTCGTTGAGAAGGAGAAATAAACCCTGTTAATCCTATATATTCTATATATAACAACTTGAGAAATGTATAAACATGTATCTAATTTTCCCATCTCATGATTTTCCTTGTATGTGGTTTGGCCTATGTATTCTTGTAAACTCTATTAGGTTAATATTTCAGACTTTGTTGCATAGTATGGTTAACCAAAATCTTATGTGTGGCATGTTTAGTCTCTATAAACTCCAATCTTCGTCCCTCATTTGTTAATTTACATTACATTTTGCTAACTTTGTGACGCATTAGTATTATAAGAATCTCGAAGATTCTTGTGTTAAACATCCAATCAAACTACATGTTCACTTTTACTCTCTTACTCTCTTCTGGAATCCTGATGTGAAGATGATGCTGAACTAGAAGTTTCTAAGGACCACCAAGCGTGTGCCAGGCTGCAGTCTTGTCTTTCCATTCACCAAAGATCCTCTGACTCCCACTGGTTCTCTCTCATCAAGACAACATTAGCAAAGATCAACTGGAGCCTCAACAAATTGCATCAGGACAGTTTAATTCAAAAGGGGCGAGACAAGCAAGTATCAAACTTAGTCTCATTATATGATACATTAAGTATCCTTACCCCTTTTAAAGAAGGGCGTGTTAGAACTAAACTGATGGTTTGCTCAAGGCTGTTGATCTGCTGAATTTCAAACAATGCTATACTTCTTGCTTTCCTGTATTCTGCTTCAGCTCTCTCTCTCGGTAAACTGTATGTATGTGTATGTGTGTGTATGTGTATGTGTATGTTAGGGTAGTTTAAGTGTTTAGTCTAGTTAATAAAGTATTGTTCATGTCACACGTAAAGTTGTCCGTGTCTCAAGCTCATATCTGGAGTCTCTAATCATAGATCTTGACTACTTGCTCTTAGTAGTACTGTAAAGTAATAAAGACATTTCCCATGCCCCGGAAATTTACATTTCTTAGAATTAATAAACAATTAACACTGAGTGTTCACGGGACAAACAGGTTAATTGATTGAAATATTAATTTACAACATTAAGTTAATTATATTAACTGATCCAAATATTCATAATCAATTATAACCAGTTATTATTGATTATTAATATTTCATAGAGCTAACTCGCTACACAGTATACACTAATATAGTGCACATAGTTCTCCTCTGCATCTCTCTCCTTATCTAGTTGTCAAATAAACCTACTATTGTATTTTACGAATATATATTTGGCTCCTTTTTTCTCTTTTGCAAGTCACTTTGGATTAAAGCATCTGCTAAATGCATAGATGAAAATATAGTACAGTATAATTACTAGATAGATAGATTTATTTATTTGCATTTATAAAAAAAATATTTAAAAAAATCAGGTGTAAATATATATTTGTATTAATGTGCAGTATTCTGCTCATACAGGTCCAGCTCTGAATGTGCTGATAAACCAAGATCGACCCGGAGCGGAGAGGATCTCATAACAGCTTATTGATCTCAACCTCGCATACATACACACATACTTAAGAACACAATTACAGAGCAGATTACAGGAGCTTCACCCATCATGAGAGCGGATCAGGAACGAAAGAAGGAATGAGGCTTTTCTAGCTCAAGTATTCACGATATTACAGAGACTTAGAGTTCAGCTCAGATCTTTCCTTCTACTCTCTGTTCAGGTTTGTTTGTGTCGAAATAACACACACACTGAAGATACAGTGATACACACACTCTTGGAAATAAAGCTTCATCAATGTTTCCATTAAGAGCCTTTAACATCCACAGAATCTTTCCAACGCACAATAAGTTCTTAATCCAGGAAAAGATTCTTTAGCTTATTAAAATGTTCTTCACACTCAGAAAAACACTCATAAAATCACTGAAAGGTTCTTTAGGGACTCAGAAAATGGTTCTTCTGTGGCATCGCTGTGAAAACCCTCTTTTGGAAGCTTTATTTTTAAGAATGTAATATTTGTTGACTTAAAATACAGTCAACTAAAAGCAGAAGTTTGCAATGAATTAAAACTAATAGGAAACTGTTAATATGCACTAAAATACTAATGAAAACTACATAGGAAATAACTTTGGTAACACTTTACTTTATATATGATGCATTATAAAAGTATTTTAAATGCATTAATTATGCAACTTATAATGTATTTATGATCTCATGTATAATTGTAACCACACTTATAATACATTGTTACATTTAGAAAGTATAATGCATTAAAACACAACAAACAACCAGTTTCAGATGGAACAAGGAATCTGCAAATATTCTAATGAATTTTAACTTTGGTTACAATTATTTATAAGATATAATGCGTTATAATGTACATCATGAATACCTGTATAATGCAGGACATAAAGGCTTTAAAAGAGCTGTATGTAAGAAATGTATTTCAATTAATCATAACATGGCCCTGATATGCCACTAGACATTAAGAAATCATGTTCATTTCAAATACTTTTATCACTGACAACAGTAGTCCGGCCAGGATATTGTCATTTAAAAAGTGAAGTTGCAGCCCTCAACTGATGCTGATGTTGTCATCTTGTGTTTTGGCCTGAAGCGCCACCCTCCACCTATCTACCAATCACGAAGTCAGTAGTGTTTTGGCATCGGGGTTGCCAGCTCTGCTCTAGTTACCACAGCTACGGAGCAGCCTACGTTCCTGCTGGATCCTGCAGCCTATCTGGCAACCTCGAGTCAGGGGGGAGGGGGAGGGGATACACCGCTCTACAGTAATTTGAAAGTGATTGCAGTACCAGTTTTGGCCACAATCTTACATACGGCTCCTTTACGTAAAGTGTTACCATAACTTGGCTAATATTGAATCAAATAGTTTTTTTGTTCCTTTTAAATCTGAAACTAATGAAAAATCACATTCTGCAAATGTTGCAAGAGCGACGAGAAAAAGTCTTGTTTAGTTAATCCAAATGGTCTAAAAAACTCATACATATATTTCTACGTTGTGAACTTCGTAAACTTTGGCAAATGAGTTTGAGAGCGACACACAATCTGAGCGGATCCAGAATTACACACACACACACACACACACACACACACACACGCACACGCACACGCACACACACACACACACACACACAGACAGACAGACAGAGAGAGACGCAGTGAAATCACTGGATTTACAGCAAAAGAAATCAGGCCGTTATTACAGAGCACAGTTCTGCTGTCATCTTCGAGTTTATAATATGATGCCATGATTTATGTATAGTGCAGTTTCTGAAAAAGAACTACTGTATGTATTTTTGAGCCGCTGTTTACAATATAAAATATACTGAATAAAAACTCAAAATAGTCATTTATGTTTTTCTTGCTTAGCATTTTTTGTCTTGCATTTCATTAAAAATATCTAAACATTCTTAAATCAAGATACATTTACTGGAGAAGAAAATGACTGATAAAATCATCAACTAAGTCTGTGCTTAAAACAAGATCAAATATCAGTCAGTGGAGTCAGAAGAATCATCACGTTTTCTCTTTAAATGAAATTTATTTTTCTCCTCTAAATGTCTCTTGATATAAGAATGTTTAGATATTTTTAATGAATCCAAAACAATACTGAGGAACTACACACACACACACACACACACACACACACACACACACACACACACACACACACACACACACACAAACTCTCTCTCTCTCTCTCTCTCTACATGCATGTGTGTTTGCATAATCTATAGCATTAAATCCACAGTCTGCGGTTTCACACACTCTCACAAACACAGTGTGTCTCAGTGACTTCATGATGGCAGCTAAAGCTCTGATCCTACCATTGTTTCTGGGTCATCCAAAAATACGCATATAAAACAAACAGAACACGCATGAGGACGAGAAGAGCAGAGTCAGGTTGAGGAACCAATCAGTGAAACAACAAAAGTGGGAGAAAGAGAGATCGTTCACGACTGGACAGCAGAACAGAACAGAACCAGAACCAGAACCAGAACCAGAACCTGAACCTGAACCTTAACCAGAACCAGAACCAGAATCAGAACTAGAACTAGAACTAGAACCAGAACTAGAACTAGAACCACAACCAGAACTACAACCACAACCACAACCAGAACTACAACCACAACCACAACCAGAACTAGAACCATAACCATAACTAGAACCACAACCTGAACCTGAACCAGAACCAGAACCAGAACCACAACCTGAACCAGAACCACAACCACAACCACAACCTGAACCAGAACCACAACCAGAACCACAACCTGAACCAGAACCACAACCAGAACCACAACCACAACTAGAACCACAACCGGAACCAGAACCACAACCAGAACTAGAACCACAACCTGAACCAGAACCACAACCACAACCACAACCTGAACCAGAAACAGAACCAGAACCAGAACCACAACCACAACCAGAACTAGAACCACAACCGGAACTAGAACCACAACCTGAACCAGAACCACAACCAGAACTAGAACCACAACCTGAACCAGAACCACAACCAGAACTAGAACCACAACCAGAACTAGAACCACAACCTGAACCAGAACCACAACCACAACCTGAACCAGAAACAGAACCAGAACCAGAACCAGAACCAGAGCGAGAGAATATCTGAGACGAGGCTGGTGGGATTTTATGATTTATTGTAATTAATATGAGCACAACACTGATGCTTGAAACATCTCTGACTACTCTTGCTCTCAGAACAAAGAAAGCCTTGCATCACCACGTTTTGTTTACAAATCTGGCTTCAATAAACTAAATTAATATTTATCATATAAACATGTGTCTGTTCCATGCATCCATATGGCAGTTCCAGCTGTATACTGTACGAGTCCATCCTGGCTTAATGTGGATATCTGCATGTTAAATACTATAGATCACAATATGGAGCCGAATGAGCACATGCAAATATCAGTTTATGAGTCTGTTCGTCGTCCTGCATTCTTCACACACTGTATAGATGTGCTGTGAGCCTGCCCTGCACAGGGGAAGTGTGTGTTCATCGATTCAGCAGATCTAATGCTTCAGCTGCACTGCTCAATACTCACCAAACTACACACACACACACACACACACACACACTCACACACACACACACACACACACACACACACGTACACGCTCTCTCTCTCACACACACGCACATGTACACACTCTC
The DNA here is from genome assembly GCA_021554675.1 of Leuciscus idus. NCBI lineage: Eukaryota > Metazoa > Chordata > Actinopteri > Cypriniformes > Leuciscidae > Leuciscus > Leuciscus idus. Next base: position 611,717 of record CM038628.1, read on the forward strand.
TCTCTCACACACACGCACATGTATACACTCTCTCTCTCTCTCACACACACACACGCACATGTACACACTCTCTCTCTCACACACACGCACATGTATACACTCTCTTTCTCACACACACACACACACACACACACACACACACACACACACACACACACACACACACACACACACACACACACGCACACACACACACACACACACACACACACACGCATACATGTACACACACACACATGAATATGAATGCACGTGGATCATTAACACCAGCGCTCTGATATGAATATTCATAACACTTCCACTTCAGAGAACAGAGAGTCTCAGTCAACTGGCCGTAGTAAAAACTAATGCAAAAATAACTTAAAGTCATCATGAAATCAAAATGGACTATTCTTGTTTTGTTTTTTTATGGAATATTGCAGTGTTTATTCTAAATGATTTATTGTGCACATCATTATTGTTTTAATAATCTTGAATCAGATTAACTTCCCCTCATCTCTTCGAGGGCGGGGCAACCTGTCAATTACAGGAGATCAGCCAATAGCAGACCACAACCATCAGCACAATTCCCCACAGACACAATCAAGCCCCGCCCACATTTGTTCTTGTTCCTGAAGCGTTTCACTCGATATACAACACAATCGAGGAAGAAAAGACCAGCATAACTTCCCTTTCATGCTGACTTTAACACATTTTGTCTATTAAAAGTATCCGTGCATGTATTGAAATGCATTAATTTGCGAGACTGAATATGGCATGAGTGTGTGTGTTCAGAGACTCATTCTTCTCTTCATTACAGGAGTGTGTGACACATGATAATGGACTCCAGCATTAAACAGGCTGATGTAAAAGCACGCACCCGGACTTAGACGTTAATGCAGTGCCACTTTAATCTCTCTATCACCGATTCTCTCTCTCCTAATCTCTCAGTCTGCGGTGAGCTTTATCCATTACCACCTCCAGAAGTAAAGCCACAGTCCTGTAGATTATTGTGTGAAGCAGAAACACGTGATACTCACACTGGAAGTAGAGCTCCTCGTCTCCCTCCTGACTGGCTTTACTGTAACCACACTGTCTGAGGGACAGAACAAGAACACAGGCATTACTAACAACTCATGCTGAAGAAAACAACACTTCAGTTACCGGCTGGAAGAAAGGACAACACAACACTTACAATGACAACCACTGCTATATTGAAGTTATTTATGAACATGCCTGATCTAAACAAAACTGTAACTGACTGAACTTGCTTATGATAATTATTTCCTTTGAGACAATTTATTATTATTATGTTTTTTTTTACTCAAAATAAATAGTTTAAAGAATCTGGTCACCCAATAATGAACAATCTGTCATTATATATGAACATTTTTAAATGTGCTTGGACTTTTAAGATTCACCATAAAACTGACCCAGACTCTGCAAAAAAAAAGAAGTTTAGTATTTGCCTCGTATTTCGGTCTTGTTTTCCAGCACAAATATCTACACATTCTTAAATCTAATAACTGAATAAACATCTAATAAAAAGCAAGACAAAAATACTGAGGAAGAACATCATTTATTGCAGTGAACTATATTTCTGTCTTTTGAAGACGTATGAGAGCTTTGTGTGAGAAACAAACCAAATAAAAAAAAAATATTTAAAGAAAATCGTCCATTCCAGTGAGATGATTTTGAGAACCAGATCTCAGTTCAGAATGGTTTTGTAAATCAACCAGTGAAGAAATCTGAATGTCTGATTAAGTGACGAACAAAATGAGAAACCTTTTTAAATCATTAAGAGATTTTATCTAAGGTCACGGTGTAAATGCACAGATTTCCTGTTCTGAGAGTCATAGTGTGTGTGTGTGTGTGAGAGAGAGAGAGAGAGAGAGAGAGATGTGTGTGTGTGTGTGTGTGTGTGTGTGTGTGTGTGTGTGTGTGTGTGTGTGTGTGTGTGTGTGTGTGTGTGTGTGAAGAATAAGGCGCCGCAGGATCCGATGGCATTCAGCCGTTTTTACATTGTGGATTAATGTGACGGAGACACTGGAGAAAGACATGCACCGCAGGAGGGATTAGAGAATAGTTTTTTAGAGAATAAAGTAATGTTGTTGTTTTTTTAAACATGATTTCTGTATTACAATTCTTTTTTATTTTATTTAATATTCTTTATTTATTTTATTACTATTGTTTTATGTTATCATTATTTTTGCTATATCTAGCCATAAATATATATAATATTGTCTTTTTAATTTAATTTAATTATTATTATTTTCTGTACTAAATGTTCATTTTCTGTGTTGTTCTAATGCTTTGGCAATACAAAATGTATATTTGTGTCATGCCAATAAAGCTTTCTGAATTGAATTGAATAGAGGCACACACTCTCTCACTCACTCAGACATATACACGCAAACACTCACTCACTCACTCACTCACTCACTCACTCACTCACTCACTCACTCACACATTCACTCACTCACTCACTCACTCACTCACTCACTCACTCACTCACACACACACACACACACACACACACACACACACACACACACACACACACACACACACACTCACTCACTCACTCACTCACTCACTCACTCACTCACTCACTCACACACAAACACACACGATCAAAACATCTGCCGCATTCATACATACATACAAAAACAAACAAAATAAACAAAAAATTACAGCACCTTTCCTGAGCTCATGGTTGCTTTGCATGGAAATGTAGTCATTACTATGATAGAGTGGTTAAGGGATTATTTTGAGTTCATGAAACGGGTGATAATAGCAGGTGTAATGAGGCCCTTGTTAGGAAACGTGAAAGACGGGACAAGCGAGAGAAGGAGGAGAAACTCAGGCATGCCTGTACCTGGAGTGAGGAAGAGGAGGATGAGGAGGAGGAGAAGAGGAGGAGAGCAGAACCACACGAGTACGAGATACACTGGAGGATCTGGAGAAACCACTAAAGAAGAGAAGGAGGAGGGCCTCACTGTTGGGTCATTCAACCCGATCTCACGGGTTTTACGAGGTGGCTAATTCGTATGAATTCATACGACCTCATCCGTACAAATTCATAAGATTTTTGCTAAATCGTACATATTTTACAAGTTTTCAAATTCATATGAATTCGTACGAATGACCTACCCCTGACCCGCCCCTAAACCTACCCATCACGTGGGTTTAGACAAATTGTATGAATTTGTACGAATTTGCCACCTTTTAACCACTCGTACAAATTGGTCACCACTTCCTATCACGCCACCTAAAAGCTTCAATATTATTGATCTGCCTGCATTGACACCATTATATGAGAACTGAACTGAGCTGGATTATGAAATCACTGTTTTCTCCAGAGCGGATATATATATGTGTGTGTATATATATATATATATATATATATATATATATACATACACACACACATACATACATACATATACACATAGTATATATTTTTCTATACATTTATACATAAATTAATTAAATTAATTACTTTTTTAACAACAAAAATGAAACATCAATGAAACAAAGCTGAACTGTGCCACTATTTTCTTCTAGAAACAAACTTTGTTGCATTATTTTCCTGTTATCTCTGTAAAGCTGCTTTGAAACACTGTAGTGACTTGATAAAAGTGACTTGATTTGACTTGACTAACACCTAACCTACTTAAAAAGAATAAGAGCATTTCGCCCCAAAAAAATTTCTATCATCATTTACCCGAACGTCCTTTAAAACTGACATGTGTTTGAATAAACAATGACAAAATGTTAATTTTCATGTGAATTGTTTAAGAGAAAAATACTAGGGCAAATAAGGAAGAAGGAGTGAAGAGAAGAGAAGGAGTGAAGAGAAGAGATGAAGGAGTGAAGAGGAGAGAAGAGAAGAGAAGAAGTTGTGAAGAGAAGAGGAGGAGTGAAGAGAAGAAAATAGATGGAGTGAAGTGAAGAGAAGATTAAAGAGTGAAGAGGAGAGACGAGAAGAGATGGAGTGAAGAGGAGAGGAGAGAAGAGATGGAGTGAAGAGGAGAGATGAAGGAGAGAAGAGGATAGAAGAGAAGAAGTGAAGAGTAGAGATGAAGAGGAGAGATGAAGGAGAGAAGAGGATAGAAGAGAAGAAGTGAAGAGTAGAGATGAAGAAGAGAAGAGGAGAGAAGAGATGAGGAAAGAAGAGATTAAGGAGTGAAGAGGAGAGATGAAGGAGTGAAGAGAAGAGGTGATAGAGTGAAGAGGAGAGAAGAGATTAAGGAGTGAAGAGAAGAGAAGAGATGAAGGAGTGAAGAGGAGAGAAGAGATTAAGGAGTGAAGAGAAGAGATGAAGGAGTGAAGAGGAGAGAAGAGATGAAGGAGTGAAGAGAAGAGAAGAGATGATGAGAGAAGAGAAGAGATGAGGAGAGAAGAGATTAAGGAGTGAAGAGAAGAGATGAAGGAGTGAAGAGGAGAGAAGAGATGAAGGAGTGAAGAGAAGAGATGATGAGAGAAGAGATTAAGGAGTGAAGAGAAGAGATGAAGGAGTGAAGAGGAGAGAAGAGATGAAGGAGTGAAGAGAAGAGATGATGAGAGAAGAGAAGAGATGAGGAGAGAAGAGATTAAGGAGTGAAGAGAAGAGATGAAGGAGTGAAGAGGAGAGAAGAGAAGAGATGAAGGAGTGAAGAGAAGAGATGATGAGAGAAGAGAAGAGATGAAGGAGTGAAGAGGAGAGAACAGATGATGGAGTGAAGAGGAGAGAAGAGATGAGGAGAAGGAGTGAAGAGGAGAGAAGAGATGAAGGAGTGAAGAGAAGAGAAGAGATTAAGGAGTGAAGAGAAGATAAGAGATTAAGGAGTGAAGAGAAGAGATGATGAGAAGAGATTAAGGAGTGAAGAGAAGAGATTACGGAGTGAAGAGAAGAGATTACGGAGTGAAGAGGAGAGAAGAGATTACGGAGTGAAGAGAAGAGATTACGGAGTGAAGAGAAGAGATTACGGAGTGAAGAGGAGAGAAGAGATTAAGGAGTGAAGAGAAGATATGAAGGACTGGAGAGGAGAGAAGAGATGAAGGAGTGATGAGGAGAGAAGAGAAGAATGAGTGAAGAGGAGAGAAGAGATTAAGGAGTGAAGAGAAGAGATGAAATAGTGAAGAGGAGAGAAGAGATTATGGAGTGAAGAGAAGAGATTACGGAGTGAAGAGGAGAGAAGAGATTAAGGAGTGAAGAGAAGAGATGAAGGAGTGAAGAGGAGAGAAGAGATGAAGGAGTGATGAGGAGAGAAGAGAAGGAGTGAATATGAGAGGAGAGAAGGAGTGAAGAGGAGAGAAGAGATGAAGGAGTGAAGAGATTACAGAGTGAAGAGGAGAGAAGAGATTAAGGAGTGAAGAGAAGAGATTACGGAGTGAAGAGGAGAGAAGAGATTACGGAGTGAAGAGAAGAGATTACGGAGTGAAGAGAAGAGATTACGGAGTGAAGAGAAGAGAAGAGATGAAGGAGTGAAGAGGAGAGAAGAGATGAAGGAGTGAAGAGGAAAGAAGAGATGAAGGAGTGAAGATAAGAGATTATAAAGTGAAGAGGAGAGCAGAGACTAAGGAGTGAAGAGAAGAGGTGATAGAGTGAAGAGGAGAGAAGAGATTAAGGAGTGAAGAGAAGAGAAGAGATGAAGGAGTGAAGAGGAGAGAAGAGATTAAGGAGTGAAGAGAAGAGATGAAGGAGTGAAGAGGAGAGAAGAGATGAAGGAGTGAAGAGAAGAGAAGAGATGATGAGAGAAGAGAAGAGATGAGGAGAGAAGAGATTAAGGAGTGAAGAGAAGAGATGAAGGAGTGAAGAGGAGAGAAGAGATGAAGGAGTGAAGAGAAGAGATGATGAGAGAAGAGAAGAGATGAGGAGAGAAGAGATTAAGGAGTGAAGAGAAGAGATGAAGGAGTGAAGAGGAGAGAAGAGAAGAGATGAAGGAGTGAAGAGAAGAGATGATGAGAGAAGAGAAGAGATGAAGGAGTGAAGAGGAGAGAACAGATGACGGAGTGAAGAGGAGAGAAGAGATGAGGAGAAGGAGTGAAGAGGAGAGAAGAGATGAAGGAGTGAAGAGAAGAGATTAAGGAGTGAAGAGAAGATAAGAGATTAAGGAGTGAAGAGAAGAGATGATGAGAAGAGATTAAGGAGTGAAGAGAAGAGATTACGGAGTGAAGAGAAGAGATTACGGAGTGAAGAGGAGAGAAGAGATTACGGAGTGAAGAGAAGAGATTACGGAGTGAAGAGAAGAGATTACGGAGTGAAGAGGAGAGAAGAGATTAAGGAGTGAAGAGAAGATATGAAGGACTGGAGAGGAGAGAAGAGATGAAGGAGTGATGAGGAGAGAAGAGAAGAATGAGTGAAGAGGAGAGAAGAGATTAAGGAGTGAAGAGAAGAGATGAAATAGTGAAGAGGAGAGAAGAGATTATGGAGTGAAGAGAAGAGATTACGGAGTGAAGAGGAGAGAAGAGATTAAGGAGTGAAGAGAAGAGATGAAGGAGTGAAGAGGAGAGAAGAGATGAAGGAGTGATGAGGAAAGAAGAGAAGGAGTGAAGATGAGAGGAGAGGAGTGAAGAGGAGAGAAGAGATGAAGGAGTGAAGAGATTACAGAGTGAAGAGGAGAGAAGAGATTAAGGAGTGAAGAGAAGAGATTACGGAGTGAAGAGGAGAGAAGAGATTACGGAGTGAAGAGAAGAGATTACGGAGTGAAGAGAAGAGATTACGGAGTGAAGAGAAGAGATTAAGGAGTGAAGAGGAGAGAAGAGATGAAGGAGTGATGAGGAGAGAAGAGAAGGAGTGAAGAGGAGAGGAGAGAAGGAGTGAAGAGGAGAGAAGAGATGAAGGAGTGAAGAGATTACAGAGTGAAGAGGAGAGAAGAGATTACGGAGTGAAGAGAAGAGATTACGGAGTGAAGAGGAGAGAAGAGATGAGGAGAGAAGAGAAGAGATTAAG
>CM038628.1:641132-676132 GCA_021554675.1 Leuciscus idus
TGTTCTAGTAGAGCCTGAAACATCATCACGACTTTGAAGAAGGGCATAATATGGGCTCTTTAACCTTCCTCTCAGAATAAGCACGATTCACATCCGGCAGCACTGGCTCGTAGCCGGTGTCGGGTTTAAGAGCACAGGTCGATGAGAAGTTCCCCCTGACCAAACGGATTCCCAGTGTTTGAGGAGGAGTCTTTGAGCCGGGCTTTATCGGGCCACCGCAGGCGCTGACGGAGGATCGCATGAAAGCAGGAGCTGCTTCGCTTCTTTTCTTCAGAAACCACAGGGATCTACACAGATTATTACCGTTCTTACACACTTGTGAACATTTGTGTGGGTGTTTATGGGTGTGTGTGCATGTCTGACGGGTTTAACCTCCTGCATTCAGATTATCACTCGCATAAGGAGAAGGGAAGCTGTTTTAAATAAGCCAATTAAGTTATATGTACTTCAGAATGTTACACTGACTTGGGTTTTTCTCAAATCAAACTCAAGTTCAACACATTATGATATTTACATTATATTGAATCATTTAGCAGATGCTTTTATCCAAAGCGACGTACAGATGAGGAGAGCAATAAAAACATTAGCAATAACCAAAAAATTAAACCACAATATCAGTGATTCTATGAGAGATATTATTTTATCTTGAAAAATAAAGAAAAATGTTGATTATATATTAAATAAGCATGTTCCAATACCTATTTTTTGATAATCCATATAGATATATAAAATATATAAAATATAGAACCTTTAACTGGTTATTGTTCTCTTTTTATATGTAACTTGACACTTGACAACAGCGGATCTTAACTGATTTCTTGCCTTGGTTTGGCTCTTGATTTTTACATTGGACATAGTAATAGTGGGAAAGTAAAAAATAATAATAATTAAAATATGTCATAATTTACTCACCCTCAAGTCGTGAAACCTAAATTACCTTTTTATACGGAACATAAAATAAAATTGTTCAACACTCATAATAATCATAAATGTTTGTTGAGCATCAAATCATCATATTAGAGTGATCTGTGAAGGATCATGTGACACTGAAGACTGGAGTAATGATGCTGAACATTCAGCTTTGATCCCAGGAATAAATTACACTTTATATTCACATAGAAAACAGCAGATTTATATTGCAATAATATTTCACTGTTTTACTGTATTTTTGATCAAATAAATGAGCAGAAGACACTTATATACATATAGACTTATTGGGCCCTATCTTGCACCCAGCGCAATTGACTTTGTACACCAACGCATGTATCATTCCTATTTTGCACCCGACGCACAGCGGACTCTTCCCTCCACAGACGCACGTCGGTAAATTAGGGAATGAACTTGTGCTCCCGGGGGCAGTTCAGCGAAAAGAGGAGGCGTGTTCCGGCGCAAACGTTCCCTGGTGCTATTTTGCAGTTTCAGAAAACACGCTTTGCGCATGTTATTCATATGCTATTTTAAGGGCGCATGCTTGGCCATAATCAATATAGCGTGTGCACAACACACACACACTTTGCTTCTCTCATCTACACACAGAAGCAGCAGTTTTCATTTTTAGAAAACCATACATTATTAGAAGGAAAAATATTAACAGGGAAATCATTGTTGTGTCCATGAAGATGTGAAAAAATAGGCATAAATCTAGCTTACACATTTACCCAAATTATCACACGCCTGTTTAACCGAAGCTAATGTGTGTGTGTTTCTCCATCCCCAATGTCACTTCTCTGTGTTTTACGGCCCTGATGAGAACGTCGGTCTCCTCGGCTGTGAACCGCTCCTGGCGTGCGTCTGGCAAATCCGCTGTTATAATAGCAATCCGCCATGGAACAAGCGCGCCTGCTCTTAAAGGGAATGTGAGATGACGCTCTGATTGGTTTATTTCACGTTACACCCAAACCACACCTATGAGTAATGAAGCTACTTCAGACCAACACATTTTAGATTTGCGTTGGGCGCAAGAGTCATTTATCCCGCCGGTATAATAGCAAGACCCGCCCACAAAGTTACTTGTGTTTCGCGCTTGTTACTTGTGTTTCGCGCTTGATACTTGCGTTTCAGATCGTTAAAATAGGGCCCAATGACATATAGGTGCAAAATATTCTCTATTCTCAGTGGCAAATTTTCTCAATTCATTTGCTTTTGGCAGGTGTGGATAAAAGTTCATTTGGATTTGTCCTGAAGGGGAAAGGAGAGGAACTCGACCACTGAAAGGGGGTGAGAGACAAAGAAAGTAATTTTTTGGCTGAGAAAAAGCAATTGTGTTGGAAAGAGCGTCACATAATGAAAGGCGCACAGAAGTCGAGTGCCAAATAAACGCTCTGCAATTTACTTTTAATGGAAAGCAAAATCTGAGTGTGTAGAAGTCTTGATGAAAGAGATCTGATGCTTTAATAAACATGAAGATCATTCAGCCTTTGTGTTTCTGTGTGTGTGTGTGCGCGTGTTTGTGTGTGTGTGTGTGTGTGTGTGTGTTTGTGACTGTGTGTATAGGTTTATATTACATCCAGCAGTTCCCACGAGGGAAATGCATTAAATTATGTTTTTTTGGAAAATGTAAAAATGCAGAACGTTTTGTGATTGGTATGTTTATGGGTAGCGTGTGTGTGTGTGTGTGTGTGTGTGTGTGTGTGTGTGTGTGTGTGTGTGTGTATCAGGTTTTGCCTATATTGTGGGGACTGCAGTAAATGCCCCCTGTAAACCTGATATTACCTCCAGGTAAATGGCATATTAACATAGTGAATATGTCTTAATGCAGAAAGGTTTGTGAGGGTTTGTTTAGGAGCAAGAAAATGTCATTGTCTCGAATTACTAACAGCACAAGTTAATGGACAGTGGCCACCATGATAGAAACACAGACGTGTGTGTGTGTGTGTGTGTGTGTGTGTGTGTGTGTGTGTGTGTGTGTGTGTATGCATGTCGACCCATCAGCACACGCTCCATTTTTAGTGCTGACCTATTACAAAATGAAGTTGTATAAGAGCAACATCTGGAGTCAAGCAGGGCACAGTGAACAGCTGGTGTGTGTGTGTGTGTGTGTGTGTGAGCGGCCAGTTCCAAAGAATTTGCCTGCACTCTCTCTCACACACACACACACACACACACGTACACGTACATACACATACAGTACATTGCACACTGTATTATGTAAATGCCCAGTACACACTACAGAGTATCAGGTCTTCAAATTTGTCATCAAATGCCTCTACAGGACATTGTGCCCTGACATCAACTCACACACACACACACACACACACACACACACACACACACACACACACACACACACACACACACACACACACACACACACACACACACACACACACACACACACACACACACACACACACACACACTCAGATTAGCACAGACTACTGAGCTCCTCCCTCTAACTCTCTCTCTCTCACACACTCACACACACGGTACATTCAAAGTTTTTGACACTAAAAATGGACAATAGTCACACATTATGATTATGTTTAACATCAGTCATTTCTGCTATAAGCACAATTCCTCTCTTCATGAACATGTGCAGATGTGTTATTGGATTGAATCAGTGGCCACAAATAAAATAACAAATAAAAAAGAGGTGTATCATAATAACTATAATGAAAGCATGAGCCCTGACCGTGGCGATCTCATTACAGAGAACAGAACCTCTGTTTAATCCCACACAATATAGAAAGACATCAGTGAGACGGAAAGCAATGAAACTGAGAAGCACTAAGAAGAGTAAGCTGCTTTATCACAGCCTCATGTGACTCGAAACAGGGAATATTCCACTCAAATCAAAGAGAGATGAGAGAGAAACATCTGCGGGTTTAATGCTGTCCTCAAACACTGTCTCTCAACATCAGGACCACGTTTGCTCCGTGAAGAGGAATCAACGTGTGTAACAGCATTTATTTCAATTAAATTAATGTACTTTATTTTAGTTCGATAATGTTTTTTATTTCACATTTTGTATTTGTAGGGGATTTTATGGTACTAAATTATATTTATGCTGGATTTATAATCCATTTATTCACTTTTTGAGCATAGCCATGAAAATGTTATTTCCAACTTAAATTGTGGTAGATCTCGAATGCTTTAGAGCGACAGACTGAAGTTTGATCTCTTTTTAAAGAAGACACTTGGCAGATTATTGCTGAAGTGAAAAAAGTTTAAAAAAGTGAACTTAAAAAAGAGTTACAGAATTTTACATTTATTGTTAAGAAAAATGTGCTAAAATACTATTTTAAATTTTTATTTGAAATATCTTTTCAAAAACATGTTTTACTCTAAAACTTTGAGAAAATCAAAGCCATAAATCTAAACAAGCTCAAAATTATAGCCTAATATCTCAAAAAAGTATCTTTCAGTGAGTGTGTGTTTCAGTGAGAGTGTGTTTCAGTGAGTTTCAGTGAGAGTGTGTTTCAGTGAGAGTGTGTTTCAGCGAGTGTGTGTTTCAGCGAGTGTGTGTTTCAGTGAGAGTGTGTTTCAGTGAGTTTCAGTGAGAGTGTGTTTCAGTGAGAGTGTGTTTCAGCGAGTGTGTGTTTCAGTGAGTGTGTGTTTCAGTGAGAGTGTGTTTCAGCGAGTGTGTGTTTCAGTGAGAGTGTGTTTCAGTGAGAGTGTGTTTCAGTGAGAGTGTGTTTCAGCGAGTGTGTGTTTCAGTGAGAGTGTGTTTCAGTGAGAGTGTGTTTCAGCGAGTGTGTGTTTCAGTGAGAGTGTGTTTCAGTGAGTGTGTGTTTCAGTGAGTGTGTTTCAGTGAGAGTGTGTTTCAGTGAGTTTCAGTGAGAGTGTGTTTCAGTGAGAGTGTGTTTCAGTGAGTGTGTTTCAGTGAGTGTGTGTTTCAGTGAGAGTGTGTTTCAGTGAGAGTGTGTTTCAGTGAGTGTGTGTTTCAGCGAGTGTGTGTTTCAGTGAGAGTGTGTTTCAGTGAGAGTGTGTTTCAGTGAGTGTGTGTTTCAGTGAGAGTGTGTTTCAGTGAGAGTGTGTTTCAGTGAGTGTGTGTTTCAGCGAGTGCGTGTTTCAGTGAGAGTGTGTTTCAGTGAGAGTGTGTTTCAGTGAGTGTGTGTTTCAGTGAGTGTGTGTTTCAGTGAGTTTCAGTGAGAGTGTGTTTCAGTGAGAGTGTGTTTCAGTGAGTGTGTGTTTCCGTGAGAGTGTGTTTCCGTGAGTGTGTGTTTCAGTGAGTGTGTGTTTCAGTGAGTGTGTTTCAGTGAGAGTGTGTTTCAGTGAGAGTGTGTTTCAGTGAGAGTGTGTTTCAGCGAGTGTGTGTTTCAGTGAGAGTGTGTTTCAGTGAGTGTGTGTTTCAGTGAGAGTGTGTTTCAGCAAGTGTGTGTTTCAGTGAGAGTGTGTTTCAGTGAGTGTGTGTTTCAGTGAGTGTGTGTTTCAGTGAGAGTGTGTTTCAGTGAGTTTCAGTGAGTGTGTGTTTCAGTGAGAGTGTGTTTCAGTGAGAGTGTGTTTTAGTGAGAGTGTGTTTCAGTGAGTGTGTGTTTCAGTGAGAGTGTGTTTCAGTGAGTGTGTGTTTCAGTGAGAGTGTGTTTCAGTGAGTGTGTGAGTGTGTGTTTCAGTGAGAGTGTGTTTCAGTGAGTGTGTGTTTCAGTGAGAGTGTGTTTCAGTGAGTGTGTGTTTCAGTGAGAGTGTGTTTCAGTGAGAGTGTGTTTCAGAGAGAGTGTGTTTCAGTGAGTGTGTGTTTCAGTGAGAGTGTGTTTCAGAGAGTGTGTGTTTCAGTGAGAGTGTGTTTCAGTGAGAGTGTGTTTCAGTGAGAGTGTGTTTCAGAGAGTGTGTGTTTCAGTGAGAGTGTGTTTCAGTGAGAGTGTGTTTCAGTGAGTGTGTGTTTCAGTGAGAGTGTGTTTCAGTGAGTGTTTGTTTCAGTGAGAGTGTTTCAGTAAGTGTGTGTTTCAGTGAGAGTGTGTTTCAGTGAGAGTGTGTTTCAGAGAGAGTGTGTTTCAGTGAGTGTGTGTTTCAGTGAGAGTGTGTTTCAGAGAGTGTGTGTTTCAGTGAGAGTGTGTTTCAGTGAGAGTGTGTTTCAGTGAGAGTGTGTTTCAGAGAGTGTGTGTTTCAGTGAGAGTGTGTTTCAGTGAGTGTGTGTTTCAGTGAGAGTGTGTTTCAGTGAGTGTGTTTCAGTGAGTGTGTGTTTCAGTGAGAGAGTGTGTTTCAGTGAGAGTGTGTTTCAGTGAGAGTGTGTTTCAGTGAGTGTGTGTTTCAGTGAGAGTGTGTTTCAGAGAGTGTGTGTTTCAGTGAGAGTGTGTTTCAGTGAGAGTGTGTTTCAGTGAGTGTGTGTTTCAGTGAGAGTGTGTTTCAGTGAGAGTGTGTTTCAGTGAGAGTGTGTTTCAGAGAGTGTGTGTTTCAGTGAGAGTGTGTTTCAGTGAGTGTGTGTTTCAGTGAGAGTGTGTTTCAGTGAGAGTGTGTTTCAGTGAGTGTGTGTTTCAGTGAGAGAGTGTGTTTCAGTGAGAGTGTGTTTCAGTGAGTGTGTGTTTCAGTGAGAGAGTGTGTTTCAGTGAGAGAGTGTGTTTCAGTGAGAGAGTGTGTTTCAGTGAGAGTGTGTTTCAGTGAGTGTGTGTTTCAGAGAGTGTGTTTCAGTGAGTGTGTGTTTAAGTGTGTGTGAATGCTGTACCTGGCAAGCTGGTGGACACGTTGACCTGTGTGTCTTTAAGTGTGTGTTTAAGTGTGTGTTTAAATGTGTGTGAATGCTGTACCTTGCAGGCTGGTGGACATGTCGACCTGTGTGTGTTTAAGTGTGTGTTTAAGTGTGTGTGAATGCTGTACCTGGCAGGCTGGTGGACACGTTGACCTGTGTGTAGAAGCGTTTGTTGGGCAGCAGCTCTGAGACGCCGTTGCGAGCCTCGACGCTGAAGGAGTAGTTGGAGTTGGGCAGCAGGTTCACGAGGGTCACGGTTCTCTCGGTCAGGCCGCTCTGCTGTGGGACGAAGCCCACGCTGGATCCACACGCCTCACACTGGACCCTCGGGGCCCTCGGGGGCCCGACACACCGACGGCAGCCCACGCTGTAGCTCAGGTCCCCGCGGCCCCCAGAGTCACTGGGACCGGCCCAGTCCAGCACCAGCGTCGACTGTTTCAGTGTGAAGACCAGATCCCGAGGAGGAGACGGAGGACCTGCGGGACGAGATTTCAGTGAATAAAGGAAGAACTTGTTGAGCTTGATTACAATAAAAATACTGAAATGTTCATTACCAGCAAAAATGTTGAGATTAGGTGAGATTAAAGAGACTGTATTGAAGTTTGAAGGAGTGGATTCTGGAATCTAATGAGTGATTTTTCCTTCTAAATATCACATGAGTTGAATGACTTCTCTAGGCTTATGAGATTTTACTTAGTTATAGAAGTTACCAGTGTGATTACTGAAATGTTCTGTGTTAAACATCTGAGAGGTGACTGAGGGTCTGACCCATGCTAGGAATACAGTAACAGCGCTTGCTCATTCAGCCCGGCTTCCAGAAATGAAATATGGACTCGTTTTGTTTGAGAAAGGTCTTCAACATGTTAAAATATATATAAATATATCTGTTCTTATTAGCTGAAATTATTTATTAGGTGAAAAAAGAGATTGTATCCTACTAGCACAAGATCATGATGATTGGAAATGCTTTGGCAATACATTGAAAAAAATGTCATGCCAATAAAGCACATTTTGAATTGAATTGAATTGATTAGTGCGCATTAAATGATGCTTGTTGAGCTTGATTACAATAAAAATACTGAAATGTTCATTACCACCAAAAAAAAGAAAAAGAAAAAGAAAAAGATACTCTAATTAACATGACGATAATTACCCCTCAATGAACTAATTCTTTTAAATAATTTAACCCAATTAGATACAACTGGGTGAAGCTTAACAGAGCTTGAGGCTTAAAATCACTTGAGAGGAAATGAACGCAGGCCATGGAAGAGAGAGAGAGAGAGAGAGAGAGAGAGAGAGAGAGAGAGAGAGAGAGAGAGAGAGAGAGAGAGAATTTGTTTTGCCTGTGTGTTTGAGTGTGTGTGCACGTGAGCGTGTGTGTGTGAGAGAGAGAGAGAGAGAGAGAGAGAGAGAGAGGATTTGTTTTTCCTGTGTGTTTGAGTGTGTGTGCACGTGAGTGTGTGTGTGTGTGTGTGTGTGTGTGTGAGAGAGTGTGTGAGAGAGAGAGAGAGAGAGAGAGGATTTGTTTTGCCTGTGTGTTTGAGTGTGTGTGCACGTGAGTGTGTGTGTGTGTGTGTGTGTGAGAGAGAGTGTGTGAGAGAGAGTGTTTGAGAGAGAGAGAGAGAGAGGATTTGTTTTGCCTGTGTGTTTGAGTGTGTGTGCACGTGAGTGTGTGTGTGTGTGAGAGAGAGAGAGAGAGAGAGAGAGAGAGAGGGAGGATTTGTTTTGCCTGTGTGTTTGAGTGTGTGTGCACGTGTGTGTGTGTGTGTGTGTGTGCACGTGTGTGTGTGTGTGTGTGTGTGTGTGTGTGTGTGTGTGTGTGTGTGAGAGAGAGTGTGTGAGAGTGTGTGAGAAAGAGAGATGTGTTCAAGACTGCACTGAAAAGAAATTGGTTCAGAAAAAAAATATTTTAGAATTTGCTAATACATTTCTCAAGCAACCAATAGCAAGGTACATTTTGAATTAATTGTGAAATTTGGAAGAAGAAAATTTGAAATAAGTATTTTCCTGTAAAATGTACTCCAATCATTTTTTGTTTTATTTACAACTTAGATTTTTTTTTACAGAGTAACATCTACAAACGGGCAAAACTGTGTTTAAAAAACTAAATTCAGACAATTGCTTGATAAAAATCACCATATGAATACTTTTGGCTACTTTCATAATATACTTGAATAAACTTTTTATATCCACAGTTGAGCGTGCAGATTTCAAAAGGATATCCAGTGTAATTTACACAAGAACACTGGAAACCAGCTCAGGAACTGGAACACATCAGCTAGAATCCATCACTGCTCATGAACTCGTTTCTCAGACTCTAGGATGAGTTTGTGATGAACAGCAGTGATTTCAAGATCAGATCAAGGACAGTTCAGAACTAGAACTGCATGTGTGAGTTTCTGCATTCACAACAACTTCTTCCAGAAGCCTCGACTGATTTATGGAGAACGGTGTGGGCAGAATGAATGAGTCTCTTATCTAATAAAGAGAGAGAGAGAGAGAGAGAGAGAGAGAGAGAGAGAGAGAGAGAGAGAGAGATAGAGAGAGAGAGAGAGGGATCGGATGCATTAATTGCTGCTGTTCTGTAGATGTTCTGTTGACTTGGGTCGAGCGGGTCGAGGACAGAGACCCGCGTCTATAATGTTGTCTGTCAAACAAGAATCTTTCAGCAGCAGAAGACATTTAAATGTCACCAGAGCTTTAGCTCAGACCAGGAGTGCTACAGGTGCAGACGCTGCCCTCACACACACACACACACACACACACACACACACACACACACACACACTCTCGCACTCACACTCACTCTCACACTCACTCTTTCACACACACTCTCACACTCACTCTCACTCTCACACTCACACTCACACTCACACACTCACTCACTCTCACTCACACACTCACTCACTCACTCACTCACTCACTCACTCACTCACACTCTCACACTCACTCTCACTCACACCCAATCTCTCACTCTCACACTCACTCTCACACTCACTCACTTTCACACTCAATCTCACTCTCACTCACACTCACTCACTCACTCACTCACTCACTCACTCACTCACTCACTCACTCACTCACTCTCACTCTCACACTCACACTCACACTCACACTCACACACACACTCAATCTCACTCTCACACTCACTCTCACACACTCACTCTCACTCTCACTCTCACACTCACACTCACACTCACTCTCACACACTCACTCTCACACACTCACTCTCTCACTCTCACTCTCACACCCACTCTCACACTCACTCTCAATCTCAATCTCAATCTCACACTCACTCTCACACACTCACAATCTCACTCTCACACACTCACTCTCTCACTCTCACACCCACTCTCTCACTCTCACACTCACTCTCAATCTCACTCTCACTCTCACACCCACTCTCTCACTCTCACACTCTCACACTCACTCTCAATCTCACTCTCATTCTCACTCTCACACAGGTTCCAGTTTGACATATACTAATTCAAGCTTAAAGGGGTCATATAATGGTACATGCACTTTTACAAGTTGACTGTACTGAAATGTGTGTTGGCAGTGCCTGTACACAACCATCATAAAATGATAAAAATCCATACAGTGTAAATCATATAAATCTTCTTATATGTTTTCCCCTCTCTCAAATCAAGCCGTTCGACCATGTGACGTCACACGGTCGGACGCCCCTCCCACGATTGTTGATTGACAGCAGCGTTTCAACACAGACCCGCCCTCGCTCGTGAGCGAGCTGTCAATCATAGTCCGCGTGGACCGGCGCGGCCATTGTTGATACGCTGGAGCACTGTCTATGAGCAGAATGGTGTCTAAGCGAGTGTGGTGTTCTGTTCTTGGGTGTAATAAGGAACACATCAGTCATTTTGATGTTCCTAAATCCGTACAGCTGAAGACGCAGTGGCTGAGTTTGTTTTCGAAGGGAATATTCCCCACGATCAACGTCAATGCTTTCATGTTTGCGCGAATCATTTCACACACCAGACTGCTTTACAAACGAGGGTCAGTAAAGCTGGTTATTTGCTAAGAAGCTGCTCCTGAAAAAAGGATCGGTACCAACTATTCGTGTTCCTGCTGCACCTCCAGAAGAAGATGTGAGTGTAATGTTTTATTAACCTTTATATTAATCTTTATATTAATCTTTGCAAATCGCTAGCACGCTTCATGATGAATGCGGCTAAGGTTTACACTCAGGGTACATTACGGCATGTAATTACTTGCTATGTACAACGTTCTCAATATAATTCATAATCCCAAGTTTATAATGAACAACATGTTATGTTTATTGTGTTACAAACGGTGTACGCACAGAACAGAGGGCCGGTAGCCTGGTTAAAACCAGACCATTCTCAGTAGTAAAATACTAAGGGTGTCACGATTTCGATTTTAAATCGAAATCGATCGAAAATAATGCTCAATCTCGATTATCGAATCAAAAAATGGAATCGTCGATGCTGCCACGCCCCCATGTCACGGCAGCTCGGCTTGCCTGTAATAGGTAAAACTCCTTTTCTCGAGAATATTGAAGCCTTTATTTTAAAACACATTGCAGCTGCACAGCGAGAGCATCATATCTCGTCTGAGCGAGCTGATTGTCTGTGCTGCGGCAACTGCACGAACCTATGGCAAGTTAGCAGTGGCGTACGGTCCAATGGGAGCGCATGGCGCCCTGCCAACCTCGAGCGCGCCAATTTGGACGCGGCTGGAGAGTGTAATTCACAAAAGACTCGCCAAAGGATTTTAGGTTTAAATCGACTGAAGCGAAAAGTACCTGATATGAGCGAAATAGCACGGCAAGGCAAAGCAGTACTCGTTCCCTTATCTCTAAGGGAACCGAGGTTACGCAAGTAACCAAGTAGCCTACGTTCCCTTACGAGAACGTTCTCTCGTACTGCGTTGCAAACGTGCTATTCGCCTGTGACTGCTCTGAGGAGTCCAGGGAGCCCCGGGACTATAATAGCCAGGTAATAGGTTATATTGTTTAAGTTTCCAATTGACTGAAGATATAAGTTATTGTTACATTATGTTGTTAATAAACGTTTTAAATTTGACAATGTAGTGTGTGGTATTGCGAACAAAGGTCAGATATTATTATATTGCATAAAAGTCTTAAAATGGCATAGCTTGTGCTTTCAATTTTTTTTTTTTTTAATCGAGAATCGAATCGAACCGTGACTTTAGAATCGAAAATGTAATCGAATCGAGGATTTGGAGAATCGTGACACCCTTATAAAATACTATCTCAGAAGAGCAAATCTAAATTTGCTGGAAGTTTGTCTGGGTTTTCCCAGGTTAGAGGGGCGGGGTGAGCAAAGCTCATTATCATTTAAAGACACATGCACTTAAACGGCGTGCTGAAAACAGAGCTGTTTTTGACCAGGTAAAAGTGTTCTCTTACAATACTAATGCACATTTTTAATTAAAGTATATTACAAACTTTTAATTTAGACCCTAAAGAATCATATTAGCTTGTACAAAAATGGCATTATATGACCCCTTTAATATACTCTCGTTCATAGAGATGTTTAGATGGATGCCGAGGTCGGGTAGAATCTGCAATCTCTGACCCAGATTGTTTGCTGGCTGTAATACGCTGTGTATTCCATCAACTGGCAACCCGGGGGGTGTGGAAACACTATTGGCTGACTGGCAGTGGGCGGAGTCACACAGACCAAAACAAACACACATTCCAACGGAAACACACATTTCAAAGTAAGATATCAGGCTATAGAAGTTATTCTTCTATGTGTGTTTTTCAGAGAAACGAGTATGTGAACTTAACATGTTTCCTAAATATCTGCAAACATATTATGGTATTTTTATGCTTTAGAAGAGTGAAAAACTTACAAACAGCACCTTTAATGAAACAAGAATAGTCAAATAAATAATTAAATTAATAATAATAATTCCTGATGCATGCATGTGTTTAGTTTTCATTTTGAGATCAAGGTGATTGAAGAGAGCCGTGTGTCTCATAAATGCAGCAGATAATAATGAAAGTGTAATACAACCGCTGAAGCATGAGTGTGTGTGTGTGTGTGTGTGTGTGTGTGTGTGTGTGTGTGTGTGTGTATAGAATAATTTAAGTGCAAGAAGCATTGTTTTATTAAAGGCTCTGAAGGATTATGCAACGGGGTCCACGTGTGGCCATGAGCGCTGGGAACAGCTGCAGTCAGGATATATCACCACACACAAACACACACACACACACACACACGCACACACACGCACACACACACACACACACACACACAGACACGCACTCTCTCTCTCACACACACACACACACACACACACACACACACACGCACGCACACACACACACACACACACACACACACACGCGCGCACACACACACACAGACACACACAGACACACGCGCACACACACACGCACACGCACACACACACGCACTCTCTCTCACACACACACACACACACACACACACACACACACACACACACACACGCACACGCTCTCACACACACACACACACACACACACACACACACACACACACACACGCACACTCTCTCACACACACACACAGGCATCCACTTAATGTCTCCTCCTTTCAATTCTGTCAATTTACAGACTCTTTCTGCATTACAGACATTCCTCTCTCTCCTCTCTCTCTCTCTCTCTCTCCTCTCTCTCTCATAAACTGTAGGCTTGTGCTCATAAGAGTGACTGTAGAATCTATAATTAACACTATCACAGGCTCTTTCTCTGCCTTCTATACCAGCAGCCTAATCAATACAGTACGGTGTGAATAAAAGTCCTAAGCAGTCAGAGACTCATTCAGCCCAGAATAAACAGCTGGTCACACAAGAACTGAAAGGTTAAGTGTGTGATTTCTGTAGCACTAAAGCCACTAAACAAAACTGCGAAAAAGAATGATTCTTCTGGAAATGGTTTTTCATTGGTCAGCACACATTAGCCCCGCCCCTAAACTCACACCATTGGCTGAGCTGATGCTGCTGTGCTCCTTTTCAGTGGAATCCACATAATCAAATCCAATAATGGATAATAATTCTCTAGCACATTAAGGCAGAATAGGATAAAATATTTTAACAGCAAAAAGTTACATGCTTTAAATGAAAGCATATGTAATATATATAAATATAATATATACCCGTGTATATAATATTATATTTAACTTTTTTTTTTTGTTAAATGTTCGTGTGTCGGTCAAAAATGACCGGAATATATATTTTTTATTTCAATGAAACTAATATACTATATTTTAGTTCGATAATGTTTTTTATTTA
Source organism: Leuciscus idus (assembly GCA_021554675.1). NCBI lineage: Eukaryota > Metazoa > Chordata > Actinopteri > Cypriniformes > Leuciscidae > Leuciscus > Leuciscus idus. Next base: position 655,039 of record CM038628.1, read on the forward strand.
ATATTTTGCATTTTTAGGGAATTTTATGGTACTAAATGATTTTTGTGCTGTATTTATAATCCATTTATTCCCTTTTTGAGCATAGACCTAAAAATAAAATTTCCAACTTAAACTGTGGTAAATCTTGAATGCTTTAGAGCGACAGACTGAAGTTTGATCTCTTTTTTTAAAGACGACACTTGGCAGATTATTGCTGAAGTTAAGAAAGTTTCAAAAAGTGAACTTAAAAAAAGTTACAGAATTTTACGTTTATTGTTATGAAAAATTAATTTACTATTTTACATTTTTATATGAAATATATATTTTCAAAAACATGTTTTACTCTAAAACTGTGAGAAAATCAAAGCCATAAATCGGAGTCAAAAATTTGAGCCTGATATCTCAAAAAATAATATCTTTCAGTGAGAGTGTGTTCGGCTGCAGTACCAAACGCTTCCACTAGAGGAAATTCGTCTCCTTTTCATTTCGAATGCGCTCATCTCTGACCGCGAGGAGCACAAGTGTGACTATTTTTTACAGGACCATTTAACCTGTTCCAATCATGTCCATGTTTTTTGTGTGTTCACACAAGTGCCAAAACCTTTACCAAGTTTCGTACCATTCCGATGAAGAATTATATATATCTTTTTAAACGACTGTACATTTTGTCGAAGAGCACCAGTCATTGGGACTGGCTCTGGGACACTGATGCACACATAAGCATTGACATGCAGTCTTACGAGTGCAGGGTGCAGACGGAGGGTCCAGCGGGGTCCTGAAGTGATCATCCTCACACACACACACCACAGAGCCTTCTTCGTCAGACTTGCTGTTCGCTGGACACGGGAAACACTCCTGCTGTCGAGAAGACATCTTATACGTGCCCGGAGGACAGGCTGGAGAGAGAAACACACAGAGCCGTCACAACAAAACCTGGAGCTCATAGAAGAACTCAATGCAGGCCTGAAAAATGGCATCACTTATAACCTGAGGCCAGAAAAGGTTAGATGGCTTCAGACCTTATTAGCCAACATGAAAAAGAACCACTTGGGAGCTACAGTAATACGCTAGTGGAGAACTGAGCCTCCGGTCACTAAAGCCTTTCTAACTAATGAGGTTTATATTACACATGATTAAGGGGCTATTTGTTGCCTTTCCGAACAGTAAGTGATGGAAGCTCACACTCGTGAAATAGCCGAGGAGACACTCGTGCAACAATGAAACACAAAGTTCAATATGGACGCTGTAGGAAAGAAAAGTAAGTCTTGCATCGTAGTGAGTGTAAGGATGTGTAACTCAATCATCTCACTGATAAAGAGATGGTTCACTTGACCAAACTTAAAACATTTAAAAGTATATAATTACAATTTGTCTGTTGCTTGCAAAACAATATTAATAATTAAAAAAAAAATCTGCATATAATGGAGAAAGTTGCCTTTTAGAACCAGATGGTGTAGTTACAGCCTCTACCAGCAGGGGCTAACCAGATCATGCTAACTGGGTTATGCTCTATAAAAGGTGCTATACTTGCATGCAAATTGTCCAAGGTCATTGTCAAGGCGGATGTTGAGAGTATCATTTATAAATCCTTACACTCAGCAACATCCATCCATTCATTTGCCAATCCCCCAATTTCATTTTGAGTCATTATACAGTCCCTTCATCATTGCCTCAATGCACTGACAGGATCATAAAAACAACTCTCTGGAAAACATGCCGTGAATATGCACATGGATACACAGAGATGCACACACGCACAAAGTGACCCAAGCAGCAACACACACACACACACACACACACACACACACACACACACACACACACACACACACACACACACACACACACACACTCCTGTTTTCCAGCAGGGCAAGCAAAATCAGATAGACAATGGGAAAAACGCCAAATGGAATATGGAATATAAAAGCACACATAATTCAAAACACAGATACACACCAAAACACAAGCACGTCTCAGCGTATGAAATGTGAAAGCGAAGCTCATGGCTTGTCAAGTTAATTCCTGCAAACAGCTCTGATAAAATGTGTGTTATCAGACCTGTGTTTGCTTTTGCTGCTGTCTTTACAACTCGACTGTAATGTGTTTCACTGCTGCCGGAGGACAGTGGCCAAAACAGCTGAAGCCAAACACACTGAAGGGAATGAGATCACAACCCATATCTGCTGACATTACACACAAATCCCAGGGTCTCGAAATTAATTGTCCAATCCCACAACAGACCAGCTGGCTAAATGTGGATCAATCATCTGATGTGACATCAGCAGGGGTTGATTAACAGAAACCAGTGAGATGATTAGCCATGAGCAACTATAATGAAGATGGAGCGAAATCTAGAACCAAGATTCTAAATATCAAAAGGGAAAGGAGGCGGTGGATTTAGTTTTCAGATGTCGGAGGTACAGCGTATACAAGCTAGCCATTTTTTAGGAAATTCTCTGCCTAATTTTATGTCTGGTTTTATTATCTGAAATTATGCATCATTTTAACTCTAATGGAGAACAAACAAATCATTTAAATTTGTTCATTTAGCAGGCCCTTTTATCCAAAGCAACTTACAAATGAGACTAATAGAAACAGAAGCATTTAATTCAAGACAGAACACAACACAGGTAGTGCGACCGCAACAAAGATTAAAATATTTCTGCAGGAAATATTTGCTTTTGCAATAACAAAACAAAAACAATACTGGAAATAAAATCTGAAGTCTTTGTCTCTCACTGACAAATATCTGGTTTTGTGTGAGCAATCAGATTTCGCTGAGGGGACTCTTCATAACCACCCGGCTCCTTCGGACACACATCAATAAATCATAAAGAACGTAATACAGTAAACGTGAGCAATGAATTGTTTCATTGGCGCTCTGACAGGAGGTTTTAATGAATATTAATAAGTCTAAAAAGACGTTTGCTTTGCTCTCCCTCGCTCGTCTCGACACAAATGGCCTTCATTATTTTCTAGCTATAATTCCATGCCGTCTTCTTTTCAAATGTCAGGCTAGATTTGCTAGCAGCTGTCGGCGAATCAATAATTCATGTCATCATATTCAGATCACTGCCTCAATGCTGCTAATTCCAATTTATGAAAGAATCCCTTGCGAATGGAATAAATCCACATAAATGAAGGAGTGAAAGGTCTATTTTAAAGGTCCTGCCTATCATATGCTCTTCATGCTCCTGTGACAATTTAGACCATAGGGTTTAAATGAGCAATAATAACCGTTCAGGTGAACCACAAAAACTCTGCATTCTGTAACAGTGATTATAGTGACTTTGATACGGCCTCTGCATTAATCAGAGCCACAAAAGCTTCTTTTTTTTCAAATCTCAAATGTCACAAACAATCACCTTCAGTGGTTTGATAACAGCAGCAAAATTAAAATATAATTGGGAACAGAAATTCATCGAGATTTGTGTGTGGGCTCTAACCACACACCTGAAACACCCTACCAATGTACATTTTAATCACATAACAACATCCTAGCTTCCTGTGAGCAAGATTTGCGCAAGTAAAATAACTCACATTTTCCCATTTTCCCCAGTTATGGTTTACATGACAGCCATAATCGCTTAAACTGGACATAGAGTCCGTTTCAGAGGAATTTAGAGAGAGACGAAAGAGGCAATCTGGACAGACTCTTTCTCTTCATGTCCATCACATTCATTCTGATATCTCTGATCCTCTTAACACACCTCACCATTTTCCTTCACTCTTCTTTTTTCTTTTTATCCCACTCTTATCCTCTTTCTCAGTCTCTTTCACTCCCTCCCATTTTCTCCATCTCCCCCCCCAAATCCTCCTTCTCAGACTCTCACATTCAATGCAGCTTATCACTACCAACAGAACAATAGAAAAACCACGGACAAGAGTCAGAATTAGAGGACATTACGCAGCTCAGCCTTAATCCTAATCAGGACAGGAATAATTTGAGCTCTGCCTCGTGGGGCTTGAATCCCAGCCTCCCACTCACTCCCGCTGATCAATCCTCATCAATGCACTTCTCTTATTAACACACAGATCTGCTATGGCTCAAATCAATGATCACCCTTGCTCACAGTCTTGGACTTTTTGGACATTCACACTTTTCTTGCATTAGAGTTCTGTCAACCCTTGTTGGTTTGCCTACTTTCTTCATCAACAGATCTTGCACTGTGTTCTCCCTTCCTTCCCAATGAAACACATTAGGTCACCCACCTCAAGAGGCTCGGAGCAAAGGATGACATCATCAAAAGCGTCCAACCAGCTAATGTTGGGGCTTTGTTTGCTCCCTGTCAACTCTGATGGATGGTTTCCATTTAGCCAAGTATGGAGGAGATTTGTAAATGTCCAGAGCTGAGCCTGAGCCCGAGCCCCTGATGGAGAGGCACAACACTGAGCACATCCGAGAGGAGTCAGGCATCGCTACATGTGTGCACAACCATCTCCTGTCACCAGAACTCCAGAATTCAGGTCATTGCGTTTACAGATCATAGACCACTTCATGTGTAATTTCTCACAGAAGGTCCTGGGGAACCTCGTTACAGAAATAGAACTACATAAAGTGTGTGAGAGATTTGGCATAGTGATATGAAGAGGGAAAAGGGTGGATAAGAAAAGTAAATTGAGAAGGAAGAACAGAAGAAAGGAAGGAAATGAAAAATACAGATGGAAGGAAAATGAAACAGGGGAAAGTGGGAGGGAAGGAACAAAAAGGAAACAAGGAAAGATGGAGAGACTAAAGGAAGGAAGGAAGGACGGACAGATGTAACGAATGTAAGAAGGAAAAAGATGCAAGGAGGAGGAGACGGGAAGAAAAAATTGGAAAAGTGAGTGGTAAGGAAGCTGAAGGTAATGAACAAAGGAATTGAAAAAAACAGAAAATAAAGAGGAAAAGTTGAAAGGAAGAGAAAAAGTGGGGGAGATAAAGAAGGAAGAATAGAAGGAAGGCGGCAGGAAATTAAAAAACAGATGGAAAGAAAGATGGAAGGAAAATGAAACAGGAAAAGAGGAGGAAGTGGGATGGAAGGAACAAAGGAACCGGGAAACAAGGAAAGAGTGGAAGAAGGAAGGAAGGAAGGACGGACAAATGTAAAGAAAGTTGGAAGGAAAAAAATCGATGGAAGAAAAGGAAGGTAAGATGGAGGAAGGGGGGAAGGAAAAAGAAAGGAAAAGTGAGTAGTAAGGATAAAGAAGAGGAAAAATTGGAAAGAAAGGAAAAAGTGGGGAAAGTACAAAAGGAAAAGAAAATGAATGCAGACAGGAAGGAAAAGCAAAAAGGCATTAAGGAAGATTGAAAGAGGGATGAACAAAAGCAAGGAAGGATGCTGAAGAAAGGAGGAAGGAAAAGAGGCAAGGAAAGAAAATGAAGTGTGCCAATGCAACATTAAATAAGCGTACTAATGTGTCGAGGTGTTTCTGTGAGAGTGAGACAGAAACTCTTGTCGGCATCACTTTTGCTCCTGCAAACAGCAGGGTAGCGTTTCACAGTGGGGAGACGGCACTGGTGAAATTGATTTCCTGTAGGCTTTCAGTGACATTACCTCTGTCCCCTCAAACCCCAATCTCAACACGCCTATATCCACGTCTGCCTGATCTCAGAAAGCAAGCTATCAGCTTTCCCTCATTAGGCTGGGAGAGAGGGATGAGATAGGAAAGCAGAGAGGAAGGAGAGAGAGTCCTGTCCATTTGCATTCCAAACCCATCAGGCGGGTGTCAATGGGTATGTTTGCATCTGAATGTCAAAGCAATTTCAGGTGCGGCACTCAAGGAATTGAGAGAGATGGAAAAGAAAAAATAAGTAAAAGCTCGTTTCTGAATCACTGAAGGGTGTCCGACTGATGAGGGTGCTGGGTTTGGAGAATGAGAGCGGGGTTGCGAATGAGATGCAGGCAAATTTGCAACATCTCTCAGAAATATCTAAGCACGACAGGTTGGGCACATTTGCAGTCTCAAACAAACACCGCTCCTTATTGTTAGCTCAGGTAATGGATACCTCTTTTTTCATTCTCCCCTTTCCCTTTCAGGCCGTGAGGCTCAGCTTGAACATTAAGTGATAAAGCAAAGTGGAAAAGAAGTCATTCCTCAAAGTTTTGCAGACGCTACCAATCGAGAATCTGAATGTCTTACATTACAAATTGCTGTGAAGTGTCCAAAGGTTTCCATCTTAACAGGTTAGTCAGCAGCAAAACCCAACAATTTAATTATAATACAAAAGATTAGAGGCGTGTTTGTTGATTAATTTCCATTTTTTGAAGACAAATGGATGTCTGGAGGCTGGTCACATTTTCCATTATCAATGGCGTAGAGGTCAGGAACGATAATGGGAAGAGGAAAAATGGGTAAAGATTAGAAAAGGGGAGAAAAGGAAAAAGGGGGAAAGATAGCAGAGGAAACGAAAGCAAGGAAGGAAAAGAAAGGGATTCTTATGGACCAAGCCAAGACTCCTGGAAAAAGTTCACCTTTATGAGAAAATACAGTGATGGTAGCACCTCTGACATTTGACCTTAGTGCCCAAGGGGAAAACGGGGGTAAGAAAGATGATAGAGGAAGTGGGAGAAAGCATAGACCAGGGGTGTCCAATCCTGTACCTGGAGAGTTTAGTCAAGTCAATTCACCTTCATTTATACAGCGCTTTTAACAATACAGATTGATTCAAAGCAGCTTTACAGTGATAATAGGAGATTAAAGTAACAGAGATTGTTTTAGGCTTTACAGCAGCTCTAGAATAAAGTTATTGTCCAGTTTGAATACGTTTTTGATTGATTCACTTCCGTTGCAAAGATCATTAGTTATTAACTTAGGGGCCGCTAACACGACACTGTTTTAACTGAAAACAGAAACTTTAACTGCGTTCTGGACGTTCATTTGCACAATAACAGTGCTCGAGAACGCAAACTTTAAAACGTTATCATCTCCGTGTAAACTTCAAAAACGTGTGTGAAAACGGTGAAGGCGTGCACATGTATATTACGTGTTTGGTCTATAGGTTAAGATTCAATCCTAATTAAACACACAGAACTATTCCAGGTTAATGTGTCGGGACAGCTTGGAGCAACACTCTGCTGGACATTGGTCTTCCAGGAGCAGCCCTGGTACAGACCATACATGGAATACCCAGACAGCAACATAGTGTCGGCCCAGATCCAGGCCACATGTGGTACATGTGGATTCAACCAGTCCCAGATGTGGGCCGGATCTGGGCCAACACTATGGTGCGGTCTGGGATAAAATACCCAGTGACCTCTAATAAAAACTGTAGTGCCTCTGACCTTACTCTACCTAAGGGGAAAAAGGGGGAAGGAATGAAAAAAGGAAGGGATTGAGGGTGAAGGTATTGATCATGCCGAGAAACATGGTTATGAAAAGATCCAAAACTGTAGCGCCTCTGACCTTAGCGCCTAAGAGTCGTTAATGCAATTGGCCACGAAAATAACAGGGTGGTCCACCTTTGGAAATCGAAGGGAGTAAATGATTGGGAAGACATGACCGGATCGATGGCAAGGGTAGGTGGACACTGGTGGGTCTGTAAGGGTTTTAAAGGTCAGGGTGACCCTCATTGAGAAATGAGAGGCTCAGCTGAAGATGAATGGATGTACAGGGCAGGAGGTCATGAAGGGTAATTAACGGTGAGCCTGAAGGATCTGCAATTGGCTTCTAGGGAAAAAGCAAAGCGTCAGCATACATAAATGCCTATAAGATGACAAACACTCACTAGCTCTGCAGACACAAAAACGTGTGACCCTCCAGAAGTGCACAAATTAACCGGGTTCGTCAGTCTGGCGTTTGCATAAAAAATGAGGCAGAAACACAATCAAGGCCACAATTAAGCTGTGAAGGTAAAAGGCTTGTGACCTTGTTGTGTAATTAACAGCTTCTTCTTTCATTAGTTTTTCTCTTTTTTTGAGGTCCCCATTTTAATTAAGACACAGGATGCTGTCGGGAGAAGTTGAAAGGGAAGTCGAGACATTGCTAAAATGGGGAAAATGAGAATTAGAGCTCGAGGTGCAGCTGCGACGAGGAACGGGGGAGTGAGAGAAGATGAGAGAAGAGAAGACAGACAAAGCCTGAGATTATGATTACAGGGAGGAGGAGGAGGAGGAACACAAAGAACCAAACAAGCGTTTACAGTGAGAGACATACTGTAGACAGACACTAAAGGAATGGGGAAAAGCTACGGAGCGCCACTAATTGAAATGTTTGACTTTACCCTTAAAAAGTCAACATCTCTTTTGCATTAATGCAGCGTTTTAAAGGAACACTCCACCGTTTTTTGAAATAGGGCTTATTCACCTTCTTTCCTACATTTAGATAGGTGGGCAAATGCATTTTTGTCTCAGTGCATGCATTGTTTTAGTTTGACAGGGTCGGCGTGAGCTTAGCTTAGCATAATGAATGGAATCCTTTGTTGCCAGCTAGCATGTCCTGAATAAAAGTGATATAAAAAAATAAAAAAAACCTACCTAATTACTTCTTGTGGCCTGCGTATTCACAACAAGTACAAATAGCGATGCAGATTAACACTAGGCGATTTCCTAGGCAGATATTGACTTATATATTAAGGACTATATTAGGGGGAAGCACAGGCGAAGCACTGCTACTTGGGCGTGATATCTCTGCGCCCAAGTAGCAGTGCTTCGCCTGTGCTTCCCCCTAATATAGTCCCAAGTCAAAATCTGCATAGGAAATCGCCTAGTGTTAATCTGCATCGCTATTTGCACTCGTTGTCAAACTAAAACAATGCATGCACTGAGACAAAAATGCATTTGCCCACCTATCTAAATGTAAGAAAGAAGGTGAATAAGCCCTATTTCAAAAAACGGTGGAGTGTTCCTTTAAAGTGCCTGTCATTGGAGGGTCTCAATATGGTTTCTTTGTTTGGTTGTCGAATGCCTTTTTTATTTCAGCCCTCATCCACCATCAGCTCTGACTCAGAACATTCTGTCACTGCTTCATCTGGGGACACTGTGATTACACAAGATCAATCAAGCAAGTGCACTTCATGATAACCTTCAGATGAAACACAGATGGACATTAAACGCCACAATGCCGCTTGATGAGTCTCTGTGATGCCTGAATGCACAATACATGCAATTAAGATCATATGCATTTTGACACATTTATGGGGCAAACGCTATTAGAATCATAAACTTCAACAGACTGTAAAGTTGCTGTGAGTGAAATCAAGCTTTATCACAACGGTTGTTCAACATTCAGTCATTCGGTATTTAATAAGATGATTTAAAAATAAAAAGGTACTCGTATAAAAAAAAAAGGCATCATTAAAATCCAATCTATATAATAATATGAAGTGGTTTAAATCTGAATAGTTTTGAACATTGTTTTTTCATTTTTTTTTTCAGCTGTCACATTAATTTAATAGAATATGACATTTACAGTTTTTTAACTCATTTTGTTTGCCCAGGCAAAGCATTAGTGTAAAGTCTAAATAGTGCGCAAAAAAGCTAATTTTTGTTGTTGTTGAAAACATTAAAAACGTTACATTTTTTAAATCACCATTTTTTGAGAAAGACACTACAATTAGGCTGCATCCGAAATCGCATACTGTCTTAAGTAATAGGGACTTAATTTGAATAAGCAATGACCACTAAAAAAAGTATGTTCTATATAGTATGAATGTGTGTAGCATGAATGTAATCTGAAAGTACTATACTGGCCATGTTGTCATCATCATGTGACCAACAGCGTCAGTGTGTCGTTCATAAATCCTCATGGCCTCATGGGAATCGTAAGCACACTTCAGTATCTCATCGGAAGAAGTAAGTCATACAGGGAGTTCTTGCCTACTCTTTTATGAGTGTTGTAGATTCAGACATACTTCTTTTGTCATTGAGCATCTTTCGCCTACTATACAGTAGGGAAGTGTGTGAATTGTGATGCAGCATTAGTGTGCAGCAAGCCTCCTAAAACTTAAAGCATCATGGCGTAATCAAATATCCATAAAATCAAGAGTAAAATGTATGAACGATGGAAATCGTCCACTTTTGCATGCTTTTACCAATCCCTAACAAACCACTTTACCCAAGACAATTCACTGCATACTTGTAGTGACGTTCCCCATAGAGTAACCTGGGACAAAATGTCTTGTTCAAGTGCACAAGGATGACAGTTCAATGATTCTTCAGACAAACCACATCCTTTCATCCACCAGCCCAGATCTTTATCCGCTAGGCTACACCAGCCTTGCATTTATATGGATTTTTACAACACTGCTTTCACAAACTGTAGAAAAAAAAACGTCTGGCATGGCTCTACAACAACAGTGTTAGTAACTCAGTGCCTTAAAGACACTGTGGGTCACTAGAACGATGTCCTCTGACAAAAAGTGAACACTCAAGTACAATATCCAGTACACTGCTCAAACTGTGCATAAAGACTCGGACAGAATGTGTTTTCGCCTCTTCCACGCCAGCTCTGAGGTGGTGTTGGGTTGTTCACACACACCAGATGGGTTTGGAGTGTGTGTGGGTGTATCTATTGATTTCTCCTGGCCTGCGGTCTTCAAGTGCTTCTCTTCCTCCTCTCGATCCAGACTCGCTCCCGTCTAAGGTCTCCATCGCTCTTGGCAAGCGCTGGAGCTGTAACCCGCCAGACTAAGCCAAGTGTCCTCCGAAACCTCCTCTCTGGATAATGGACTTTGCAAGAAACATTGTGTAGGATGTTTGTAATCACCAGAGATTCAGTATGGACGTTTGTAAAGATCATCAGCTTGGCATATGCTTCTATATTTTGCTTCCTCCCTCGACTGCAATGTGTTTTTCCTGCACTAGAGTTAAAGATACAGGCTGGTGAAAGTAAGCTTGTAGATTCACACTATCGCCTCTGCATGTCTGAGCAAGTCATTGAATAGGAGGGATAAAAGTTAGTGAATAGACACCAAAAAGTTAAAACATTGCAAAGACTGTTTTATGGTGTCTTTATGTTTGTGCTCGTTTCTGGGAGATGCATGACAAATGAACACAAACATCTGTCAACTGCAGACTAAATCTGACTTTCATCAGCATTGCTTAAAGAGAGAAACACACAGAAGAGAACCATGGCAGAAACTTTAAGGGAAAATTAGTTCCCATTTGCCCGTCACCTCTTCCATCACTCCTTCCATTCCACGTTTTTGTTGCTAAGAGTAAACGAGCGTAAGCAACCTATCGCCAAGCTTCATCAGCGCTGCGAGAGCCGGTGCTGTGCCAAGTGAATCTGCACGCTCCGGAAGAATCAATAGCTTGTTTTTAATGGAGAAATCCTGGAGCGCTGCAGAAAGGCAAACAGAGGCGCGTTCAGACGTTAGCGCTGCGGTCGGAGACACACACCAGTGAATCTGACGCTGTTGAGACCGTAGTTATGAGCGAAGTCCCACCGGTGTTAGAAAACTCTCCGTCAAACTTCAGACTCACACAGAGAGGAAGATGTTCCTGAGGAACGAGAGGAACGAGAGGAGACGAGTCTGAGGAACTCGATGCTTCACTGGCTTTTACAAAAGGAATAATATCTTGAATAACTCTTGAATGGGAATTAAAATGATATAAACTACCGATTTTAGTCTCTTCTGCTCACCAAAGCTGCATTTATTTGATCAAAACTACAGTAAAAACAGTGAAATATTATTACAATAAAAAATAACCATTTTCTATGTGAATATACAGTAAAGTGTAATTTATTCCTGTGATCAAAGCTGAATTTTCAGCATCATTACTCCAGTCTTCAGTGTCACATGATCCTTCACAAATCACTCTAATATGATGATTTGATGATCAAGAAACATTTATGATTATTATCAGTGTTGAAAACAGTTGTGCTGCTTCAGATTTCAGTGGAAACGGCCATACATTTAATTTTTTAGGATTCTTTGAATAAAAAAAAAGTTCAAAACAAATATTATTTTTGAAATATAGTCACTCCTGTCACTTTTAACCAATTTAATGCATCCTTGCAAAATAAAAGTCATCTAACTTTCCAAAATGAGTGTATGCATATATAATTAAATATAATTGAATAAATATTACCTAAAAAATATTATTATTGAATTTATTGATAAATAATATTGAAATATTATTTATAATAAAATAAAATAAACATACATTATAAGTTCTATGTTTTTGTGTCATGTTTTCATCAGTAAATTTGAATCACATGTTAAAACCAAACACATAATGGTTGTCTTTTTGGAAATGGAAAACTTTTCTCTTTTGCTCTTTTCTGTGGATAGGTCTGGTATGAACTCTTTCGGGGATATTGAAATTTAAAAAGCCCCCTTTTGAGATGTGTAAGTTTGTAAAAAACCTGTATGTAAGTGTTCTCTCGAGTAATGTGTGGGGCTATTAGGCTTTTTTAGACCGAATCAAACTAATTGAAATCACATGGTGGGTCAGATGATTGTAAGGCCTATATATATATATATATCTCTTCATCAAATGTGTCCACCATTAGCCTGAGGAAGACCCAGCAGGGTCGAAACATTGCCTTTATATTAAATATGGGAGTTTAAAGCAGGGTTGCGGACACTACATTTTTTGCCAGATGGTGGGACACAATTACTGTTGGCCTATAAACTCCCTCACGGGTCATCCCTGATCCTGCGTCATGAATCTTATCAGTGGATTCCTGGAAAATCGCTGAGTTACGGGAAGCATTAAATAAACTATTCATGTCCAGCCTCAGAAGAACAGAGTGTGTGGCCGCTGAAGTCCAGAGAGAGAGAGAGAGAGAGAGAGAGAGAGAGAGTGCACTGAAATGACCAGCTGAGAAAATGACATAAGCTATCCTGCAGTTATCCCTCTCATTCGCACACAGCTCTATCCTCAACAGTGAATTATTCAGAGTGAGGACACTCAGTGTCACAGCCAAAGTGCAGAGAGAGAGAGAGAGAGAGAGAGAGAGAGAGAGAGAGAGAGAGAGAGATCCTGAGGCCGCTTACGATGCACCAGTAATGCTAAATGTGCTGAGAAATCACGGGAATGCAGAGCTGTGTCCTGTACTTATGGGTGAGGGACAGGACAAACACACACACACACACACACACACACACACGTTTACTTAGCTATGTAAATGTGGACTCTCCATGGGCATAATGGTTTTTATACTGTACAAACTGTATATTATGTCCCCTTACACACACCGACCCCTAAACCTACCCATCACACACACATACACACACACACACACACACACAGTCTGTGACATCATAGTCTAGAGATGTGGGAACGACGCACTGCCCTGAATGCAACGCCTCTGGATCGCTTCATTCTGATAGGGCTCACACACACACACACACACACACACACACAGCAGGGGTCACAGACCGGGGCTCAATCAATACATCACACCCCGGCTTAACATGATCGCCTGAATCCAATGGGAAGGGGATAAAACACAGTCTTTAAAGACTTACACAGTGTCGGGGACAGATGAGAATGTTAAGTACAAGAGAAACCCTCACAGATTATTAGTGGTGCTTGATAAAGCACAAACTACTCCCAAACCCGAAGTATTAAACGCTTCACTGTTCGTGTCACGGACCTTAACATAGAAAGGAATCATCCAGAAGCCTAGCAAACATGATAAAAACACTCAGAAACAACATCCACACTAGCAACATCCACATTAGCAACATCCACACTAGCAACATCCACACTAGCAACATCCACACTAGCAACATCCACATTAGCAACATCCACACTAGCAACATCCACATTAGCAACATCCACATTAGCAACATCCACACTAGCAACATCCACATTAGCAACATCCACACTAGCAACATCCACACTAGCAACATCTACACTAGCAACATCCACACTAGCAACATTCACACTAGCAACATTCACATTAGCAACATCCACACTAGCAACATTCACACTAGCAACATATACACTAGCAATATACACACTAGCAACATTCACACTAGCAACATTCACACTAGCAACATATACACTAGCAATATACACACTAGCAACATTCACACTAGCAACATTCACATTAGCAACATCCACATTAGCAACATTCACATTAGCAACATCCACACTAGCAACATCCACACTAGCAACATCCACATTAGCAACATTCACACTAGCAACATCCACACTAGCAACATCCACACTAGCAACATCCACACTAGCAACATTCACACTAGCAACATTCACATTAGCAACATCCACACTAGCAACATTCACACTAGCAACATATACACTAGCAATATACACACTAGCAACATTCACACTAGCAACATTCACACTAGCAACATATACACTAGCAATATACACACTAGCAACATCCACACTAGCAACATTCACACTAGCAACATATACACTAGCAATATACACACTAGCAACATTCACATTAGCAACATCCACACTAGCAACATTCACACTAGCAACATTCACATTAGCAACATCCACACTAGCAACATTCACACTAGCAACATCCACATTAGCAACATACACATTAGCAACATCCACACTAGCAATATACACACTAGCAACATACACAGAAAAAGTACAAAACTAGTCCAGATGCTGATTGCATTTAATTTAATATTCAATATTATTGATCTCCTGCATTGACACCATTATATGAGAACTGAACTGAGCTGGACGATGACATCCGGAAATTTTCTCCAGAGCGGATATATATATATATATATTAGTGGTGGGCCGTTATCGGCGTTAACGTGCTGCGTTAACGCGAGACTCTTATCGCACGATAAAAAAAATATCGCCGTTAATCTATTCTCCAAATTGGGTTGGGAGATGGCTCTATACTACACAAGCTATGATGACGCAATCTACCCGCGGCCGCGAGGTAAACCCGGCTGCAACGCATATTCGTCGTCATCTTAAGTAAACACGGCTGAAAGTGAAAGCTGGTGAAAAAGATCGGTGCAACATCCATTATTTGGACTTGGTTCGGGTTTAAGCCGTCAGACGAGCAGCAGCAAACTATATACAGAGTGTGTGGGCCGGGGTAACAGTTCGGTAAGTTAACACACGACTAATCCGTTCTACCACCTCAAATTCAAAACGAAACATGATATCACTGAATACCAGCGCGCGCGTATTATTCCCATTCCAATATATCTTAGTGGTGTAGCACATAATCTCGATTTTAAGAATCGTTGTTGTGTTTCTTTTTAACTGAAAATACATCAGTTAGACAATATTCTAATTTTAAATTTGGGGTTTCATAAGCTTCAAGCCATAATAAACATTAGACCCACTTAAGTCTCTGCAGCTAGTGTACTTAAATTTTATTTATCTGCAAAATTATGTTGTATACTTACAGTTTTGCACAATATATGTTCTCAAAACTACATACACCCTTTAAAAAAAAAACATTTAGCAGTTGTTTAGCAGGGTCTGTAATCTGTTCTGAAATGGTTTTATTATAAAATACTGTATATCGTTATCGCAAGAGGCTGCAATGTATATCACAATATAGATTTTAGGCCATATCGCCCATCTCTAATTGATAGCCTATAGTAGTTGATAATAACATAGGCCTACCTAATGTTGCCTACGGACGGTAACAGTACAGTAGTAACCTTTTACAGTCTATGAGTAGAACAGCTTTCTCAAGCAGTTTGTGATGCATTTTGGAAACAGGAGATGAGCCCCTGGTCTAATGCGCCACCTGGCTTGAGAAACCCGTTCTCAAAGACTTACTTTTATAGTCATTATTTGGGTAGCACACATATTCTGAATGCCTTCGGCAGAATTCAAATGAGCCATTTTAATCTAGATTAATCTAGATTAATTTCAAAATTAATCTAGATTAATCTAGATTAAAAAAATTAATCTATGCCCACCTCTAATATATATATATATATATATATATATATATATATATATATATATATATATATATATATATATAAATGAACTAAATTAATAACTTTTTTACAACAAAAAACAACCATCACTGAGCTTACTTAAAGGAACACTTCGACTTTTTGGGACTTTAGCTTATTCACCGTATCCCCCAGAGTTAGATAAGTCCATACATACCTTTTTCATCTCCGTGCGTGCCGTAACTCTGTCTGACGCACCCACCGCTAGCCTAGCTTAGCACAAAGACTGGAGGTAAATGGCTACAGCTAGCATACTAATCCCAATAAGTGACAAAATAACGCCAACATTTTCCTATTTACATGTTGTGATTTGTATAGTCACAGTGTGTACAAATAACAAGGTCATATGAGACACAGCCATTTTTTAAACGTTTAAATACTGGGAACTATTTTCTCAGAAGGCGAAGCACTGCTACTTGGGCGGAGTGATTGGGAGCAGTATGCTAGCTGTAGCCGTTTACCTTCAGTCTTTGTGCTAAGCTAGGCTAGCGTTGGGTGCGTCAAACAGACTTACAGCACGCACGGAGATGAAAAAGGTATGGACTTATCTAACTCTGGGGGATATGGTGAATAAGCTAAAGTCCCAAAAAGTCGAAGTGTTCCTTTAAGCTGGACTGTGACGCTATTTTCTTCTAGAAACAAACTCTGTTGCATTATTTTCCTGTTATGTCTGTAAAGCTGCTTTGAAACACTGTACTGTAAAAAGCGCTGTATAAATAATGGAGACTTGACTTGGTTCTAGTAAAAATGCACAAAGTCTGCCTGTGTCATACACCTTTCAGGCAAAACATTTGTATCTCTAATACTAATTCAACAAGGTCGACTGTAATTCAAAGAGCTCTTCTGCACAATCCAGCGACCCGCGCTAACACGAGTGTGATCTCTAACACGAGTGTGATCTCTCGCACGAGTGTGATCTCTCAACGAGTGTGATCTCTCGCACGAGTGTGATCTCTAACACGAGTGTGATCTCTAGCACGAGTGTGATCTCTTGCACGAGTGTGATCTCTAACACGAGTGTGATCTCTAACACAAAGTGTGATCTCTCGCACGAGTGTGATCTCTAACACGAGTGTGATCTCTCGCACGAGTGTGATCTCTAACACGAGTGTGATCTCTAACACGAGTGTGATCTCTAACACGAGTGTGATCTCTCGCACGGGTAAAGCAGAATGACTTTCATTTACAGTTTTTATTGTGAGGGCAAAATCAGAAACTGGAAACACAAATCATCATCATCATCTTTTATTGGCAGAATAAATTCATTGTGGCGGTTTAATTTAATGAGCCATTAGTATGTGATTAATTTGATTTGATGCATGTATTTGCCGGCTGTGTTTTTGTAATGTGTTGTTTTCTCCCCACTTGTTTCAAGTAAGCGTTTGTTCATGCCTGTCAGCGCTAAACAAGTCTGGATTTGCAGCCGTGATGTTTAATTGGATTTGAGAGGGGAAATGAGGGATGTGGTGTGGATTAGAAAGTAGGTGACAGCGTGTGATAAATAACATTACGAGACAAATACATCCAGTTCTGGATGCTGATTGGTCAATACACAATAAAATTCACAGTTATGATGCGCCATTCTATTAATGTTCCAATAGAGAACCGGTTCCGACGTAAACGGTAGTTTCGAGACCGAATAAGTCAAGTCAAGTCAAGTCAAGTTTATTTGTATAGCGCTTTTCACAATACAGATTGCATCAAAGCAGCTTCACAGTATTAAATTAAAAATAAATTATTAAATTATTAAATTAAATAAGAACGCAACTTTCGGTGCCTGATTTCGGTGCCTGACTTTTTTCACCGCCCCCTATAAAACATCTCGCGGCACGAATGATCCAATAACAAAACATCTCCAGTTAACCAGCAGAGCATTCATTTAGTTCGTTTGTTAAATAAGAGACGATCTAGCGCTGAACTGTGTTTTTTTAAATGATCAAAGTGCTCGTTGCCGCTGCGATCAGTGGCGCGGATACAGTGTTTTCTCTTGTGGCTCGCGCACACCGCACTTTCTTCACTCGGACGCGCGCTTCAATACGTTGCAGAGATCGATCTATTTATGAGGCGTCGTCTATATGAGTATGTGCGCGGAGAGTTTGTGTGTGCGTGCTCGCGTCTCAGATGAGTATGTGCGCGGAGAGTTTGTGTGTGCGTGCTCGCGTCTCAGATGAGTATGTGCGCGAGTTTGTGTGTGTGTGTGTGTGTGTGTGTGTGTGCTCGCGTCTCAGATGAGTATGTGCACGGAGAGTTCCGCGCGTCTCGTGTGTGTAGAGTTTGTGTGTGTGTGCGTGAACGACTTTAGATGTGACGTTGTGCATTTCATATAGTTGGAGCATTCAGCAGTATACTGCTACATGTATGTGTGACTACTTAGTATATGTGTATGCAAGCGTTTTATGTGTGCGTGAATGAAGTTCGATTTAAGCCCTAGACGGCGCCTCATATCTATTCGTTCTGGTGAAATAAAAAAATATAGCCTAATGCACACAAAGTGTCCCTGCTTGATATACAACCACTGATGAGCATAATCGGTTTAAAAAAACAACAACAAACAAACAAACAAACAAAAAACTACGAATGCGGATTAGAACCCAAAACCTCTGACACTCTTGACTAAAGTTCTAGTTCAGCTGCAGTGTTCCTCTTCGGGTAAGTCTAGTATTTTAATGCCAACTGCAAATCTTGCATATCAAGTATGAAGTATATCAAGTATATTTATATGAGGCTATACTATGTGTGTTAAATATTTCTGCTCAGTGTCAGATATTTCTCTGTTTTGTAAAAGTCTATAATATATAATACGTAATATAATATATAATATATATAAATAATATGAGAAGACAAAATTTTTATCTTAACTTAAGTGTTTTCGGCTACATCAGTAGCCTTTTAAACGGCACAATTTTTAATTTAATCAGAAATCAGAAAATCTTTTTCAGAAAACACACACAGGTATTATTTTTTTGATAAAGTGTGTGCGGTTTCGTTTTCTTAAGTACCGGTTTAAGAACCGTTTAAGCACCGGAACCGTTTGAAAAATACCGAGTAGGTACTGGTATCGGATAAAACCCAACCAATACCCAACCCTAGTCCCAAGAATGTGTCAAAAATTTCAGCTCAATATACTCCCAGATCATTTATTATAGCTTGTCAAATTTGCCCCTTTTTAGGTGTGAGCATAAACACGTCGTTTTTGTGTTTCCCTTTAAATGTAAATGAGCTTTAGCTCCGCCTCTGTTCAGAAGAGGGCGGAGTCTTTACATGAGCTTCAGAAACTCCGGCAATAACAAAACAGGCCAATCTCACTCATCCAGAATCCCAGAATAACCAGTAGCGAGTGCAGCCTTACGGAGAGACTCAGGAAGAGTTTCTGAATGTTAGTGGAGACATTTCTGTAGTTGTTGTGGAGTTACATTGATCATCTCATCATCATGTTTAACTTCTCCACAAGTGTCCACAGTTCCTGAGGTGTTTATAAGACAGCGGAGACATGTTCTGGTCAATAGTGTTCAGTGCTCGTCTGTGCTCAACCACAGAACAGTTTAATGCTTTGCTGGATCTTCTGCCATTGCGTTAGAACTGGTCTCTGTTGTCGCTTGCGAAAACAAAATGGCGGTGCTGTGGGTGTAAACGTGCAGATTAAGGGCCGGTAATATTATAATAAGATCCTCTTCATTCGCCAGAAGGAGAGCGAAATCTGATCGGCTTATTTTTTGACATGCTTGCAGAGAAAGGCTCACCAGAACACAGTTACTGGGTTTCACTTTTCACGTTTTCTGTGTTGGTCGAAGTACCGGGGACCCGATTATAGCACTTACACACGGGAAAAGTCAGATTTTCATGATATGTCCCCTTTAAGCAACAGCATACTTCACTCAAAATGTGTCAGGTCTGCTTGTGCTTTCTGATCAAATGTTCACCAATGCCTCGCATGACGCCACATCCATCCAAATGCACAACGCCTGACCTTTCCTCTCCCCCACAAGACCCGCTGGTGTGTCACAAACACACAAACACACACCAACACGAACAATGAGCCTCTACATGCCGAGGATAACACCCCGCGGTCAATAAATGACAAGGGGCATTTATTCATCCATCCATCCTGTCTTTTATTTACACCTGGAGTCCATTGAGTGATGCCATTGGCCAGAGGAAGAGTGTTGGACGCTGGTAATTGGAAAGCCGGCCAATTAGATTGATTCTGCAGATGGAAACAAACAAAGGTTGCCAAGCAACAGCAGCCAGAGGTAGTGAGCTCCAATCCATTTGCCATCTTCTTGGCCGAGGACCAGCACATCTACGCCTCGCCATCATCCATCTGCATCGGTCAATCCGTAAGTGATGCGCAGACGTGGAGGTGAAGCGGCGGCATAAATGAGTTTAGAGAGCGCCGGTGAATCTCTCAGCAGGCACAGAGCCCGAGTGAGACTCCTCTCCTGGTTTACGGAGCGTGATTTACGGCACAGAGGACGGAGGGAGGCGACACTGTAAAAAAATTATTGTGATTGTAACGGTAAAAGACTGTAAAAATGCTACGGTGAAAAACTGTTAATTGGTGTCCGTACTGTATACAGTGAATAACTGTGATGGATCAAACCGTACATTTTACAGTAAAATACTGTTACATTTTAAAAAAGAACAAATCATTGTGTAATTTACTGTGAAAAAAACCTAAATTGACATTCCCACAATTCCCTGCGTGACGCTTCACATTTGATGTATTTTTGTTGAAAAAACTATAGTTTCTTCTAATCAGTTATGTACATTAGGGTTTTATGTTACATTTAATGTTGTTAAATGAATGTTTATTACATTTTTTAAATGTCATGTGTGTTACCATGATGGTGTTTAGTGTGTGTGTGTGTGTGTGAGTGACACTGTGCAGCTTCTATATATTAATATTAACTTTCTTGTGGAAAAGCTGCTTGTAATGAGCTTTGATTGATCATGTGACTCATCTCCACTGTGATTGGTGGTTGTCAGTGTGTTACAATTGTACAAAACAGATATTAGTACTTCAATAGGTCTGTAAATTAACATTATATAATATCAGAGAACGATTTTTTACTGTCTGTTAAACCTAAAATATTGCTACTGTAATTTTTACGGTAAATTTCTGGCAATCACAGCTGCCGTTTCTTTTATCGTAAATGTAACAGATTTTTTTACATTGTATCTAGGGAGTAAAATGGAGAAGTTGTCTGTGTGTTTTTGATCTCAGGACATTGGGAGCAACATAACTTGACTCACAGTCTCAGT
>CM038628.1:681132-686132 GCA_021554675.1 Leuciscus idus
TCAGCTCTCACTGCAATCTCACACACTCGCCCAGAGGCACACGACCCGAACAGAAGAGAACGAGCGGATCCCAAACACCCGTGGAGAAAGGAGAGCAATAATGTGTCCGAGGCCATCAGAGAGTGAAACGACATGAGATTAACCTGAGGGGGAGAGGTGTATCACACACACACACACACACACACACACACACACCGCAGCATCTGCTGAATGTCAAAGCCAGCAGAAACACATCGAGGGCAGAAGATGTTGGAGGGAAAGCAGGAGCTGGAGGGAATAAAGATGCAGAGAGCCACATCAAAAAGAACGAGTGGAAGAAAGGGATGACAAACGTGCAGAAAGACAGTGTTTTAACAGCAGGACACTCGTCCCTCACAGCGGTGCGTTCGTGGCAGTCTCTCTCTCTGATACGAGTGTGTGTGAGCGACTCTGACACACACATCAAACACCTCTTTTACAGAGACGTCCAAACACTCAAAGCCGGCCCGTTCTCTCAGCGGGACTCCAGACACACACGATCTGTTGCTCCACACTCTTCTGCTCCTCATCCCTCTTTTCTCAGAGTTTTTCCATTTGCTGACCCTGATCTGTCCATCCTCCTCTGATTGGTGATCGAGCTGCTTCGACTCCGGGAGACGTGACACTGGGATCAGGGTCTGAGACACACACAGTCTCTCAGTTTGAGACACACACACACACACACACACACACACACACACACACCGGACCTGTCTGGTGTTCTGCCTGGCTGCTTCTCAGACAAATGAGAGCGGGAGCTTCTGATAACCCCGTCTACACGGAGGAGAAAACGAGAACACCCACCGGTTCTCATGCGCGCACACACACACACACACACACACACACACACACACACACACACACACACACACACACACCTCATGCATTTAAGGGGTCGCATCATGGAAAACATTTTGATCTTGCTCTTGTCTTTTAGGGTATTCATCATCTTTCTCAATATTACAGTTATCATTGTTTCCTCGTATAAATGCATTGCATTAAATTAAAATTAAATTAAAAATTGCATTAAATTACATTTTAAAAGTGCATTCAATTACATTTAGAAAAATGCATTAATTAGATAAAAAGTGTATTTAATTACATAAAAAAATGCATTAATTTAAATTATATTATTATTACTACTACTACATCAACTAAAAAATCATTAAACAAAAAAGTGCATTACATTAAATAAAAAATATGCATTAAATTATTATTATTATTATTACATTAATTAAAATGCATAAAAATTGCATTAAATTAAATAAGAAATTGCATTAAATTAAACTTACTACTTGCATTAAAATACATTTAAAATAAAATTAAATAACATTTAGAAATTTGCATTTATATTATTATATTTAAATAATAAAAATTATTATTATTATCATTTACGATGCAAAACTTTCTCCCTGGTTTACTCTGAACATTTATCAAAGCCAAACATTAATAATAATGTAATAGCAACAACATTTTCCAGAACTCTAACCCTTGCCCCATTTCATATATATCCAGTATATGGACTGATGTCATGTTATTAATATTCATGACGAGAGCTTACAAGTTTTATATTGTGCCAAACCCACTTCTCCAGATCATTCCTCCACCGCTGAACAAAGGGATTTTGCATACCGAAGATGGAAGAAGTAAAAGATAAAAAATGGTCATGAAAAACACACATACTATTATATTTAAAATGATGAGCCCGAGAGAAACACTAGAGAAACAGACGAGTAGAGCTTTTGTATTGCCATCGTTTACACTCGTTTTACCTCAATCCCTTTAAAACATGACATTTAGCTTTAACAGCAGGTCATCGTGTTTCTGTCGAGCGAGAGCTTTACTGTCCATCTGAGGATCAATACACATTATCAAACACAGAAAACATGCGGCAGAAATATGATCAGGGATCAGCTTTTGCAGGGTCATTATGAGTCTGTGCACTGATCCAGAACCGCAACAGGTTCAGTGTGTGTGTGTGTGTGTGTGTGTGTATGAGAGAAAGACACGTGTGTGTGAAGAACAGCGTCTCAGCAGTCAAATATATCAGAAATTATTTATTATTATTATTCCATGTCCTGTATTCAGTATACAGTGTTTCTTGTTGCAACAGGAGCTGTAAAGTAGTGACCTTGAGGAACAATGGGACACATTAGAGCTTTTTTAACATTATTAAAACACTTGAAAACTCTGTTATTATTTAATCACTCATGTGCTTTTAAAGTGTGTTTTGTCATTTATTGAGAGGAAATAAACGTGCATCAGCTTGTCACTGGGACCGAACATCAAACATCTACTACTGTACTGTATCAGCAGCGACGGCTCCATATGATCAGCTTCATTAATGACGCAAACTGCACTTTTAGGGGAAGATAAAGGTGTGTTTAAGGGTTCTGCACCAGAGACCAGCTGAAGGCTAACATTCTGACAGTACGTTAAGATTCTTTAAATATTATTTTATCGCATAACAATACAGCATACGGGGGTGAAAAATGTTTTAATTTAATTTAATTATTTTTAATAATTATTATTTTTTTATTAATCTATAAAATAATTTTATAATTTTCCTAATTATCATTTATTAAAATAATTGTATTAAGTTTATAAAATAAAAAAAAAGAATAAAATAGAAAAAAAATATTAAATTAAATGAAAAATATTAAAAAGTACAAATAAATAATTTTATAATGATTATTTGTATGGTTTTACAGAACAAGCTTGAAGCACAAGTATGTAAATGCTTAAGTACGGTACTTTACGCATAATATTTTTATCATCCTGTTTATGACATCACTGCTATGAATATATTAAATTATTCAGATATGTCATCCCTAAGAGCCTCATTTTTGTTTGAGTCACATTAAATATGGCATCTAACCAAACAAAACTCTGATTTCATGGTTTAACATACAGCACATACTGAAGTAAGAGTGAATCTGCACTTCCTCTGTGCCGTCGCCCGAACACTCGTCCTACATTAGAGGTGGTTTGAGGCGAATCATTATGTTAAATATTTCTGTTGGCGTGTGTAAACTTTAAAGACCTCCCTACTAGAGAGAGAGATGAGCGATCCTGAGAGCTGTCTGATCTCCACTCCATTAGATGTTCTTCAGTCTCTGTTTCTGTGGCCTTTAGAAGATGTTAAACGCCGAGGCTCACAACACGCGTGTCCTTTTCATGGTAAACACGGACTGACAAGAAAGTCACCAGACAGACATAATGCTTTTCATGCTTGAACACTTCATAAATGAAAGAGTCGGCCAGCATCAGTGTGTTCTGTAAGTGTGTGTCTTAACACAGCTTGAGGCGACCGTGTCACGTCACAGAAAATACATATTTCCCTTTTTCTGAGGGAATGATTTCAGCTTTAGAAATCCCTCCATCCGGGCCTAATGTGGCTTTCACACACTCATACAACAATACAGCATGCATTAAATATTACACACACACACACACACACACACACACACGAAAAGTCATGAATTAATGATGGTTTACAGTAAGATTAGCTATTTCCATATGTCCACATCTCCATATTCTTCTCCCAAAATGGGGCAATAATATAATATAAAATAATATAATATAATATAATATAATATAATATAATATAATATAATATAATTATGAATAATAATAAAATGAAAAATAAAATAAATAATATAAAATATAAAAATTAAATTAAATATATAATAATTAAATGTATAATATAAAAAGTATATAATATATGAATAATAATAAAATGAAAAATAAAATAAATAATATAAAATATAAAAATTAAATTAAATATATAATAATTAAATGTATAATATAAAAAGTATATAATATAATATAATATAATATAAAAATGAAAACAAAACAAAACAAAATAAAAATATAATAAAATGAAATTAAAAATTAATACATCATAATAAATGCATACAATATTGAGAAGACACAATAAAACAGTTCTAATTAAAATTAGTGAATTCAAAACAATACTTGTGCATATTCTAGAATTGAGTTATCATGTGCCAACACTATAATTTTATTAAATACTAAAAGGGTGTTTAAGAATACTTGTAATTATTTTTATGATTTTAATTTTAACAATATATATAATTAGGCTATAATAGACATAATTATGAAAAATATATAATTATTCATAAACACTTATTTAGTGTTTTCTATCAGTCAACCCTAAACAATTAATTATCAGTCATGTTCTTATATTGTCACACATTAGTGCTTCCAATATGAAGAGACAATATAAATGCTTCTTATCTGAGGGTCCGGAATAAGATGCGAATGCGATGTAGACGAAACACAGCTAATGTGTAACAGAGAGAGAGGAGGAGTGTGTAACAGAGAGAGAGGAGGAGTGTGTAACAGAGAGAGAGGAGGAGTGTGTAACAGAGAGAGAGGAGGAGTGTGTAACAGAGAGAGAGGAGGAGAGAGGAGAGAGAGAGAAAAATCAAGCTTTGATCCGGAGAAAGAATAAGATTGAAGTAAACATCATCCCTCCTGTCGTCAGACTCCTGAGGAAAACTCAGCCAGCGCTCACTGTGTGTGTGTGTGTGTGTGTGTGTGTGTGTGTGTGTGTGTGTGTGTGTGTGTGTGTGTCGCGTCTCTCTCTATCGATCTCCTCCTGTCTGTCTGTCTGAACTCTCTAAACGAAGCCATTAGCTGAACTTTTCCAGAGAGAGAGAGAGAGAGAGAGAGAGAGAGAGAGAGAGAGAGAGAGAGAGAGAGAGTCCTCTGGGAACGTAAACCTGTGGAGAGTCCACTGGGAATACATACGGTGCCAACATGGGTGAGGTCACACCAGTCTGAGGTGTCAGTGTAATTGGCATTGAGAGCACACACACACACACACACACACACGATCAATCCCTTTCCAGAGCAGTGCATATCCCGCTGCTCTCCCGATCGACCCGACATAAACACACGTACCCTGGATAATGGATGTACCACACACACACACACACACACACACACACACACGC
>CM038628.1:691132-777694 GCA_021554675.1 Leuciscus idus
TAAGAACGAGCATGTGTGAGCGAGCTCTAGTGTAAGAACGAGCATGTGTGAGCGAGCTCTAGTGTAAGAACGAGCATGTGTGAGCGAGCTCTAGTGTAAGAACGAGCATGTGTGAGCGAGCTCTAGTGTAAGAAGGAGCATGTGTGAGCGAGCTCTAGTGTAAGAAGGAGCATGAGTGAGCGAGCTCTAGTGTAAGAACGAGCATGTGTGAGCGAGCTCTAGTGTAAGAACGAGCATGTGTGAACGAGCTCTAGTGTAAGAACGAGCATGTGTGAGCGAGCTCTAGTGTAAGAACGAGAATGTGTGAACGAGCTCTAGTGTAAGAACGAGCATGTGTGAGCGAGCTCTAGTGTAAGAACGAGAATGTGTGAACGAGCTCTAGTGTAAGAACGAGCATGTGTGAGCGAGCTCTAGTGTAAGAAGGAGCATGTGTGAGCGAGCTCTAGTGTAAGAAGGAGCATGTGTGAGCGAGCTCTAGTGTAAGAAGGAGCATGTGTGAGCGAGCTCTAGTGTAAGAAGGAGCATGTGTGAGCGAGCTCTAGTGTAAGAAGGAGCATGTGTGAGCGAGCTCTAGTGTAAGAACGAGCATGTGTGAATGAGCTCTAGTGTAAGAACGAGCATGTGTGAGCGAGCTCTAGTGTAAGAACGAGCATGTGTGAACGAGCTCTAGTGTAAGAACGAGAATGTGTGAACGAGCTCTAGTGTAAGAGCGAGCATGAGTGAGCGAGCTCTAGTGTAAGAAGGAGCATGTGTGAGCGAGCTCTAGTGTAAGAAGGAGCATGTGTGAGCGAGCTCTAGTGTAAGAACAAGCATGTGTGAACGAGCTCTAGTGTAAGAACGAGAATGTGTGAACGAGCTCTAGTGTAAGAGCGAGCATGAGTGAGCGAGCTCTAGTGTAAGAAGGAGTATGTGTGAGGAGCTCTAGTGTAAGAGCGAGCATGTGTGAGCGAGCTCTAGTGTAAGAAGGAGCATGTGTGAGGAGCTCTAGTGTAAGAGCGAGCATGTGTGAGCGAGCTCTAGTGTAAGGAGCATGTGTGAGGAGCTCTAGTGTAAGAGCGAGCATGAGTGAGGAGCTCTAGTGTAAGAAGGAGCATGTGTGAGGAGCTCTAGTGTAAGAGTGAGCATGAGTGAGCGAGCTCTAGTGTAAGAAGGAGCATGTGTGAGCGAGCTCTAGTGTAAGAACGAGCATGTGTGAGCGAGCTCTAGTGTAAGAACGAGCATGTGTGAACGAGCTCTAGTGTAAGAACGAGCATGTGTGAACGAGCTCTAGTGTGAGAACGAGCATGTGTGAACGAGCTCTAGTGTGAGAACGAGCATGTGTGAGCGAGCTCTAGTGTAAGAACGAGCATGTGTGAATGAGCTCTAGTGTAAGAACGAGCATGTGTGAACGAGCTCTAGTGTAAGAAGGAGCATGTGTGAACGAGCTCTAGTGTAAGAACGAGAATGTGTGAACGAGCTCTAGTGTAAGAGCGAGCATGAGTGAGCGAGCTCTAGTGTAAGAAGGAGCATGTGTGAGCGAGCTCTAGTGTAAGAAGGAGCATGTGTGAGCAAGCTCTAGTGTAAGAACGAGCATGTGTGAGCGAGCTCTAGTGTAAGAACAAGCATGTGTGAACGAGCTCTAGTGTAAGAACGAGCATGTGTGAGCGAGCTCTAGTGTAAGAACGAGCATGTGTGAGCGAGCTCTAGTGTAAGAACGAGCATGTGTGAACGAGCTCTAGTGTAAGAACGAGAATGTGTGAACGAGCTCTAGTGTAAGAGCGAGCATGAGTGAGCGAGCTCTAGTGTAAGAAGGAGCATGTGTGAGCGAGCTCTAGTGTAAGAAGGAGCATGTGTGAGCGAGCTCTAGTGTAAGAACAAGCATGTGTGAACGAGCTCTAGTGTAAGAACGAGAATGTGTGAACGAGCTCTAGTGTAAGAGCGAGCATGAGTGAGCGAGCTCTAGTGTAAGAAGGAGTATGTGTGAGGAGCTCTAGTGTAAGAGCGAGCATGTGTGAGCGAGCTCTAGTGTAAGAAGGAGCATGTGTGAGGAGCTCTAGTGTAAGAGCGAGCATGTGTGAGCGAGCTCTAGTGTAAGGAGCATGTGTGAGGAGCTCTAGTGTAAGAGCGAGCATGAGTGAGGAGCTCTAGTGTAAGAAGGAGCATGTGTGAGGAGCTCTAGTGTAAGAGTGAGCATGAGTGAGCGAGCTCTAGTGTAAGAAGGAGCATGTGTGAGCGAGCTCTAGTGTAAGAACGAGCATGTGTGAGCGAGCTCTAGTGTAAGAACGAGCATGTGTGAACGAGCTCTAGTGTAAGAACGAGCATGTGTGAACGAGCTCTAGTGTGAGAACGAGCATGTGTGAACGAGCTCTAGTGTGAGAACGAGCATGTGTGAGCGAGCTCTAGTGTAAGAACGAGCATGTGTGAATGAGCTCTAGTGTAAGAACGAGCATGTGTGAACGAGCTCTAGTGTAAGAAGGAGCATGTGTGAGCGAGCATTAGTGTAAGAACGAGCATGTGTGAGCGAGCTCTAGTGTAAGAACGAGCATGTGTGAACGAGCTCTAGTGTAAGAACGAGCATGAGTGAGCGAGCTCTAGTGTAAGGAGCATGTGTGAGCGAGCTCTAGTGTAAGAACGAGCATGTGTGAACGAGCTCTAGTGTAAGAACGAGCATGTGTGAACGAGCTCTAGTGTAAGAACGAGAATGTGTGAACGAGCTCTAGTGTAAGAGCGAGCATGAGTGAGCGAGCTCTAGTGTAAGAAGGAGCATGTGTGAGCGAGCTCTAGTGTAAGAAGGAGCATGTGTGAGCAAGCTCTAGTGTAAGAACGAGCATGTGTGAGCGAGCTCTAGTGTAAGAACAAGCATGTGTGAACGAGCTCTAGTGTAAGAACGAGCATGTGTGAGCGAGCTCTAGTGTAAGAACAAGCATGTGTGAACGAGCTCTAGTGTAAGAACGAGAATGTGTGAACGAGCTCTAGTGTAAGAGCGAGCATGAGTGAGCGAGCTCTAGTGTAAGAAGGAGCATGTGTGAGGAGCTCTAGTGTAAGAAGGAGCATGTGTGAGCGAGCTCTAGTGTAAGAAGGAGCATGTGTGAGCGAGCTCTAGTGTAAGAACGAGCATGTGTGAATGAGCTCTAGTGTAAGAACGAGCATGTGTGAGCGAGCTCTAGTGTAAGAAGGAGCATGTGTGAGCGAGCATTAGTGTAAGAACGAGCATGTGTGAGCGAGCTCTAGTGTAAGAACGAGCATGAGTGAGCGAGCTCTAGTGTAAGAAGGAGCATGTGTGAGCGAGCTCTAGTGTAAGAACGAGCATGTGTGAGCGAGCTCTAGTGTAAGAACGAGCATGTGTGAACGAGCTCTAGTGTAAGAACGAGAATGTGTGAACGAGCTCTAGTGTAAGAGCGAGCATGAGTGAGCGAGCTCTAGTGTAAGAAGGAGCATGTGTGAGCGAGCTCTAGTGTAAGAAGGAGCATGTGTGAGCGAGCTCTAGTGTAAGAACAAGCATGTGTGAACGAGCTCTAGTGTAAGAGCGAGCATGAGTGAGCGAGCTCTAGTGTAAGAACGAGCATGTGTGAGCGAGCTCTAGTGTAAGAGCGAGCATGTGTGAGCGAGCTCTAGTGTAAGAAGGAGCATGTGTGAGGAGCTCTAGTGTAAGAGCGAGCATGTGTGAGCGAGCTCTAGTGTAAGGAGCATGTGTGAGGAGCTCTAGTGTAAGAGCGAGCATGAGTGAGGAGCTCTAGTGTAAGAAGGAGCATGTGTGAGGAGCTCTAGTGTAAGAGTGAGCATGAGTGAGCGAGCTCTAGTGTAAGAAGGAGCATGTGTGAGCGAGCTCTAGTGTAAGAACGAGCATGTGTGAGCGAGCTCTAGTGTAAGAACGAGCATGTGTGAACGAGCTCTAGTGTAAGAACGAGCATGTGTGAACGAGCTCTAGTGTGAGAACGAGCATGTGTGAACGAGCTCTAGTGTGAGAACGAGCATGTGTGAGCGAGCTCTAGTGTAAGAACGAGCATGTGTGAACGAGCTCTAGTGTAAGAACGAGCATTTGTGAACGAGCTCTAGTGTAAGAAGGAGCATGTGTGAGCGAGCATTAGTGTAAGAACGAGCATGTGTGAGCGAGCTCTAGTGTAAGAACGAGCATGTGTGAACGAGCTCTAGTGTAAGAACGAGCATGAGTGAGCGAGCTCTAGTGTAAGAAGGAGCATGTGTGAGCGAGCTCTAGTGTAAGAACGAGCATGTGTGAACGAGCTCTAGTGTAAGAACGAGCATGTGTGAACGAGCTCTAGTGTAAGAACGAGAATGTGTGAACGAGCTCTAGTGTAAGAGCGAGCATGAGTGAGCGAGCTCTAGTGTAAGAAGGAGCATGTGTGAGCGAGCTCTAGTGTAAGAAGGAGCATGTGTGAGCAAGCTCTAGTGTAAGAACGAGCATGTGTGAGCGAGCTCTAGTGTAAGAACAAGCATGTGTGAACGAGCTCTAGTGTAAGAACGAGCATGTGTGAGCGAGCTCTAGTGTAAGAACAAGCATGTGTGAACGAGCTCTAGTGTAAGAACGAGAATGTGTGAACGAGCTCTAGTGTAAGAGCGAGCATGAGTGAGCGAGCTCTAGTGTAAGAAGGAGCATGTGTGAGGAGCTCTAGTGTAAGAGCGAGCATGTGTGAGCGAGCTCTAGTGTAAGAAGGAGCATGTGTGTGGAGCTCTAGTGTAAGAGCGAGCATGAGTGAGCGAGCTCTAGTGTAAGAAGGAGCATGTGTGAGGAGCTCTAGTGTAAGAGCGAGCATGAGTGAGCGAGCTCTAGTGTAAGAACGAGCATGTGTGAACGAGTTCTAGTGTAAGAACGAGAATGTGTGAACGAGCTCTAGTGTAAGAGCGAGCATGAGTGAGCGAGCTCTAGTGTAAGAAGGAGCATGTGTGAGGAGCTCTAGTGTAAGAGCGAGCATGTGTGAGCGAGCTCTAGTGTAAGGAGCATGTGTGAGGAGCTCTAGTGTAAGAGCGAGCATGAGTGAGGAGCTCTAGTGTAAGAAGGAGCATGTGTGAGGAGCTCTAGTGTAAGAGTGAGCATGAGTGAGCGAGCTCTAGTGTAAGAACGAGCATGTGTGAACGAGCTCTAGTGTAAGAACGAGCATGTGTGAGCGAGCTCTAGTGTAAGAAGGAGCATGTGTGAACGAGCTCTAGTGTAAGAAGGAGCATGTGTGAACGAGCTCTAGTGTAAGAGCGAGCATGAGTGAGCGAGCTCTAGTGTAAGAAGGAGCATGTGTGAACGAGCTCTAGTGTAAGAGCGAGCATGAGTGAGCGAGCTCTAGTGTAAGAAGGAGCATGTGTGAGCGAGCTCTAGTGTAAGAACGAGTCTATGAGTGAATCTGGAAATAAAGCAAAATAACTGAGAAAAATGAGAAATAGTCCTCAGATGACATGTCTGTAATTTATAGCAAAACATCAAGTATTAATTCTCAAACAAATTCATTAAAATAAGTTATTACTCCAACACCTGCGTGACATCTTTAACCAACGTGGTTGAACGACCAATTTGCGACAAAATGGTTTCGGAAAACAGTCAGGAAGTGCCAGGAAGGGTTTTTCACAACAATGCCATAGAACCATTTTTGGTTCCCAGAAGAACCATTTTGTGAAAGGTTCTTTAAAGAACCAGAGATTGTTGAGTGTGAAGAACCATTTTATAGTCTAAAGAACCTTTCTATCCTACAAAGAACCTATTGTGCAATGGAAAGGTTATTGGATATTAAAGGCTCTTCATGGAATCATACCATCAAATATTTCTCATCTAATCAGAGGAACAGACACAGCCCTCGTTAAAACTTTAATTGCAGGTTCATCTGCATCTCTGGTGGCCCGAACGCACTCGCTGCATCATTACCAACTCACTGGTTTCCAGTGAGTCTGTCAGAGGGAAACCAGTGAGTCTGTCAGAGGGAAACCAGTGAGTCTGTCAGAGGGAAACCAGTGAGTCTGTCAGAGGGAAACCAGTGAGTCTGTCAGAGGGAAACCAGTTAGTCTGTCTGAGGGAAACCAGTGAGTCTGTCAGAGGGAAACCAGTGAGTCTGTCTGAGGGAAACCAGTGAGTCTGTCTGAGGGAAAACAGTGAGTCTGTCAGAGGGAAACCAGTGAGTCTGTCAGAGGGAAACCAGTGAGTCTGTCAGAGGGAAACCAGTGAGTCTGTCAGAGGGAAACCAGTGAGTCTGTCTGAGGGAAACCAGTGAGTCTGTCAGAGGGAAACCAGTGAGTCTGTCAGAGGGAAACCAGTGAGTCTGTCTGAGGGAAACCAATCCAGTGAGTCTGTCAGAGGGAAACCAGTGAGTCTGTCTGAGGGAAACCAAACCAGTGAGTCTGTCAGAGGGAAACCAAACCAGTGACTCTGTCTGAGGGAAACCAGTGAGTCTGTCAGAGGGAAACCAGTGAGTCTGTCAGAGGGAAACCAGTGAGTCCGTCAGAGGGAAACCAGTGAGTCCGTCAGAGGGAAACCAGTGAGTCCGTCTGAGGGAAACCAAACCAGTGAGTCCGTCTGAGGGAAACCAAACCAGTGAGTCTGTCAGAGGGAAACCAGTGAGTCTGTCAGAGGGAAACCAGTGAGTCCGTCAGAGGGAAACCAGTGAGTCCGTCTGAGGGAAACCAGTGAGTCTGTCTGAGGGAAACCAGTGAGTCTGTCAGAGGGAAACCAGTGAGTCTGTCAGAGGGAAACCAGTGAGTCTGTCAGAGGGAAACCAAACCAGTGAGTCTGTCTGAGGGAAACCAAACCAGTGAGTCTGTCAGAGGGAAACCAAACCAGTGAGTCTGTCAGATGGAAACCAGTGAGTCTGTCTGAGGGAAACCAGTGAGTCTGTCAGAGGGAAACCAGTGAGACTGTCTGAGGGAAACCAAACCAGTGTGTCTGTCAGAGGGAAACCAGATAGTCTGTCTGAGGGAAACCAAACCAGTGAGTTTGTCAGAGGGAAACCAGTGAGTCTGTCTGAGGGAAACCAAACCAGTGAGTCCGTCAGAGGGAAACCAGTGAGTCCGTCAGAGGGAAACCAGTGAGTCCGTCTGAGGGAAACCAAACCAGTGAGTCTGTCAGAGGGAAACCAGTGAGTCTGTCAGAGGGAAACCAGTGAGTCCGTCAGAGGGAAACCAGTGAGTCCGTCTGAGGGAAACCAGTGAGTCCGTCTGAGGGAAACCAGTGAGTCTGTCAGAGGGAAACCAGTGAGTCTGTCAGAGGGAAACCAGTGAGTCTGTCAGAGGGAAACCAAACCAGTGAGTCTGTCAGAGGGAAACCAGTGAGTCTGTCTGAGGGAAACCAAACCAGTGAGTCTGTCAGAGGGAAACCAAACCAGTGAGTCTGTCAGATGGAAACCAGTGAGTCTGTCTGAGGGAAACCAGTGAGTCTGTCAGAGGGAAACCAGTGAGACTGTCTGAGGGAAACCAAACCAGTGTGTCTGTCAGAGGGAAACCAAACCAATGAGTCTGTCAGAGGGAAACCAGATAGTCTGTCTGAGGGAAACCAAACCAGTGAGTTTGTCAGAGGGAAACCAGTGAGTCTGTCTGAGGGAAACCAAACCAGTGAGTCTGTCAGAGGGAAACCAGTGAGTCTGTCAGAGGGAAACCAGTGAGTCTGTCAGAGGGAAACCAAACCAGTGAGTCTGTCAGAGGGAAACCAAACCAGTGAGTCTGTCAGAGGGAAACCAGTGAGTCTGTCTGAGGGAAACCAGTGAGTCTGTCAGAGGGAAACCAGTGAGTCTGTCAGAGGGAAACCAGTGAGTCTGTCTGAAGGAAACCAGTGAGTCTGTCTGAGGGAAACCAGTGAGTCTGTCTGAGGGAAACCAGTGAGTCTGTCAGAGGGAAACCAGTGAGTCTGTCAGAGGGAAACCAGTGAGTCTGTCAGAGGGAAACCAGTGAGTCTGTCAGAGGGAAACCAGTGAGTCTGTCAGAGGGAAACCAGTGAGGGAAACCAGTGAGTCTGTCAGAGGGAAACCAGTGAGTCTGTCAGAGGGAAACCAGTGAGTCTGTCTGAGGGAAACCAGTGAGTCTGTCAGAGGGAAACCAGTGAGTCTGTCTGAGGGAAACCAGTGAGTCTGTCAGAGGGAAACCAGTGAGTCTGTCTGAGGGAAACCAAACCAGTGAGTCTGTCAGAGGGAAACCAGTGAGTCTGTCTGAGGGAAACCAAACCAGTGAGTCTGTCAGAGGGAAACCAGTGAGTCTGTCAGAGGGAAACCAGTGAGTCTGTCAGAGGGAAACCAGTGAGTCTGTCAGAGGAAAACCAGTGAATCGGTCAGAGGGAAACCAGTGAGTCGGTCTGAGGGAAACCAGTGAGTCTGTCAGAGGGAAACCAGTGAGTCTGTCAGAGGGAAACCAGTGAGTCTGTCAGAGGGAAACCAGTGAGTCTGTCTGAGGGAAACCAGTGAGTCTGTCTAAGGGAAACCAGTGAGTCTATCAAAGGGAAACCAGTGAGTCTGTCTGAGGGAAACCAGTGAGTCTGTCTGAGGGAAACCAGTGAGTCTGTCTGAGGGAAATCAGTGAGTCTGTCAGAGGGAAACCAGTGAGTCTATCAAAGGGAAACCAGTGAGTCTGTCTGAGGGAAACCAGTGAGTCTGTCTGAGGGAAACCAGTGAGTCTGTCTGAGGGAAATAAGTGAGTCTGTCAGAGGGAAACCAGTGGAAACCAGAGAGAGGAGATCGGAGGGGAAAAAGAGGTAATTGATTCCTACTGTACACATACAAGATGCAATATTACATATGGTTAATTTATATATATGTAAATAGTTTATAATATTGTATAGTATAGTATGTAATCCAAATATTTTTAATAAGTGTTAATATTCAATAATAATATTTATTATATATAATTGTAAGTATAAACTATTTATATATAAATAAATGAAATATAAATGTACATTTACATTACCTCTACACCCAAACGCCCAAGGGAGAAATGACTTTAATCCGGCACTAGAACAACAGATTTTCCACTAAACAAACAGACTGAGAGGAGAATAATAATGTAGAGAAGCAGGAAAACACAACAGGCCGACGAGCGAATGATACAGGGTAACGGAGGACGAGGGCTGAACAGTCCCATGATTCACTGCAAATGAGATGTCAGTCCGACAGTCATAACGTTCTCTCCAATCCCTGCAGCGTAATCGAGTTCTGCTCACACACTCGGCCCAGACGCTGTTCTGATAGTTATTAATGCTGGTGTTTATGGAGGAAAGCCTCCGATGACCTATCAGAGCATCCGCAGCCCTCGAGGGCCCTATCGTACACCTCACACACACACACACAACAAACATGAGCACATCAACACCACCGCAATCCTTCAGACTGACAGAACACATTACAAAATAATATGCATTTAAATATGGTGGGAGATTTTTAAATCCAAAGAAGAGTTTAACGTCAAACTGAAAGCAACAAATAAAACAGGCAGTCTTACATCTCACAGTGCTTCACTGGTATAAAACACATACTGTACACATGCATACTGTACACACACATACTGTACCCGTGCATATTGTACACATGCATACTGTACATGTGCACTGTACACACATACTGAACACAC
This sequence comes from Leuciscus idus, assembly GCA_021554675.1. Taxonomy (NCBI): domain Eukaryota; kingdom Metazoa; phylum Chordata; class Actinopteri; order Cypriniformes; family Leuciscidae; genus Leuciscus; species Leuciscus idus. Next base: position 700,655 of record CM038628.1, read on the forward strand.
TTATACTGTACACACTTACACTGTTCACACTGTACACATGCATACTGTACACTGTACACACACACTGTACACACACTGTACATGCGCACTGTACACCCATACTGTAAACTGTAAACACACAAACTGTAAACGCATACTGTGCACGGTACATGCATACAGTACACACACTGCACACCACTGTACACATACATACTGTATACTGTAAACATACTGTAAACACATTGTACACTGTACATGCATACTGTACTGTACACCCTTACTGTACACACGCATACTGTACACACGCATATTGTATACTGTACACATACTGTACACATGCATACTGTACACAAGCATAATGTATACACATACTGTAAACTGTACATGCATACTGTGCACACACGACACCAGTGTGTTCCCAGCAGTGCTCCGGTCTCTTTTCCCCTGGGTGAAGCATTGAGGTCCGATTCCCTCAGGATTCATTCCCACAGGTATTCAGAGCTCATGGTATTTTTACCACTGATCCAGGAACAGGCTTTAACACTAAACACAACATGAACTTTAATGACATGCCATTCTTAATCCGTAGGGTTTAATATGGAGCTGGCCACACTTTGCAGCTATAACAGCTTCAACTCTTCTGGGAAGGCTTTCCACAAGGTTTAGGAGTGTGCTTATGGGAATTTTTGAGCATTCTTCTAGAAGTGCATTTGTGAGGTCAGGCACTGATGTTGGAGGAGAAGGCCTGGCTCTCAGTCACCGCTGTAATTCATCCCAAAGGTGTTATATCGGGTTGAGCTCAGTTCCTCCACACCAAACTCCTCATCCATGTGTTTATGGTCCTGCTTTGTGCACTGGTGCGCAGTCATGCTGGAACAGGAACATCCCCAAACTCTTTCCACAAAGTTGGGAGCATGAAATTGTCCAAAATGTCTTGGTATGGTGAAGCATTAAGAGTTCCTTTCACTGGAACTAAGAGGCCGAGCCCTGAAAAACACCCCTACACCATCATCCCCCCCCCCCCTCCCCCTCCCCCTCCCCCAAACAACCCCACACCATCACCCTTTAACCTTTGGCCTTTAACCTCTCAGGGCCCTATCTTACACCCGGCGCAATGCGGCGCCAAGCACGATGCAAGTGTGTTTTGCTAGATTCAGCCCGACGCAGTTATTATTTTCATGTCCTGTGCCATGTTGTTTAAATAGCAAATGCATTTGCGCCCATTTGTGCGCCCATGGGCTGCTGGTTTGAGAACGAGTGTGTGTTCTGGCGCATTGTTGGAGCTTTGCTATTTTGAGGAACAGAAATAGACTGAGCCATTGACCAACTGAAACCTGGTCTAAAGTCAATGGCACAATATTTTTTTTGTTATTTAAAGAGCTAGTAATGTGCGCCTATAGGCGGGTCCACAACGCGCGTACGCTCTGCTTTTTACACACACAGGGACGCGCAGCAGCACACACACATGCCAAATATTTCAAATAAAAGGATTACAATGTAAAAGATTATTATTGTGTACATAAAGATATGGTGAATCCGGCTTGTCCCGTAAATGTTCTGTTGCGCACTTTTACCTCGCGCACGAGCAGATCCGTTTGCGCTCTGGAGACGCGTTCGGTCTTTCCACTATCAAATTCCGTCATGTAAATAGTGAATCCGCCATGGCGCGAGTGCAACTGCCATTTAAAGGGAATGGGAGATGAGACTCTAATTGGTTTAACGCACGTAAATCCCAAAACACACCCATTACTCATTAAGAGAATAGGGACGACCCTTTTAGACCAGCGCCGGGAGCGCCGACCATTTTCCCTGTCGTTAAACTAGCAAAAGTGGATTCAGACACGCACTAAGTGCACTTGCGCCCTGCGCTTTAGACCATTTGCTTAGATCGTTAAAATAGGGCCCTTAGTGTTTCTGCAGTCGGAGCACGAGGATCCAGTGAGACACTGATATCACATCAGTGCTCGACTCTGAATGCAATACTGAACACACGGTCAAAGCAAAAGAATTCCAAATCTAAGGTCAAGTGTAAAATTGAAGAGAGCTCGTGTATAGTCTGGGGAAAGCGCAGATCTCAGTTGTGTGTAATTAAACTTTAAGAGCCGAGAGTGGAACAGAGGTGTGTGTTCAGCCTGGTTACTTTAACAGGCCGAGGGATGATTGGGCTCCTCATAAAACCAGAGATTCAGCCTCACCGAGGGAGTCATGAAGATCATGAGTCCCCAGAGAAACCAGTCATCCATCAAATCAACACACACACTGGACATCCACACACACACACACACACACACACACACACACACACACACACACTGGACATCAACACACACACTGGACACACACACTTGACATCAACACACACTGGACATCAACACACACACTGGACATCAACACACACGTCTGGGACCATATTATCTTTACCATCCCAGAATGGTTAATGAGAGTGAGTGAGTGAGTGTGTGTGTACAACATCACGTTTGTGTTTGTGGCAAATCAATTAAACCCATCATCTGTTTCACTATTCATTATATCACAAAAAACTATTTTCTCTTGCTCTGTCGTGAATAAGAGAGTTTGATGAATTATACAGATATGTCCGCTAACATTCACAATGCAAATATATACTGTATCACAGTCTATCCAGATCATTAAGTTAAATGCTAAATTTTACAGCGGTTATGCTTAATAACCCAACCTTCACACCTTAAAATGGTTTATATCCATCGATGTTATGACTTTTATATATTTGAGAACTGTTCAGCAGCTTGACTCTCCATGATGAGCAACTGTGAAGGTCATTTACATATGAAACTAGAGCATGTAAAATGTCACGTCGAACTAACTTAGTATAGGTTTTAGGGAAAGAAACATGTAAAACATCATGATTTAAAAAGGCCATAACCACCAGAAACCTTGAGCAGCAGAATAATTGCTTCCATCCTTGATTACTAACATTATAAGCTGACCTCAGGGAAAAATAAAATGCTACAAATACGTGCAAAGCTGGTGGGTCACAAGTGAAATAACATACATGTAAGGTTAGGACAATAAAATTAGTTTTTACTAGTGAATTAGTAAATTATTATTAATAGTAAATTAATAATTTAATAAATGCAAAAAAAAAAACAACAACAAAAACGTGTAATTACAGCTGTTAAAGACACCTAATATAAAGTTTGACCAATAAAAAAAATACAAATAAATTATTTCATTAATTCGCCCTTGTATCATTTCAAACCTTTCTTTTGTGGAACACAAAAGGTACATTTTGAAGCATCTTCACACAGCTGGTGCGTTTGAGCAAATATAATGACAGAATTTTCATTTCTTTGCCAGTCTATTATCATAACTTCACAGTTTAAACTCAAATATGATCGAACAAAACATAAAAACATTTTATTCAAAATATGAATCTGGCTTTATGGATAGCTACTCAAAAGTGTGAAATGAAGACAGAAAGTGACAAATTACGATGAAAAGATAGAGCAAGTGAAAACAGAGAGAGACAGAGCAACTGTTCCTTCCATTACTTCTGGGTATTATGTGTGTGTGAGTGGGCAGACGCAAGTGTGAGCACATATGGGCTCGCATGAGAGAGAGTGTGTGTGTGTGTGTGTGTTTGTGTGTGTGTGTGTGTGTGTGTGTGTGTGTGTGTGTGTGTGTGTTAGAGAGAGAGCGAGCAACACCAAAAATACTTTTGAGGGACGCAGGTGCTGTTGGAAATGTCAGTTCGGAGGAGGAGGGTTTGACATGCAGCAAACGACTACAAAACACAAAGGCAAGCGAGTGCCAGGAAAACTGCCAGCCTGCAGTCCCTCAACACAGAGAACAAGACAAACCTATCCGGACTGCGGGATAAGACAAACCTATCCGGACACTCGGGATAATACAAACCTGTCCTGACACTCGGGATAAGATAAACCTGTCCTGACAATCGGGATAAGACAAACCTTTCCTGACAATCGGGATAAGACAAACCTATCCTGACACTCGGGATAAGATAAACCTATCCTGACAATCGGGATAAGACAAACCTGTCCTGACACTCGGGATAAGACAAACCTATCCGGACACTCGGGATAAGACAAACCTGTCCTGACACTCGGGATAAGACAAACCTGTCCTGACACTCGGGATAAGACAAACCTGTCCTGACACTCGGGATAAGACAAACCTGACCTGACACTCGGGATAAGACAAACCTATCCGGACTTCGGGGATAAGACAAACCTGTCCTGACACTCGGGATAAGACAAACCTGTCCTGACACTCAGGATAAGACAAACCTGTCCTGACACTGACACTCGGGATAAGACAAACCTGTCCTGACACCCGGGATAAGACAAACCTGTCCTGACATCCGGGATAAGACAAACCTGTCTTGACACCCGGGATAAGACAAACCTATCCCGACACTCGGGATAAGACAAACCTATCCTGACACTCGGGATAAGACAAACCTATCCTGACACTCGGGATAAGACAAACCTATCCTGACACTCGGGATAAGATAAACCTGTCCTGACAATCGGGATAAGACAAACCTTTCCTGACAATCGGGATAAGACAAACCTATCCTGACACTCGGGATAAGATAAACCTATCCTGACAATCGGGATAAGACAAACCTGTCCTGACACTCGGGATAAGACAAACCTATCCGGACACTCGGGATAAGACAAACCTGTCCTGACACTCGGGATAAGACAAACCTGTCCTGACACTCGGGATAAGACAAACCTGACCTGACACTCGGGATAAGACAAACCTATCCGGACTTCGGGGATAAGACAAACCTGTCCTGACACTCGGGATAAGACAAACCTGTCCTGACACTCGGGATAAGAGAAACCTGTCCTGACTCACGGGATAAGACAAACCTGACCTGACACTCGGGATAAGACAAACCTATCCGGACTTCGGGGATAAGACAAACCTGTCCTGACACTCGGGATAAGACAAACCTGTCCTGACACTCAGGATAAGACAAACCTGTCCTGACACTCGGGATAAGACAAACCTGTCCTGACACTCAGGATAAGACAAACCTGTCCTGACACTGACACTCGGGATAAGACAAACCTGTCCTGACACCCGGGATAAGACAAACCTGTCCTGACATCCGGGATAAGACAAACCTGTCCTGACACCCGGGATAAGACAAACCTATCCCGACACTCGGGATAAGACAAACCTATCCTGACACTCGGGATAAGACAAACCTATCCTGACACTCGGGATAAGACAAACCTATCCTGACACTCGGGATAAGTCTTCAGCGTCAGACTCTCGCCGGCACAGGTGGCAGATCCGCACACACACTCAATGCTGTGGTGTGAAACCTGAGACTCAGACCTGTTGAATGACATCATTACACCGTGTCCTAACCAGACAAGATGTGATCAGATTCCTGAGACAAGCAGTTTATCTGTCCATACAGATTGAGACATGACAAAATCAATCCAAAGTCACAGCCAATCAGAAGAGTGTGTGGGCGGAGTCTCTGCGAGCGCACGTCACTCAAATCAATCTAAAGTCACAGCCAATCAGAAGAGCATGTGGGCTGGAGTCAGTATTCACACTGAGTGACTGAAACAATCTTTGTCATAAAATACACTTGTTTGTTCATAGTTTAGACATTCTTGGTTCCTTTTTATTTATTTTCAGGATCTGAGGTTAATTATCCATTGTCTCTTTTGTTTTTAGCACGATGATATTCAAATGATAATGATATTCAAACTCGCATTCAATTCTTTTAACATTAAATTAATCATATAATCAGTACCTGAGATTATGATTGTCATCCTGCATAAAGAATGTTGTTGTTCCAGCCGAGACGTTGTGGAAACAGAAATCATTTCTAAAATAGAATCGTCGCGTATCACCGTTGCAGCTCGTTAAGACAAAACTCGGATTAACATGGAAAAGATGCCTTTTATTGTGGCGTCACGTCTGGTCTGGTACTGTGTGACTGTAGATCAAAACCAGAACAAAACCAGACTCATCTAAGACTCAGACCTAGACAAGAACCAGACACTTGATATATTGGGCCAGCGCTTGCGTTCTTGCATTCGCTGATATTGTCCAGCATTTTTGTGCCATTCAAACTTAAACATTTGGCTTTCTGTGGTATTTTTGAATGCTGCTTTGCAAATTCTGCTTATGTAAGTCATGAATGTCACTGCAATAACATGATCTAGCTGGCTAACGTAAATGGGGTTCTGTTGAAAATGTGACAGTCTCGGAAACATCAGTAACAAATGGGTTGAGAATGCTAAACAAATCAGTAATTTTTCATATCATATGGCATCTGCATCCAGAACAAAATGTTTATAAAAGTGTACAGCCAATATGGAAATATAATAAAGCTGTAAACATTCCAGTTATTAATGCAAATTAAAAACAATTAATAAATGCTGTGTTTGATTGTGGAGATATTTTTATTTAAAAGAAAAAAATAATTCTCTATGCATTTTTTGTGACATAAATATGTTGCCAAAAAGGAGTATTTTTAAAACAAAGTGAGGGCTTCGTTAAGTTTTTCCAAAAGCAGAAATAATTCCACGCAGCATAAAGAAAAACTATTACATTATGGGTAACACTTGATAATAAGGTTCGTTATTTAACATTAGTTAACTACCTTAGTTAACATGAACTAAGAATGAACAATACTTAAGCATTTATTATTAATCATAGTTAATATTAATTTCAACATTTACTAATACGTCATTAAAATCAAAGGTTGTATTTGTGCAAATTAGTTAATGCACTGTGAACTAACATGAACAATGAACAGCTGTATTTTTATTAACTAATAATAACAAAGATTAATAAATACTGTAACAAATGTATTGCTCATGGTTAGTTCATGTCAGTTTATACCTTAACTAATGTAAACTAATGAACCTTATTGTGAAGTGTTACCACATTTTCAAAAAATGAATCAAGACCATAAGAGATTCAGACCAAGATCACGTTGTACACAAGATCAAGACTCGAACGCCACTGGTCTGAGATAAACACCAGTTCACACCAGTTCAACACCAGTTCATACCAGTTGACACCAGTTGACACCAGTAACTGAGAGATCAGTGATGGAGCAGATCAGGACAAAGCACTTGGATTATGCAGAAACACTCACACACACTCACGTTCTCACACTCCAGGTTCACAGGTTAAAAGCCACAGCAAGCTGATAAACAAATAAGAGATTAACAGGGTCTGATCCTGAAACAGCTGAGAGCGTTCCTCCCGTTTCTCCATCCGTGAGGAGCACTGAAAGCCTCTGCTTCACATCTCATCAGATGAACACGGGATCATTTCTGGAAACCTTAACTGAACTGAACCCGTAGTGGATCCCATGGGAAAACTCTCAAAAACCGCTGACGAGGAGTTTCAGGAGGAGCAGGAACATCTTCATTAACTGAGGGAATCTGAGAACACACTGTCCCCTCACACAGACTCACTCACCGTGAGCAGAATGCTTATGAAACAGGTGGACAGATGCCACTAATGCTAATCCTGACGGTGTTCGGTCCAAAAGCCAGTGAGCTAAACTGGGAGCATTTCAGGACATCGTATGTGAAGGCTTATAATGCTCCGGTTATAATGCTGTCTTCTAAGAAGAGTTTAAATGCAGCATCGCTGTGCAATCCCAGAATGCAATGCATCGAGCCGAGTGAAAACAGACCCAGGTGGCAGAAGAAACGAGAGCACTATTTCATTCAGAATCACAAGATTTATGAGCAAGTATGTTTGTGCACAAAAGGAATTTGTCTTATTTATGAATATATTGTGCAAAAACATACTTGATAAAAAATATTTGACGTGCATGAATGATATACTATACTATATTAAAAGATAAGTGAATATATTTCTTGCACATCAAGAAAGTAAAGTTGAGCTTCCATATACCATATTTGATGTGTGTGTGTTGAGGAATGTTTTTACATCAATAAAAGCATAAATTAAATTTGTTCATCACATACAGTGAATGCGTCTCTTCAGAAACCTTTGATTAAATTGCTCAATTCATATTTTTCATCACACAATTCATGTGTTTATGAGCATCAATGTTTTAATCTCTGCAAGCGCACTGCACTCACAACCAAATCAATCCAAAATCACAGCCAATCAGAAGAGTGTGTGGGCGGAGCCTCTCTGCAAGCTCACTGCACTCACAACCAAATCAATCCAAATTCACAGCCAATCAGAAGAGAGTGTGGGCGGAGCCTCTCTGCAAGCTCACTGCACACACAACCAAATCAATCCAAATTCACAGCCAATCAGAAGAGAGTGTGGGCGGAGTCTCTCTGCAAGCGCACTGCACTCACAACCAAATCAATCCAAATTCACAGCCAATCAGAAGAGAGTGTGGGCGGAGTCTCTCTGCAAGCGCACTGCACTCACAGCCAAATCAATCCAAATTCAAAGCCAATCAGAAGAGTGTGTGGGTGGAGCCTCTCTGCAAGCGCACTGCACTCACAACCAAATCAATCCAAATTCACAGCCAATCAGAAGAGAGTGTGGGCGGAGTCTCTCTGCAAGCACACTGCACTCACAGCCAAATCAATCCAAATTCACAGCCAATCAGAAGAGTGTGTGGGCGGAGCCTCTCTGCAAGCGCACTGCACTCACAACCTAATCAATCCAAATTCACAGCCAATCAGAAGAGTGTGTGGGCGGAGCCTCTCTGCAAGCGCACTGCACTCACAACCAAATCAATCCAAATTCACAGCCAATCAGAAGAGAGTGTGGGCGGAGTCTCTCTGCAAGCGCACTGCACTCACAGCCAAATCAATCCAAATTCACAGCCAATCAGAAGAGTGTGTGGGCGGAGCCTCTCTGCAAGCTCAGTGCACTCACAACCAAATCAATCCAAATTCACAGCCAATCAGAAGAGAGTGTGGGCGGAGCCTCTCTGCAAGCGCACTGCACTCACAACCAAATCAATCCAAATTCACAGCCAATCAGAAGAGAGTGTGGGCGGAGCCTCTCTGCAAGCGCACTGCACTTACAACCAAATACATCCAAAATCATAGCCAATCAGAAGAGAGTGTGGGCGGAGCCTCTCTGCAACCAAATCAATCCAAATTCACAGCCAATCAGAAGAGAGTGTGGGCGGAGCCTCTCTGCAACCAAATCAATCCAAATTCACAGCCAATCAGAAGAGAGTGTGGACGGAGCCTCTCTGCAACCAAATCAATCCAAATTCACAGCCAATCAGAAGAGAGTGTGGGCGGAGCCTCTCTGCAAGCGCCCTTCACTCACAACCAAATGAATGATCATCAATGTTTGGGTTGCATGCACTTTTAATGGAAGGACTCTTCTGGTTTCATTAACATCATCTTAAGTTTTGTTTTGAATATTAACGGATTGGGTTTGCAATGCCACTAACTGATGAAAATTTTAATTTCTGTTTAACAAACAGCATGCTAAAAATCAAACTGTACCTATTGAGATCAACCCGAGTCTCTCGTGCAGAGTGTATGTGTGTGTGTGTGTGTGTGTGTGTGTGTGTGTGTGTGTGTGTGTGTGTGTGTGTGTGTGTGTGTGTATGTATGTATGTATGTGTGTGTGTATGTCGCGCGGGATGATGTCTATTGAGAGCGCTCCAAATCAGTGGCTTGTGAAGCGTCATGACAGTCGGGATGCTGCCTTGGAAGGGTGTAGTGCGTAGGCAGCGAGGAGGCTCACTGTGTTTTGGAGCAGAGATAATGTGTGTAATTTATGTATGACACTCTTCTGTGGATCCTGTCACAGTTTAGAAGCTCTGTGGAGAACTGAACATGTGAGATGTTTTTCCCCTCAGTGAGTGTGTGTGTTAAAGAGAGAGCACTGGATAGGCAGTGAAGGGTGAAGGTGACCCTGTGGCACAGATCCAGTTCTGTTCGACCCCAGACACCTGCAGAAACCCCCCTCTCACACACACACACACACACACACACACACACACACACTAACCCTACCCCTAAACCTACCCATCACACGCACACACACGCACACACACACACTAACCCTACCCCTAAACCTACCCATCACTCACACACACACACACACCCGACCCCTAAACCTACCCATCACACACACACACACCCGACCCCTAAACCTACCCATCACACACACACTCACACACACCCGACCCCTAAACCAACCCATCACACACACACACACACACACACACACACACACACACACACACACACACACTAACCCTACCCCTAAACCAACCCATCACACACACACACACACTAACCCTACCCCTAAACCAACCCATCACACACACATACAAACATAACACACACACACACACACACACACACACACACACACACACCACATGCCAGGAGACAAACGGCTCCAACAGCCCATGTTTTGCATGCGGTCGTACAGTGTGTGTGTGTGTGTGTGTGTGTGTGTGTGTGCTAACTAGACGTGGTTGTCCATGATCATCAGTCTCTCAGGCGAGTGTGTGAGTTTTAAAGCTACAGCTCTAGAGATGATGAACACTAGTGAGTGTCCAGGGAAGAATCACAGACTGGACCAGATGGGCATCGGTGGCATCATGCCAACCAGAACAAAGACTGAGCCAAGCCACAAATGACTGGCTGTCTTCCCTACACACACACACACATGCACGCACGCACACACACACACACACACACACGCACGCACGCACACGCACACACACACGCACACACACACGCACGCACGCACACGCACACACAGTAATCTACCCATCACACTGTAAAGCAGCCGGTTAACACACCCATCCTGACGACTGAGAGGGACAAACTGATATGATAGACTGAAGGAATTAATAAATAAAAAATACACAAAAAAAACAGAAGAAAGAAAGAAAGAAAGAAAGAAAGAAAGAAAGAAAGAAAGAAAGAAAGAAAGAAAGAAAGAAAAGTACAAAAAAGGAACATGCACGAATGATCAAACAAATAAAATAACAAACAAACAAACAAATTTGAGGAACAAATAAAAAAACGTAAAAAAGAACGAACTAAAAGAAGATTCATTTCTTTCGAAGGAAGGAAATTGCATGGGTTTGTGTGAGCATGTGCGAGAATACGTGTGTGTGTATGTGTGTGTGTGTGTGTGTGTGTGTGTGTGTGTGTGAGAGCATGTGTGAGCATACGTGTGTGTGTGTGTGTGTGTGTGTGTGTGTGTGTGTGCGTGCGTGTATGTGTGTGAGCATGTGTGTGCGTGTGTGTTTGAGCGAGCGTGCCTGTGTGTGTGTGTGTGTGTGTGTGTGTGTGTGAGCGTGTGTGCAAGCATGCGTGTGTGTATGTGAGCGTGTGCGAGCGTGCGTGTGTGTGTAAATATGGCAGACGTTGGCGTGAGTCTCACACACAGAAAGATCTCAGCAGCTGCTGCAGGCTTAAGACTTTTATAATTATACATCTGTGAGTTACAACAGCACCTTTAATTAAACCACACACACACACACACACACTCCGTCCCATGCTTACATGTCTAATTACGTTTTCTCCAGTCTTTCTCCCTGTCATCTGTTCTTCTCTTTCCCTCATTTGTGCATCTCTATAATTACCAGTCCAGATATAAATGTCTCTGTCCGTTACACTAAAATGGACTGTTTTTGCTACTGTACCTTTAAGACATCTATATGTTAATGATCTCTTATGATTAGCCAACCAACTGGCTTGAAGAGGGCCGATGATGTTTCTTCCCCATCTTCATCTTTAGTGTGTAATGTTGCTGTTTGAGGATGAAGAAGCTCCAGTTCTTCTCTATATCAGTGTCAGTGTTTCTGAACTCCTGAAACGCCTCCACTGTAGTCTTGAGTTTCTTCCGGGAACGAACACGTCACAATATTCCTCATTTAAATAATTCATACGCAGAATAAAGGGGCGGGGCCTGGTTGAGTTAGTTAGTAGTAGTGCTGGGCGGTGTACTGGTTCATACCGAATACCAGTGTTTATTTTTGTTATGATATGAATTTTTCAAATTACAGTGTTTCCCATACATTGGTTCACAATATCAACACAGCCTTTTGGAAAATCTATTTGTGGTTGGCATTGACATCGTTGAATAAACATGAGCACTGCACGGTTCAAAATCAAAACGTGGCGCGAGTGGTTTTATATGAATTGATCTGAAGTGAACTGACGGTCTTTAGAAAAGTTTCTTTGTTATTACGATTGAATCTTTCTTTATCTTTCCTGATAAAGCAGCGTTTATGAGCGTTGCTGCTTTGTGTACAGCCGTTACCGGGGAAACCGCTATTTCTGCCGCTCCTACAGCGCCTCCTGCTGGTGCCTCTTTGTAAACAGCCTTGCAAACCTGTATAAATACTAGTGTGGATTTTTTTCTACAATATTCACTCATGACTGTAAAATAGGGCATTCTAAGTCAATCTACTGCGGTATTTCCTCTCTTACTCAGTGAAAAATGTGTTTTACACCCAGTCATGCTTAAAAAAAAAAACCGTCATATACCGTGAAACCGGTGTAATTTAGAAAAATACCGTGATGTGGATTTTTGGTCATACCGCCCAGCACTAGTTAGTAGTGTGTTAAACTGGCGGTTATGGTAAGGGACGGGACATTTCCCAAACACACTCGAAGCGCTCAACCAATCACAACACACTGCTCCAGCCGACCAATCAGAGCACAGTATGCTTTTCAGAAGGAGGGGCTTCATAGAGACAGGAAGTAAACAGAGCGTTACTGACAGACTGGGAAGAGAGGAGCCGCAACAATGGAGAATATGAGGAAAATAATCAACATTCAAGCAGGAAAACCTGTTCTAGTAGAGCCTGAAAACAACATCAAGACTGTGTAAAAAGGCAGAATATGCTCTCAGATTTCAGACTTATGAATGCGCTGAATGGAAAACTCAGAAGTGATGACATGAAGTGACATAAACTTGAACTTTAAAATGAAAACACACAATGGGTGTGTTAAAGTAACATGGTCTCTGTGGAGCTAAACCTGCTGGTACATCACATGACATCAGGTCACCTGCTCTCTGACACACACACACACACACACACACACACACACACACACACACACAGCATTTCACCACTTTGTTCTCAAATTAAGCCTCCACTCACACAGTCTGTGAGAGACAGATGAAGAAAGACAAGCTCTTCTCGTCTGATTCGTTTCACTGAAAGCTTTGTGTTCGCTCTGAAACACTGATCTCAGACCATCATACGGGCTTTAACACAAACCTGTCTTCACGGCTTCTGTTCTGTCCTTACAAACCGTGACATTCCAGACAAAGCCTATGTAGTTCACACCAGGAACGACAACTATAACAATAACTACATGATCATATAATAATCAGAACGCTATCATGAGTTGGTGTGGAATAACCACACAATGCAGTTTTGTCATCTGCAACTTTAAATGCTCAAGCTTTTTTAATCATTAATCAGCTGAACATCTTCTGGAAGTCATTCAGACAGCATTCCTCTGCCATTACTGTTATAGCTGTGCAGAGGACAGAACGGACAGTGAAACTTTATAGATATAGTTATAGTTATTATCCTCAGTGTGAACATCCCTGAACACAGGATTATTAAATGAGAATAAAAGGACCAGACTTGATTTTATCCTAAATTAATTATGATAAAAGTTAGCATTACATACCAAAATAGTGTCCCACTGAAACTGAGTTTGCTAAAATAAAAAAATTAAAAATAAAAATTAAAATGAAATTTAACAATTCAAATAGAATAAAATAAAATAAACATTTTAAAAGTAAAAAAAAAAGAAATAAATATAAAAAAAGAAATATAAAAAATTATTATCAATGAAAAAAATATTTTTTAAAATACAAAAAAAATATTTTAAGAAATTAAAAAATAAAAATAAAAAATACAACTGAATTGTAGATTAATTAGAATTATTTAGAAAGTAAACAGAGTGAATTTTGATTTCATGTGGACTTGAAACCGTCAAAGTGTCGGATGACGGACAAACTGATGGACAAAACCAGGAAAATGTCCACGGATCTCCTGGTCCGTGTTAAACTGTAATGATTAGACTTCATGCAGTTTATCACAATTTGCATTTATCACTGACTGGACATAAATCAGAAATACCGCTCCAGTGACCCCGAAACCTTTCCTGCATTCTCAGACAGAACACGGCACACAGCGGCCGGAAAATAATTAAATGTGATGCTTCATGGCCTCACACACACACACACACACACACACACACACACACACACACACACACACACACCTGTCAAGTGCAACCTCTCCAGACACAATCAACATCTACTCATGGCCTGAGTCAATACTATCGAGCCATTTAGTTAAAACACACTCGCTCCTGCACACACACACACACACACACTGTCGCAAACACATAAATCACGCTCACACTCTTCAGGATCGCCGTTCATTCTTCACTCATTAACATCACTTTCTCCCTCTCTCTCTTTCTCACACACACACACACACACACACACACACTCGTTGAGAAGTGTCGACCCACAGCACACAGTGAGCTTGAAGAGTTTAGTGAAGCATTAGAGCCGATCAATAACTCTGAGTCTCATTATCATTCAGCTGAGAGACGAGTGACGCCGCAATCTCCTTTTGGATATATAATATAATATAATATAACATAATATAACAACATAACATAACATAACATAACATAACTAATTATTTGGAAAAACCTGAAGAAATATTTACTTTAAAAAAACATAAAGGCACTCGAGAGTTAAAGTAAAAAAAAAAAAAAAAAGAATTTCTTGAAAGCAACATTCTCTACTGTCTCTTTTAATTTTTTAATATTAAAAATAAAGAAATAAAGGAGTATGTTCAAAGCATGTTTGTTTTTCCCATAGAAGCAAAACTGGCATCCGGCTTTCCCTGGGCAAATGAACTGGTTTCGGGATCAAATACTGAATATGTGTTTCACCGCAATCCTAGTCAGAGAACACGCAATAATCACTGCATTCTGTGTTTATCATCATCCTCTCTCTCTCTCTCTCTCTCTCTCTCTCTCGACTCATCCAATCTGTCCTTCACACACACACACACACACACACACACACACACACACACACACACACACACACTCTGCTGTCTGTGTTTGTCTTCCTCTGTCATTAGATGTGAAATCCTGTTTATCTTTGGCCTTTCAATCCTCTATTCTGAGACTCACTCAATCACTCCCACTCTCACTCACTCACACACTCACACACTCACTCACACACTCACACACTCACTCACTCACTCTAATGTTATTTTAAAAATATAAAATAATTTAAAATAATATTATTTTATATTATATTAATGTTATTTTTAATATAATATAATATAATATAATATAATATAATATAATATAATATAATATAATATAATATGATATAATATAATATGATATAATATAATATAATATAATATATTTAAAGGAGCCAATCCAAAAAAACATGGTTTTATAAGTGTGTGTGTCATCTTTCAAAAAAAAGAGCATCATCATTCCAGAGCTTCAAGTTTACAAACTACAGCAATTCTTTAAATCGGCTGAAGTGTAAGTTTACCCTCTTCTCGTATCACATGACTCTCAGTGATTTAGGATTCGATCACAACTAATAACAGAATAAAGACACAATGCCGGGTCTGTTGTAACAGCCTGTCTCTGTACGTGTGAACCGACTGCCACTCACACACTCCTTCAAGATGTCCTGTGAAATATCACACTGACACACACACACACACACACACAGCTGTAGTGGGAGGAGAGATCAGTGACAGACAGAAGTTTCGAGAGCGTGACGTTCCTCTGACCTGAAACTGAACGAGTCTCGACCCGCGTCACACTAACAGCTGTGAGCTTCTCCAACATCATGTGACGCGTCTCGACATGCAATCCCACCAAATCATCCCTCGCTTCGGTCTACACCCGTACCACTTCATTACAGGAAAAGCAAAAGAATTTCAAAGAATATTCTGGCAACTTCTTTCAAATATATAAAGAAAATGAATGGGACTGTCAAGCTACTAAAAAGAAAAGAACAACTCAAAAAGGACATTAAAAAAGGCTCATATATCATTTTCTGATAGATTTGTGCAAGTTTTTAAATGAGTCCAGTTCTCCAAACTGGTGAGAATGATTCATTTACTAACAAGACTGATCTGGTTCAGTTATTCATTTCTATAGTTAACAGATTTATAAATCTAATCTTCAGCGTAGCTTTTGCATGATTATCTTAGTTTTGTTTACAGAATATATGAATATTTGCATGTTCATTCATTTATTTATTTTTGTTCTATTGTTTTTTATTCTTATATTGCTTGTTTTTGCATAAAGCGCCTTGAGAAGACACTATATCAAATAGTTTATTATTATTATAAATGTATTATTTGTTTATTAAACAAAGCTATCGTCACAGAAAAAGACTCAGAATATTGTGCAAGATTCATAAGGATCACTTTTATGATATTTTTAGTGTCCAGTCCCTATTGATTGTTCGACATTTGTGTTCCACTGAATAAAACAGATTTAAAATTAATGATGAGTAACTGATGACAATTTGCATTTTTGGATGAACTATTACTTTAATGAACAGACCAAACCGTTCATTATCTGGCACAAAAACTAAAACACTGATAACCTGCATAAATCACTGCTTTGATTTGACCACGGTGACTTTGTTACTTCACAGTCTTGAGTTTCTTCCGGGAACGAACACGTCACAATATTCCTAATTATAATAATTCATGCGCAGAATAAAGGGGCGGGGCCTGGTTGAGTTAGTTAGTAGTGTGTTGAACTGGCGGTTATGGTAAGGGGCGGGACATTTCCCAAACACACTCGAAGCCCTCGACCAATCACAACACACTGCTCCAGCCGACCAATCAGAGCACAGTGTGCTTTTCAGAAGGAGGGGCTTCATAGAGACAGGAAGTAAACAGAGCGTTACTGACAGACTGGGAAGAGAGGAGCCGCAACAATGGAGAATATGAGGAAAATAATCAACATTCAAGCAGGAAAACCTGTTCTAGCAGAGCCTGAAAACATCATCACGACTGTAAGAGTGTCTTACCCTCACAGCTGCTGTGTCCCTCCTCATATCCCGCGCTGCAACTGCATTTCCCGATCGGCACTAGCCATTCCCCTTCAGCACTGCAATGCATTCTGGGAGGACTGTCGGTGTCCACCTCAGAGTTGTTCACACACGAGCCTCTGACCTCCACTAGAGTCGCGAACGCAGCTTCGGCCACCGTATCCGGGAACACGGCTAGATTCTGCACCGTCGACAAGCATCGTTTATAATACACTCTCACGGAAACCAGCGCGACGCACGCGCCGACGTCCTGGAACGCCAGATGAAACCCTTTCCGGTTCAGGTGCCCGATCTCACGGACCTCAGTGTTCAGTTTCATCTTGCGCTCTCCCAGATCTCCCTGCGTGAAGCTCTCGTCCGCAGCGATGGTGTCGATCTTGCTGTATCGGTCCTCTCGGGTCACGCGGCCCAGGTCCCAGTCGGACTCGGCGTACAGGAGGTTAAAGGTCTCCTTGCAGCTTCCGGAAACCCCTGGGATGCTGTTACAGTCTCGAAGCGTGAACTGAAGCTCGATGAAGATCCGCTGGCCGCCCTGACGCCAGATCCAGCCCGTCTGGAGCCAGTTGTTCTGACTCGGCTCCATCACGTTACACACCTGATACGTGCGGATCGGCTTGTATTTCTCATCCACGCCGCTGATTTCCTCCCACTGGAAGGAGAAGAGCGAGAGAGAGAGAGAAAGATCTGGTTAAAAACCAAGGTGATATTCATTGCAAATCTTTCTTTTGTTTGCAACTTGTCCATTAGCGCTGGTTAAATGCCAATGGATTAAAGCGAACCAAAGTTACAAAATAACTACACTTTTCATGGGTTGTACAAACTTTTTCACTGTGCTTTAAGAATCAAGGTCTCTATGATAAAAATATTCATTGCAAAAAAAAAACTAAAAACAAAACATTTTCATTGGGTTTTCCCACATTTTCATAGCCTGGTTAAAACCAGACCATTCTCAGTAGTAACTGAGTTATGGTCTGGCAAAGCTTCACTAATAACTCATTTCCAAAGGGACGTCACCAACGGACGTCACTCAAATGCCTCTGGGCGCAATTGGATAGACCTAAAACCAATCAGAGCGATCGTCATCGTGTAAAGCCATATGCTGCGTCCCTAAGTTACACTACGCCATAAAAGTATGTACTCTTTTTGTGAAGAAAAGGTATTTACTTTTGAATGTGTAGCAAAAAAGTAGGCAAGCTTTGGGACATACGACTTCGTCATCTTTATCGGACGGATCTGTCGCGTGCGTCCTGTCACGTAAACTGCCCTGTCAATCATCTCGTCACAGTTAAAATCCTCTATTAAATCTAATTTAATTTACCGTTTCGGAGAGAAATGTAGCAGCACGTTCATCTGCCAGTGGGTCTTTCATGGAGACTGTCCTCATGTGTTTGCAATTTGAATATAATAATGCATTTAAAAGTTGATGCGCTTCACCAACAAACGTCGCTCAAATGCCTCTGGGCGCAATTGGATAGACCTAAAACCAATCAGAGCGATCGTCATCGTGTAAAGCCCGCCTCAACGTTTCTGATTGGTTCCGCGATTTCGACGGATTAGAAATGGGCTTGAATGAGCTCTTTGCCAGACTACTTGCAGAGCAAATCTACATTTGCTGGAAGTTTGTCTGGGTCTTCCCAGGCTAACATTTTCACTGAGCATCCCAACAATATTAACAGGCTGAAGTGTAATACTTATATAAACAGATCAAATCCAGTACTAATTAATCTTCAAGTGTTTCCTTTGTTGCATCAAATCCCTAAAAAGGTGACATATTTGAGTAGATATGCATCTATGTACATTACCAAATCTCTGTAGACTTACATTCCTACATATCACAACATGTGTCCAACACTGTCGATAAGTGCATCACATGTTGGTATTGATATTTCTAAGGCGTGCAGTTCAATCAATCTGTATAAAGATTAGCGGCAAATCAGCTACAGTATATCAAACACACAATATCTGAAGACTAAAGCATCTTTAATCAGCACCACAAACAAGCTCATTGTCTGGTAGAGAGATTCTAATGAGCCTCTGAAGACGAACACTCTCAGTGTTTTCACAATTAATTGCAGTGTAATGAAGATCCTTCGTTTCTGAGGGAATTGAGCAGTTTGGCGGAGACTCTCCACTGATACGAGAATGAGTGGCAGAGAATTTCAACACACCCTGTTGAAAACCACAGAGATGTGTGTGTGTGTGTGTGTGTGTGTGTGTGTGTGACCACACAGCTGTGGTGGGAGCAGGAGACAGAGGATTTAATCGCTGTCAGGTCCAGAATTAACAAGCTAAACAAATAACAGCTTGCACCGAGTCCCCAGCATGCAGCATTTCTCCTCACAGATAACGTTACGAATGACAAAACGTGTCGTCCTGAGCTAAAACGTCCTCCGTCAGGCTTACTGCGCATCTCAGCGATGAATCAAACTATGCATGTAATCTTCAGCACGTGCTTTAGCATTGAGACAGAGAGAAGCGGATGCAAGATGGGAACCAGGACACAGAAATGACAAATGGGTTTATCTGGCGAGAGCAAAGCAGTCCACACTGGGAATACAGCAGACATGAGCAAGTTATTCAGTTGGGGAATGGAGACACGGAAAAGAAACTAGAAATACTTGTAAAGATGGAAAAAATAGGGCATTAAAGATAAGGAGAAAGAAGGAGAAAAAGCCTATTGATCAGTAACTACACGTGTCCGGCGCGCTCAAATCATTTGCGTTAAACATAACGCTTCAGCATCGCTTTGAAGGGCTTCATATAAAGCACTCATGTTTTGAGCAGCTTGTTTCATGCACTATATTTCTGCTAATTGCAGATGTGTTTTGTTCATAGAAATGCATAATTAACTCTTGTAAAATTACGTTAAACCTGACGCTTTTCATTCATAGTGCGCAGACGTGATTTTATCATTTGTTGCTGCAGCAATGAACTATTATATTTTCTTCAAAGTCTACAATAATCTAATAAATAATAGACATGAACGTCTTACCCCATTAGAAGGATACGAGGTCCAACCCAGCTCTGCCTGGGACTCCTTAGAATTCAGCAACACAACTGGAGGAAAAAAACAAAGCAAGAGAGAAACAATATAAGGAGGACTCATTAAATTGCAATTATATGTTGTGCAATTTCTTTCTCACTGTCAGAACACATAGAGCTGATGGTGTTTAATAAGAGCGAGCACACATTCAGCTCAAACGAGGACTGACAGACCTGCAGTGCTGCACTTAGTGGACGAACTGCCCCGGTCATCAGATGATAACCGCGGACAGCTTTGCAAAGCACAGGAATATTGACCAATTTCAACTGGTCTGCGGCACAATGTGCTGGTTCAACATTTAAACAATAATTATCAAAGGGAAAAGAAATGTTTCACACCACCACCACAATGCAATAGAGCCCAAGAGGCCTGTGAAGCAAATTCAAGCTGGCATTTGTCATTTCTGCTGCATTTTTACAATTACAAAGCCTTAATATGAACCTCCGCTTACAAACTAGATTAAAATGAGCAGTGCACCAGTGAATGTTGTTATTCAGCGCTTTGAACAAGTACAGGACTGTGTAAACAAACTCGGGCAACATTTTTAAAAAGATGCCCTTGACACAAATAGAGCTTGAGCTCTGAATCAGCACTTGGACAAGGCCTATAATTCAGCACCAAAGACAGCGTTTAGACTGAGAAACACAGTTTCAGGACCATGGACAGCGGCATGATGGGCATATGTACGTTTCAGGACCATGGACAGTGGCATGGATGAACACGTGGATATTTCAGCACCATGGACAGCGCAACTCATGCTTTTAATATTCCTAAAACACTGTTTAAATCTGCACAAAACAACAAGATGTATATAAATATATTTCTGATGCTAAAATATCCTCACTTTTCCCAGCATAATGTTCAGAGACAAATACATCTGCAATGAGTTTAAACACTATGGTTTTGTCAAACTGTGGTTTGTTTGTTATTAGGTCTGTTTGTTAACGTCTGTTTAAGCTGAAACCAAATTTTTTTGTCCGATAAAATGGTAGATGGGGATGAAAGAGTTTACAAAACTTCTGCTGAATTTATTTGATCAAAAATACAGTCAAAACAGTGAAATATTATTACAGTTTAAAGTAGCTGTTCTCTTTGTGAATATACAGTAAAGTGTAATTTATTCTCCTGTGATCAAAGCTGTATTTTCAGCATCATTACTCCAGTCTTCAGTGTCACATGATCCTTCACAAATCACTCTAATATGATGATCTGATGATCAAGAAACATTTATGATTATTATCAGTGTTGAAAACAGTTGTGCTGCTTCATAATTTTGTGGAAACCATGATGCAGTTTATTTTTCAGGACTCTTTGATTAATAAAAAGTTCAAAAGTTATTTTAGATAGAAATCTTTTGTAACATTATAAATGTCTTTACTGTTTTGATGAATTTAATGCGTCCCTGCCTATAGTAGAAGTATGAATTTCTAGCAAAAGAACAACTTTTGAATGACACCATGTTTGCCTAATTAGTGTATTAGACTATGCCACATTTCTCCCATCATTTCACCAAACATGGTTGTGTATCAGAAGCTGAATTATTCATAATTAATTGCCATCACAAACGCTTCTTTCTCTTTGCTTGGCTCATGCATCAACAGCGTCAGTCCTCACACAAGCACACGCTCTGACATCACAACACTCGTCTGAACGCTTCTTCATTACAAGCCGGATGAGCACTTCTATCATACAGCATTTATCATAGATATAGTATCATAGAGCGTGTATCATCGTAGATACAGTATCATACAGCGTTTATCATCATAGATACAGTATCATACAGCGTTTATCAGATACAGTATCATACAGCGTGTATCAGATACAGTATCATACAGCGTGTATCATAGATACAGTATCATACAGCGTTTATCATCATAGATACAGTATCATACAGCGTGTATCAGATACAGTATCATACAGCGTGTATCAGATACAGTATCATACAGTGTGTATCAGATACAGTATCATACAGCGTGTATCAGATACAGTATCATACAGCGTGTATCAGATACAGTATCATACAGCGTGTATCAGATAGAGTATCATACAGCGTGTATCAGATACAGTATCATACAGCGTGTATCAGATACAGTATCATACAGCATGTATCATAGATACAGTATCATACAGTGTGTATCAGATACAGTATCATACAGCGTTTATCATAGATACAGTATCATACAGCGTGTATCAGATACAGTATCATACAGCATGTATCATAGATACAGTATCATACAGCGTGTATCATAGATACAGTATCATACAGCGTGTATCAGATACAGTATCATACAGCGTTTATCATAGATACAGTATCATACAGCGTTTATAGATACAGTATCATACAGTGTTTATCATAGATACAGTATCATACAGCGTTTATCATAGATACAGTATCATACAGCGTTTATAGATACAGTATCATACAGTGTTTATCATAGATACAGTATCATACAGCGTGTATCAGATACAGTATCATACAGCGTGTATCAGATACAGTATCATACAGCGTTTATAGATATAGTATCATACAGCGTGTATCAGATACAGTATCATACAGCGTGTATCATAGATACAGTATCATACAGCGTTTATAGATACAGTATCATACAGCGTTTATAGATACAGTATCATACAGTGTTTATCATAGATACAGTATCATACAGCATTTATCATAGATACAGTATCATACAGCGTTTATCATAGATACAGTATCATACAGCGTTTATCATAGATACAGTATCATACAGCGTTTATCATAGATACAGTATCATACAGCGTTTATCATAGATACAGTATCATACAGCATGTATCAGATACAGTATCATACAGTGTTTATCATAGATACAGTATCATACAGCGTTTATCATAGATACAGTATCATACAGCGTTTATCATAGATACAGTATCATACAGCGTTTATCATAGATACAGTATCATACAGCGTTTATCATAGATACAGTATCATACAGCATGTATCAGATACAGTATCATACAGTGTTTATCATAGATACAGTATCATACAGTGTTTATCATAGATACAGTATCATACAGCATGTATCAGATACAGTATCATACAGCGTTTATCATAGATACAGTATCATACAGCGTTTATCATAGATACAGTATCAAACAGTGTTTATCATAGATACAGTATCATACAGCGTTTATCATAGATACAGTATCATACAGCGTTTATCATAGATACAGTATCATACAGTGTTTATCATAGATACAGTATCATACAGCGTTTATCATAGATACAGTATCATACAGTGTTTATCATACAGTATCATACAGCGTGTATCAGATACAGTATCATATAGCGTTTATCATAGATACAGTATCATACAGCGTTTATCATCATAGATACATTATTATACAGCGTGTCATCATAGATTCAGTATCATAGAGTGTGTATCGTAGATACAGTATCATACAGCGTTTATCATAGATACAGTATCATACAGCGTTTATCATCAGAGATACAGTATCATACAGCGTCGTGTATCATAGATACAGTATCATACAGCGTGTATCATAGATACAGTATCATACAGCGTGTATCATACAGTATCATACAGCATGTATCATAGATACAGTATCATACAGTGTGTATCAGATACAGTATCATACAACGTTTATCATCATAGATACAGTATCATACAGCGTGTATCAGATACAGTATCATACAGTGTGTATCAGATACAGTATCATACAGTGTGTATCAGATACAGTATCATACAGCGTGTATCATAGATACAATATCATACAGCGTGTATCATAGATACAGTATCATACAGTGTGTATCAGATACAGTATCATACAGCGTTTATCATAGATACAGTATCATACAGCGTGTATCATAGATACAGTATCATACAGCGTTTATCAGATACAGTATCATACAGCGTTTATCATAGATACAGTATCATACAGTGTTTATCATAGATACAGTATCATACAGCGTGTATCAGATACAGTATCATACAGCGTTTATCATAGATACAGTATCATACAGCGTTTATCATAGATACAGTATCATACAGCGTTTATCAGATACAGTATCATACAGCGTTTATCATAGATACAGTATCATACAGCGTTTATCATAGATACAGTATCATACAGCGTGTATCAGATACAGTATCATACAGTGTTTATCATAGATACAGTATCATACAGCGTGACTCAGAGCGTCTCTAGTCTGGCAGACTTGCGGTTACTGCCAAGTCAAATGTACTGAGGTCGAGTATTTCACGTTCCCAAGGTTTTCTGTGGTAAACAAAGACATAAATTTCAGTGTTCTGACTTCACCTCGGTTGGTTTGAGTGATTTTTTTATTTGTTTTTCCAGAACAGCTGTTGCTCTGTCTCTCCACGTTTAGGAGACAAGATGCCATTTGATTTCTGCTGACACGGACCCCTACTGACTCGACCTTGAGGAGACAAACCGAGGCAGAGCCACAGACGAGGTCAAACTACACAAGCAGTCGCTCGAAGGGACTCACAGACATATGTGAGGTCATTCAACGAGACGGAGAAACAGCAGAAACAAGCAGTGTTTAAATCATTTACTCACCATCGTCCTTCCAAACCCAATTGACTTGTGGAACGCAAATGGATAGATCTGAAAAGTCTATTTTCTAAGTGCACGTTATTGATCTAATTCTTATTCATATGATTCTTTTCCTGTTTATCACTGAAACAATCTGAACTGAATGAAGCACTATAGAAATAAAGGTGACTTGACTTAAAACTATCCTTTTCTTACAATCGACTGCAAACTTGCATTCAGATCAGCCTCTTTCCAATCAACAACCGATTAATAGAACCAAGTCCCGCCTACATTATTTCTTTTCCAAGAACCAAGTTTCCCTCGGATGTACAGTACGTCATGATACGGAAGAAGATATCCTCACGACAAATCACTCTATTGCATGCAATTTCAATTAACATAGAATGTAACGGTTAACTTTCAAAAATGCAAATGCAGCATGAGTGTCATAAAACTCAAGCACTAAATTCCAAGTCGACTGAAGACATGCGATACGATAGCTTTGGGTAATTTAAAGTCCACCTGTAGTCAATCATTTTATCCCCTAAAACTCATCTTTTAAAATCACAAAAATGTCCTTGAAAAAAAAACTTCATGCCTTAAAATATCTCGATTGTAACTCGACACCCTTGCCCCGCCTCCACTCACTCACTCAGCTCAGAGATCCACTGGTTGACGATCACACGTTGATCTGATTGGTTACAAGGTAGTTTGTGACGTCAAAAACACCAGCGATTTCAAAGCGTGTGTTTGAGACTGTCTTTGGTTCACTGCAGTTTTAAGGAGGAAATACTCAGCAATGGTGTCGACTTATGAATTTACACATGGTTTGTCTTAAAGCAGATTAATAACACCACATAGACACATAAACAACATTAAAAGCTGGATTTTCACCACAGGACTTTAAGTGGTTGTTGACGGAGAATCTTTCTCGACAGTCGTACTCCCCATTCACACTCACCATCTAAAGAAGAGCAGCTGGGACATTCTGCTAAACATTTAATTTTATATTCAACAGATGAAAGAAAGTCATACAGGTTTGGAACGACATATTTTCATTTATGCGTGAACTATTCTATAAATTCGAGCCAAAATGAGAAAAAACATAATTCCGGCGTCTTTGATTTCAAAAATACACATTCCATCTCTTTTTAACAAATGTACTCACCGCAAATAACCTTCATTACATTAATCACTACGCTTCCCTCTAGATATTAGCAGAACCTGGGAGCAAAAAAACAAACAATTTACCCTCACAAACAAAGACGACGTCTAAGACTGACTGAAGGATGTGCTTGTGTCACAAGGGCACTGATCTCCCTGTCAAACCCAACACACACACACACACATGTAAATCCCACTGAAAGAATTATAATATGAGAACCATAAAATTCAATAGAGGGGATTAGCCACATGTTGTTAAACTCTCTTTCATGAAGCTTATCTGCATATATACATAAAGCACAGAACGCACCAATCAGAGTCCAGAGACCTGCGGGACACTCATCGGCCAAACATTATCCCTCTAATAAGCACACACACACACACACGCTCGGTACGTGCATACACTCGCTCGTAGCGTTAAAGCCAACAGAATGGCAAAGCGCATTAAGTTGAAGCCCCATACAGACCTTTATGACCTCATTAAACTTTCAGCTCCGCCATCGGGGTGTAAAGAGCGCTTGCTTTTCTCTAGGCTTGTATGGAAATGCTCACACACACACACACACACAGCCGCTGAATCCTAATAACAGCTGTTTGCCTGGGTTTCGGCACAGGGGGAGGCGTATTCACCAGCACTTCTCAGTCATTCTCGCTCTTCTTTCTGATCAGCTTGGCGTCGTTTGGAAATGGGTCACGGTGGCGAACGGCCCGCTTTTACAAACACGACCCCCTCCGAGCCGACGCAACACGACAGCCTTCACAAAACCGGATTGCTTGGCTCTTACATTATCTTGACAGCGCCAGACTCAGAGACACACACAAATGAAAAGTTGTATTCAGGAAAAGAGGATTGAGAGGAACCAAGTCAGCCATTCGGATGAGATTTGCCATTCAGATACAAGAGATTTTCTGAGTTTGGTCAGTGAGATTGAGAGAGTCATGGTGCAAATCAGAGCTGCACCATTATTCGTTAAAAGATTGCGATCTTGACCCAAACACACAGAATAATTATTTCTGTCTTACAATTATTCAAATGATCACAGAAGTGCTGGGATAAAAGTTTAGTGTGTGTATAAACACTGATGTTTAGGGTAGTGATCAAAATAAAGGAAATCACCTAATGAAAGAAACTTGACTCTTCAAGTAATTGCATCAATTTCATTGTTACACCAGTAGGTGGCGACATGTGACTTGAAAAATGTGTTAGTCATTGAATCATTAGGTGTGTTCGATGTGAAGCGGCGCTACTGATCCGTGTATGACATAAAAATGGCTGTACTTTGGTGTCACACACAGAACAGTCTGAGCAGCGGCACTTCACAAACACACCTATTCATTCAAGAGATCCAGAAATAAAACAAGTGAAGCTTTTGAGTCATTGAATCATTCACTCAACTGATTTAAAAATATATATATATTAATCATTAATTAAAATAATAAAAAAAAATGTTTTAAATAGTAGGGATGCATCGGGATATATCGGCCACCATATCAGTCTCGGCCGATATAGGTTCATTTTTGATGTTATTGTCCCGATAAAAAAAAACTTTGGCCAACATATTAAAGCCGATAAATAATGTATTTCCTTGAGAAGATCATTATAATTGTGTGCATGGGACATGGATTTTAATTGTGAGATGTTTTTTTTTTGTAATCAGGCTCTCAATTTATTTTAAAAAAAATTGGATTTAGATTTATCGGCCAATATATCGGTTATCAGCATCGGCCAAATTGGTGCATCCCAATTAAATAGACTGCAGCAATTAACATTTGATCAGAACCTCTAGTAAATGCCGTTATTTTGTTTAGTTGCCTATTCAGAATCATGGGAGAATCGTGACAAATCATGATTCTCAATGTATCCAGAATCATGCAGTCAGCCAATCAGACGAGGTGCGAGAGATTTTCAGTGTTAGCTTGAGTCATGTTGCTGTGACGGTGTGTGTTCAGTCATGATGTGGTGTGTGTTCAGTCATGATGTGGTGTGTGTTCAGTCATGATGTGGTGTGTGTTCAGTCATGATGTGTTGCTGTGACGGTGTGTGTTCAGTCATGATGTGTTGCTGTGACGGTGTGTGTTCAGTCATGATGTGGTGTGTGTTCAGTCATGATGTGGTGTGTGTTCAGTCATGATGTGGTGTGTGTTCAGTCATGATGTGTTGCTGTGACGGTGTGTGTTCAGTCATGATGTGTTGCTGTGACGGTGTGTGTTCAGTCATGATGTGTTGCTGTGACGGTGTGTGTTCAGTCATGATGTGGTGTGTGTTCAGTCATGATGTGTTGCTGTGACGGTGTGTGTTCAGTCATGATGTGTTGCTGTGACGGTGTGTGTTCAGTCATGATGAGTTGCTGTGACGGTGTGTGTTCAGTCATGATGTGTTGCTGTGACGGTGTGTGTTCAGTCATGATGTGTTGCTGTGACGGTGTGTGTTCAGTCATGATGTGTTGCTGTGACGGTGTGTGTTCAGTCATGATGTGGTGTGTGTTCAGTCATGATGTGTTGCTGTGACGGTGTGTGTTCAGTCATGATGAGTTGCTGTGACGGTGTGTGTTCAGTCATGATGAGTTGCTGTGACGGTGTGTGTTCAGTCATGATGTGTTGCTGTGACGGTGTGTGTTCAGTCATGATGTGTTGCTGTGACGGTGTGTGTTCAGTCATGATGTGCATGTGCTGACGGAGATGTGACTGGCGGATCGTAAACGGCTTCCAGTCTCGCTGAACGCTGAAGCTCGACTCGCTCGTAACGTCACGATCACCCGCCAGAGCCTCTGAGCTGTCAGAGCAAAGAGAGAAAAACTTAATGTGCTTATCAGGAGATTCAGGGTCATTAAACGGTGAAGGAATGACTGAAGACTGACATATACAGCTTTAAAGCCGCTTTGCCTCATGTCCTGAAATGATGATTCAGAATTAAGCAAGTAAATGTAAGAGTTTGCTGAAGTGTAGGAGGAGGGGTAGAGAGAGAAAAGCGTATTAAAAAAAAATCAGCCCATAGTTTTCTTCAAATCTCAGCACATCTAAACTTCTTCATTTTGAAACACGCGTCAGGAATGAAGACAGCAGTCGCTGATGTGAGGGTCATGTGACTGCCGGAGAGCTGTCTTACATAACACCGTATGAGGAGCGAGCCGAGTCAACATGATTAGAAGGCATCGAAGACACGACTGACAGCTCGGATTCATGCGGATTCAGAGTGACAGAACTGTTCTACAGGACAAATCAAAAGTTTGTGGGGAAATGCATTCAGATATTGAACAAATCCAATTTTACATCTTCTAATGAAATTTTGACAGGTGGCGGCACTGTTCAGGGTGGTTGTTAGGCGTTTGATAACACACACACACACACACACACACACACACACACACACACACACACACACACACTAACCCTACCCATCTCACACACACACACACACACACACACACACACACACACACACTAACCCTACCCATCACACACACACACTAACCCTAGCTCTAAACCTACCCATCACACACACACACACACACACACACACACTAACCCTACCCATCTCACACACACACACACACACACACACACACACACACTAACCCTAGCTCTAAACCTACCCATCACACACACACACACACACACACACACACACACACTAACCCTAGCTCTAAACCTACCCATCACACACACACACACACACACACACTAACCCTAGCCCTAAACCTACCCATCACACACACACACACACACACACACACACTAACCCGTCCACTAAACCTACCCATTACACACACACACACACACACACACACACACACACACACTAACCTGACCCCTAAACCTACTGCATTTTTCTGCATTTTTACATTTTCAAAAAACCTCTAATAACTTTATTTTTATACCAGATTTATAAATGAGGATATTTCTAAAGGGAGATTTTGGAAATTTTGTCAGGTTTTGGTCACTTCTGGGTACAAATTTGTTCCCAAAATATAGTTTAGTAGGTACGTACACACACACACACACACTCACACACCTTTGTTTCTCGACCTGCTGTCCCGCTTAACCCTCGTGCTGATTGCTGTGTTTTTTAAATGTCACGGATTGTCTGCATGTAAACCGGAGCTGAGAGGACAGTTTTAGAGGAGCTTTCACACACACTTCAATAATTGAAGCCGTATCGTTGTTGGTTCCTCCATTACCTCTGGACAAGTCGAGCAAAAGAATGTTTTATTCTGATCTTTGTGCGCAGAACCAGACGCTTTAAATGTCAAGTGGGCCTAATTCAAGTGGGTCAAGTGAGTTTCATCAGAACGGTTTGTGTGTCGTTTGGGAATCTGAGACGGCCGTAACCGAGGTTATGGGGGAACAAGTCAAATCTGGTTCAAGAGTAACGATAAAGATAAAACTATAAGAGATGCACTAAAATATCAATGTACAAAACAACTGTGTTCAACACTGATAACACTGATCATAATCAGAAATGTTTCTTGATCATCAAATCATTATATTAGAGTGATTTGTGAAGGATCATGTGACACTGAAGACTGGAGTAATGATGCTGAACATTCATTAATATTAATGAAAAATTATAGAATAGAATAGTTTTTAAATGCCATTTAAAGCATTTGATACAGTATGTCCTGATTTTTTCAGGTTCTTTTTTAAACAAGAAGGATATTCTTGCTTTACTAGAAACAATTTATTAAAGGAAGCCAGTGTAAGAGAACAGCTTACATCCCTGATTCTCTCTCTCTCTCTGTCCTTGTTAATAAGCGACGGAGTCAAAAAAGTGGAAGAGTGGTTACGCAAGCGGAAGAGAGAGAGAGAGGGAGACTTTTTTTCACTCTCTCTCAATTTAGGAATCCAGTTTAGATCTTATTAGTGTGTGATTTCGGGCACATTAGCACATCAGCTCTCTGACAGGAGGAGGAACGTTCACTCCCACCCGTCTCTTTCATTCATCCTCAAACACACACACTTCTTCTCCACCTCCCCGATAACACACGGAGTCACAGAGCCGTCGTTAGGATGTGGACTGAACTTCCTCTGTCTCTGACACACTCTCACACACTCTCACCCGTGGTGTTTACAGTGGGCTAATGTTCAGATCGCTTGATGTCATAAACTCGTGATGGAGTAGATGACATCGAGCTGACACGCTTGATTCAAAGTCTAAAATTAGTGATTTTCCCCACACACACAGAGACACTACCACTGCTTCTCATGAAAAATTGGAGCGGAAACCAAACATGTTGTCAACACTTCAGAGGATCTGGACTGATAGAACGCATTAAAAAAATATTCTGGGAAAAATATCACAATTTTTTTTGGGGGGGGGGGGGGGGGGGGGGGGGGGGTGTTGGCGTGGGGCATGTCCCTGCAGTTTGAAGACAAAATAATATAAATATAATATAAATCACATAACAGCCTTGTTTGGACAAAGTTAGTGTTCAAAAGTTTGGGAACTGTACAAATATTTAAAGCTTTTTAATTTAAAGTCGTCTCTTTTGCTCACATCAAAATTGTATTCAAAAAAGTATTTTTAACTACTTGAAAAGAAATGAATACTTTTATTCAATAAATTCATCAAAAATCTTTTACATAACTTTTGAACTTCTGATTCTGTAAAGATTCCTGAGTCATTTCCGCTGAATATTCAGCTTTACGTCACAGGAATAAAATGAATTTAAAAAATATATAATAAAATAAAATAAAACTTGTGATAAAAATGAAAAATGTATGTGAAATAGAAATGAATTTTTAAAAAAAGAATGTTGACCAAACTCTTTCAAATCACACCCATCCACCCCTCTCATCATATCATATCATATCATATCATATCATATCATATCAGTCCCGAGACTTTCCCGAGTCCCGAGACCCTCCGTCTTTCCATTATTACTACAGACATTGATCTCCGTCCTATTGATGAATGAAGGCAAGTCAAAAGGTGTGTGTGAGAGAGAAAGATAGAGAGAGACAGAAAGGTCTGGGGTCGCGAGAGAACGTCCATCCATCAATACGGCACATCACGAGCCGCAGAAATCCATATTCCCGACAGCTGATCAATCAATACGCAGAACAACGGGCGCTCGCGAAAGAATACGGCCAGGCGAGTCGATAAGTTAGAATAACAGGTCTGTGCCTGTTAAACTGAGGAAAGATGGAGGGAGGGATGACAGAAACCTTGTGTTCACTGCAGACTGATGACAGCGAGATATATCAGTCTAGTGGTTCTCAACCTCAAGATGACCTCAAATAAGACAAAACAAGCTTTAAAATCAGCTAAACCTATGAAAAATCTAGATATTTTAGATTTTAATTCACTCCCTCAACAAATGTTTTTCGTTGAAGAACCAGGATTAGGAAAATCTGGATATATGAGGTGGCTTCATTTTAAAAGTGTGATTTCTAGACCTGGAAAGGTCATGTAAATGAATGACATTTAAAAAATGCCAGATACTTATATATATAAAAAAATTCTTGTTTTGCCAAGCTTAAAAATATATTATCGAGTAGAAATAGTGAGTCAGAAAAAAAAGTATAAAAAAAAATTCCAAATCCAGTAGTTATGATTGACTGGAAAAGTCGCCGGGCCTCTCAGTATTTTTGTGGATGATGGTGATATTAAAAAGAGTGACATTAAAAGACCAAATTCAGTAAACACCTTATTGATGATGCAAACTGCACATATGAGTCGATGAACACAGAGCATGAAAGCAACAGGGTTTCTCCATTAGGGTTTTCTATGGAAAAATGCTTACCAAAAAACTGTGCGTTGGGTAGATTACATTACATTATTACATTACAATACATTAGTTCAAACCTGGTGACAATGACAGTAGGGTAGTGGAAGAAAGCTTTGCTTTGCCCTTCAAGTGTGCGTTTCTATAAGAGTGTGACGTCACGTGGAAACTATGAGTAAAAGTAAAAGTCCAAGAATATAGATGCCCGTCTCTCTCTCCATCTTCTCCATCTAAGTCAGGCTTTTAATTATCATTTGTACAACTGTCAGATCTCATCGCTCGTTCGTCTCACATGGTCTCGATTCATTTATTCCATGATTGCTTATTTACTTATCTGTGAAGTAGATCATCTGAGCATAATATTAATTCACAAAATCCTCGTTTCAAAAGGGGGGGGGGGGGGGGGGGGGTCCCACTAATTATGCAAATCATGTGCAGAATGGCTTCCTTCAGGATTGATCAGACGGTCCTTATTGCCTCTTGCCACAGGCCTGTTGATCCAGCTAAATTATATGTGAAAAGAGTCATATGTCCAATTTCACAGTATCTATAAAACAGTAGGCAGAAAGATTCCTTCCAGTGAGATCTTGAAGTGCATATAAGAGATGCGAATGGCAGTGAAGTGACGCTACTGACGCCGATAGGTCACATGATAATGACAGCATGATGATTTGCATCCACACTACACACATTAATTCTGTATAGAACATACGCAAACCGCAAAGTAGGGTATTTATTCAAAGTAAGAACCTTCTCGGAGTCTGTGATTTTAGCCTTTGTGAAACTCATCATGTTAGTGTCGATAAATCTCCATGCTAATCATTTAACTAAAGCTTGCAATCAAAATGCTCGTTTGATTTTTTAGCCTCAACCAGGTCAAAGTTCATTGACTTCCCCAGATGTGTTGTATTGACTCTCGCTTTTGGCAAAGAAAAGGTCATCGCTGGAAGACCTCGCATCAATTTCAAGCTCATCGAAGCGAGTGCTTCTAATCAAAACCACATGAGGCACATGAGGAAAGCAGAAGTGTCCAGAACATTGCAGTTCTTCACTAGACATAATGAAGGAGCTTTTCACCAGTAATGTCCCATAAATGGTTTCCCAACGAACGCATTTTCTAGTGGTGAGGAAATTATCTGCCAAACTTGTTTACCTCAAAGAAAACGTTAATCAACGATGGCATGGGAAATATGATCAAAGATACCCATTCAACACTCAACGCTGTTAAAAGATTGTGCTTTTGATGAGTAATTTAGCCACGGAGAGGGTCGTTTCAACCTTTTATATTTAGTGTGGAGGAACGGAAAGATTGCTCACATTTAAATCTCAGGTTGGAGGGAAAGAGGAAGGCGAAACCATTTAGGAGGCTGAAATGAAAAATGTGACAGGCATCACATAAAGTGAAAAGGAAAAGGTCTTAACCCTGGTTCCTGTGGCACCCCAATATCCAGCAGCCCACACATCTTCTGAAGAAGCCGTGCACTAATGGACAGATCTCAGGGACTTTAATCACAGCTCAGGGAGAGGGTCTCTCTCTCCATTTCTCCTCTGCCAATCATCCCGCAAGTCTGAAGCCCAGCGGTCTCTTTAGTAGCCTTAAGAGCTGAATAAAGAGAAGAGAGTCAGGACGTGTGATACGACAGACTGGGAAGAGGGAATATTAGTGCTAACCCCAACTAAAGACTTCTCTAGTCGTTTGTTTAAGCCCTTAGTTGACTAATGTCGACATTTATATTAAATTTAATTACTTAAATATGCGGGGGACTAAATATATATATGCCTATTCCATGCTCAAGTGCACTCAAAGCTTGCCGTAAAGCACTGGCAAAAGTAATGATTATGAATGTGTTGGAATAAAAATAGCAAGGAGACGTTTGAATTATTTAATAATCTAGTGTTTTCTGAGTCAGAGTCGGCTGCAGAGATCTCGCAGTAGTGAACACGTCTTTAGAGAGAGACTCACCTTTCATACAGATTAAATAAGCAGAGAGTATTTGTTTTCTGTTTGAATTGGTTCATTTAAAAGTACATTTCAAGCTTTCTATAGGTATGTTTCTCATGTCTGTGAGGATAATCGCTGAGTTTCGGTTCATTAATGTTAGGGCTGCAGGTCACGGAGACTGAGACGGAACAAAGCTTGGTCTTTATTATATAAAAGCACGATTTTGTTGTTATTGTGAGTGTACACAAATAAAGTAGTCCTTTACAGTGTGGAATGATGTATTACTCTTATCTGTATGATACAAAATTATGTAGTGAGTAAATTAAGTAGAAATGTATTTTAGTTAGAAAAGATAAGACTTTCCCTCAAGAAGTGTTCAAATAAGTTCTGGAAATTGTGAGGTCCTTTCTTTCAGAATATTAAAGAGATTAATGTCTCACCTAGTCCCAATTAGAGCAGACCGGCCTGGTTGGTGAGGAGTAAGAGTTTAATTTTTTCATTAAAAAAAATCATAAAATGCTCAAATAATTGATAACTTCTGATTGTGGTTTTGTTTACTAGATTACTAAAACAAAAAATAAATATCGCCAATTCAAATTATTACTAAATACTATGCAAATATATAAATAATGCTAAAATATTGAACCATCTAAATGTGTGCTTCATGTAGACACTGTGTGTTTTGAGTACTATAGTAATGGTTTTAGATGTCAGGCCAACAGAATCATATTTTGTGTGTTAGTAATCAAGGAAAACATGTTAAATTTATTAGTGTGAGTGGGTGTTAGAAATAAAATAATAAATTCTGCTGAACTGCTGTCCAAGATCTCATCGCTAATGAAATCTGTGTATGGAAAGAGAAAGAAAGACACAGACTGTGAGTTTATAAAAAACAGATAGTAGGGTCTCATCTACATTCACCCTGAATGGACAGATTAAAATGTAAGGTTCATGGAGCTTCTATAATAAAAAGGAGGAAAACAGAAAAACACCAGGCAATTTTCAGAAGACCCCATAAATGCAAACACACACATAAACACACACTCGCACAGCCGTGATTGAATGCAAATTAAAATGCAAATGCTGCGCTGCTAGTTTTGGAGCAGCCGGCCCGCAGATGGAAGCGTTTGAACACGACAGCTCGGACAAGTTTGGAATGTCAAAAAGTGGCGTGGCACTAAGCAGAGTCTTCACACGTTCATGTCAGATTCAGAAATCACCATGAAGAAATGGGACAGTCCATCTTTTTAAACTCGGCTGAGACGCTTTAGTCACTGACACAGAATATCAGCAGAAGTGTTACTAGTCTCAAAGGTAGTTGCTGTTTCTGAATAAGAAAATGCCGATACAATGTAAAGTGTTTGCTTTGGCTCTTGTTTTAAATGATTTAGTTCTGTTGTTGTGCTAGTTGTCGTCTGTTGCCGTCGCACAAGCAGAATGTGGCGATTGGTCGGTGTTGTGTTTGTCCCACCCTTCCTCCGCTGTGATTGGATGTATAAAGTGACAGTGATGAGCGCTGCGTTTTACACAAAGTTGAACATTTTTCAGGTCTTTGTGTCCGGAAAAACAACAGCAAGCTCTCAGTGTGAAAGTTTCAAATATGTGATGCTCCCATTGAAAAAAATATGCTAGCCTCAGGAAAAATGTTAATTGCTGCAGTCTATTCAACAAATATTCATTTTCTTTGTTATTTATTTGATTCATTATTAATCAGGTTGAGTGAATGATTCAATGACTCACTCATAAAGACTTCACTTTCATTATTACACAAATTATTATTTTTGAGGAATTTCTCGAGAATTAATGATACAATGACAAATACATTTTTTAACAGTCCCTTGTCGCCACCTACTGGTGTAGCAATGCAATCTTTATTTAAAGCATCCTTACTTTCAAAAGGTGATTTATTCTATTTTGATCACTACCGTAGATATCAGTGTTTATATCTGAATTATAAACTTTTAACCCAGTACTTCTGTGATCCTTTGAATGATGGTAAGACAGAAATAATGGTACTATGTGATTGAAAAGACTGTTTGTGAAGCTGTTTCATGACATCTGATCTCTCTGAACACAGATCTGAGACGCTGTGATCGTCCTTGAAAAATGTTTAATAGACAGAGCCAAATCATTGTTATTTAAGAATAAGATTGCATGGGTGTTTGAATGTAGATCCGCATCTTTTAACGATTAATCTTGCAGCGCTCCGGCTTTAAACCGCTGCACTATTTAACAGGATCCTCAAGCTTGCACAGCCCACAGAACAGATCTGAATTTTTCATCACATCTGCACTCTCTCGACCGGCTAACAGAGCGAAGCTGCATGTACGATCAGAAGACTGTGTCAATGAAGCTAAAGGCACATGTACATACTGTAAGCACATCACTAAGTGAAGTTACATAATGACAAGCCGTGTCTGAGCAAAAGACGCCGCTAGTGTGTTGTTAAAAATAATTTCTGTGCATTTGCTAAGATGATGGCAGTGGTTGACGACACATTGCTGAGCAGCTGCTATTGGGTGATCAAGAGTGTGTTGCTAGTTAGTTTCTAGGATGCAAAGTTGATGGAAAAATAAGTTAGGATTTTCAAGCTGCAAAATATGAGGTATTATTCACTTCATCTTCAGTGTGTAATCATGAAGAAGCTCCAGTTCTTCTCTATATCAGTGTCAGTGTTTCTGAACTCCTGAAACGCCTCCATTGTAGTCTTGAGTTTCTTCCGGGAACGAACACGTCACAATATTCCTCATTATAATAATTAATGCGCAGAATAAAGGGGCGGGGCCTGGTTGAGTTAGTAGTGTGTTAAACTGGCGGTTATGGTAAGGGTTGGGACATTTCCCAAACACACTCGAAGCGCTCGACCAATCACAACACGCTGCTCCAGCCGACCAATCAGAGCACAGTGTGCTTTTCAGAAGGAGGGGCTTCATAGAGACAGGAACTAAACAGAGCGTTACTGACAGACTGGGAAGAGAGGAGCCGCAACAATGGAGAATATGAGGAAAATAATCAACATTCAAGCAGGAAAACCTGTTCTAGTAGAGCCTGAAAACATCAAGGGCATTACATGGTTTATTTAAGAAACAAATATCAATCATAAAAGTGATGCTTGCTTTAACAAATATCACAGATTATTCTCAACACATCTTCTTAGCTTTGGGATTCACTGCAGGGATTGCGGAGTAATGCACCAGTATCAGTGGTAAAAATATACATCTGCTAAACTCTTATATGTGCAATGACATTAGTCCTTGCTTTAGTCCTCATTTGTAAGTCGCTTTGGACAAAGGCGTTTGCTAAATGACTAAATGTACATTAGATGGGCTTTGTTTCAGTTGTATTGGAGGATTTGGGAGATTCGGCTCAGACGTACTTGTTGAGCTTTGATTCATGAGAATGATGAAACACAAATACGTTTTACAAGCGTAAAACACACACACTCAAATAATTCTCTATTGCACCATTACAAATATTCCCAAATACAAAGTAATCAATAATTCCCAACATCTTTCTACTAAAGAATTTACTGTGCTTTTATATGTTCTGCCCTCAGGTCGGCATTCGTTACATTGATTTGCACCTTTGCTACTTGAGGAGTAATATACACCACAGGTCAAAGGCTATAGGTATGTACTTTTTTTTTATAAAAGTTGCTTACGTAAGAAAACATCAAGAAAACAGAGAGAGAGAGAGAGAGAGAGAGAGAGAGACAGAGAGAGACACTGAAAGAGTTCTGTGGAAATGAATGGACATCAGTGGCTGTATTGACCGATGTCCACACAACACACTGGATGAGCAGCACGCTGGGCCAGAAACACACACACACACACACACACACACACACTGCCAGGTGAATCCTATTTCTTCTCATTTAGACTCTGTCTGCTAAATTGTCCTTGATCTGACCTTCAAGGAGTGCTAAAGTAATCTACAATTACCTCAGAGACAAGGAGAAATAAAGGGTGACACTGTCAAACACACACACATGCAGCCATTAACTAGAGTGTGTGTGTGTGTGTGTGTGTGTGTGTGTGTGTGTGTGTGTGTGTGTGTGTGTGTGTGTGTGTACACGTACACGTACACAGACTCAAGAGAGGATAGAGAAGAACTGGCACTTCCGGTGAGCCTCCATCTGGAGACCAACTGACCATCTGACCACATTACATCACCACACACACACACACACACACACAATGCAATCATTCACCCAAGAACTAAAATGTTCCATCTTTTACTCACTCTTGTTTTTCCAAACTCATATTATTTTTCTATATAATGTGAGTAAATGAAGACCAGGGATATTCGTCCTCCGCTTGAGAAACTGCAGCGTCACATTCTGCTTCATCACTGAAGAAACGCTATTCACTGCGACTATTCTGATAACCTGTCACTGATGTGTTTGATTAATCAGAGAAGAAGCCACTTTATCAGTATCACTGAGTCTCCCATTCAAACGTTTGGGGTCACGTTTTCGTTCTCTTTCTGGAATACTTTTATTCAGGACAGATGCAATAAATTGATCAATATTGACAGTAAGAACTTTTACACAGTTACAAATAAGTGCTGTTTTTTTTAACTTTCTATTCTTTAAAGAATCCTGAAAGCGCAATCTGAAGCAGCAACTGTTTTTAACACTGATAATAATCATAAATGTTTCTTGAGCATCAAATCATCATATTAGAATGATTTCTGAAGGATCATGTGACACTGAAGACTGGATGATGTCCACGAAAAACGTCATGTTTCATGTCACATGACCAATCATAATCAGAAAAAGCAGGCTAACAACAAAGTAAATGCCTGCCATTTTTCCAAGAATAAAAACATTACAATAAAAGAGCACAGATAAATAATTTATAATGACATTCATTGTCAGCCATTTTCATGATCAAATCAATCGATTAGTTGTTGCAGCTCTACACCCAAACCTCCACAGTCCCGTAATAAACCCTGAGAATCTGAAGCCTTCGAAACACTGAAAAAGCAATCACAGCGCACGTCTGCACATCTTAACAAGAGTAAAAAGCCGATAAATCAAGCTGTTATCTCGATAGCGTATCCATTCCAAGCGTGCCAGGATTTATGCGTCTCCAGATGAAGCACCAGTTGTGATATTACAGAAACGCTCCGCCATAAAAAGAATCAGACAAATTCTCTCTTTCAAGCTGAACAATATATGCTCAAAGTCTTAAATCTGAGGTTAACAGTTTAGAGCAAAGCTCACACACACACACACACACACACACACACACACACACACACACTCTCGTACTGTGAAAGCAGACCACACTCGGTTGTTTTGATTGCAATCAGAGTAAACACACACACACACACACACTTCACACACTGATTGCGACTGAGCCGCACAGATTCAGCCACAGCTCCGGCTCATTTGCTTGTGGGATTTCAGGACACAAACAGCGACACACAGGCGTGCACTTACACTCAAGCTCTGAAATACTCCTACATTACTTACATTATTTTTTATGTTGGCCTTTTTGCCACTTTTTACTGTAAGATGTCAGGAAATAATGGAGAGAAAACAAGATCAGACATTTAATGAAGTTATGTTACTTTTCCTGTTTATTACAGTGAAGCTACTTTCACAATTTCTATTGAATCTGGTGCTTTAAAACTAAAGGAGACTTCACTCGATTACAAACAACACAACAAAACAAAACATGAATTTACACATTAGAGATGGTATACTGGTCAACGAGTTGACTATTCGTCCATTAAACTAGTTGATAAGCAGTGTTGTTACTGTTAACTATTGAAAACAGTTTTTTAATTGAAATAAAGCTGAAAAAATAAACATGAATAACATTAAAAAAATTTAAGTATTAAAATTAATAAAACTAAAACAAATTTAAATATATAAAAAAGCTAAAAATATATTAAAAGCAAAAAAATGACACTAGCACATCATTTAAAATAAAAACAGAAAATATAAAAAAGAAATGCAATTATATGAATAATACAAAAAATAACACTAAATAACACCAATAGGATTTTGCTTCAAGTGTTAGTTGCTTGTTGTTTGTTTTAAACTAAAAACTTATTTTTGCAGATCCTTCATCAAGTCTCTCAAATGAGCAGCACAACTCTAAACCACTACACCACGTCTCCGACCTGCAACCATCAACTGACCCATCATCCCGACTCCTTTAACTCCTCCTCCTCTAACTCCCTAACTCCTCCTCCTCTAACTCCTCCTCCTCTAACTCCCTAACTCCTCCTCCTCTAACTCCTCCTCCTCTAACTCCCTAACTCCTCCTCCTCTAACTCCTCCTCCTCTAACTCCTCCTCCTCTAACTCCTCCTCCTCTAACTCCCTAACTCCTCCTCCTCTAACTCCCTAACTCCTCCTCCTCTAACTCCTCCTCCTCTAACTCCTCCTCCTCCTCTAACTCCCTAACTCCTCCTCCTCTAACTCCTCCTCCTCTAACTCCAACTTTAACTCAACACAGACGGTTTTCCCAGCACCGGGAGTGAGAGCAATCCCCGAACGAATGTTTTCCTAAACCCACGGCTCTGGGGAGGCTCAGTAAAGCCTTCATGCCAGAGCATACAATTTATGAATTTATTCATCAGCGGGAAACCACGCATTAGAAGGTCGGGTGATTTTCCAGGTCACTGGCCAAAGCCTCCACCGGTGAGGAAAGCAGAGAGAACATGTTCCCGTCTCGCGCTGATAAAGAGGGAGAAGGACCATATCCGGCTCATATCCGGCATCTGTGCGGGTGCAGCGCTTAATGAGTTTCAAAGGTCAAATGCCTCTTCAAAAGATTAATGGGGTTTTGCACATCACCTTCACGGGGATCTGAGGGACCGAAGGGGCCAAACGACGCTGTCGCAGAGTGTGTGTCACGCTGGGAGACATATCAGAACTGGGGAAAAATCCCTCAATGGTTCTTACAATCCACTCTACATATCAGCTGGTTCACATATAAAACCCTTGAAGTCAAGTGACAGTGCTGTGAGGATGTTGAAGGAAACATTCAAGTTTAACGTCCCCCTGTGGTGAAAATACAGCTTGTTTGTGTGTCTATGTGGAGTTTTTAATCTGCTTTAAGACACACCATGTGTAAGTTCATAAGTCGACACCATTGCTGAGTATTTCCTCCTTAAAACTGCAGTGAACCAAAGACAGTCTCAAAAACATGCTTTGAAATCTCTGGTGTTTCTGACGTCACAAACTACCTTGTAACCAATCAGATCAACGTGTGATCGTCAACCAGTGGATCTCTGAGCTGAGTGAGTGAGTGGAGGCGGGGCTCATTTGCATATTCATAGAACTGCGCATACTAAATGAAGCAAGGGTGTCGAGTTACATTCAAGATATTTTAAGACATGAAGAAATTTATTTCACAGGAAAAAACTTTTAAATATATCATTTTGGTGATCAAAGAAGAGTTAAGGGATAAGATGATTGACTACAGGAGGACTTTAAGTAGATGTGGCCCGTGGCTTTCGTTATGAGCGTTGGGACCGAATCCACCACTGATGTATCGACAGAAACATTTTCTTGACATCAGAAATGCATTACCTCCAATAAAACAACCACATAAGCAACAGTGAAACACTGATGTACTGTGACAAACTTGAAATTACCTAGGTTCTGGTAATCGTGGGTTACCTCATTTGAATATTCATGAGGTTAAAGCATTGATTGGACAACTTACAGCACGCTAAAGTTTGTGGGAATATCCAAATATCTTAAATCTTCTAAATCATACCATCTCTTCATCACTCCAGTTCACTGGTTTGACATCCCTTTTAGTTTTCTGAATTTCTTTAGATGCTCAAAACTAAACACAGCATGAGATGGTTTTTGCAAGTGTACACAGCTCATGAATATTCAATGAGGTAAGCACTGAGGCACTTTATGATTTGTCTATTGCTAAACAACTCATTGTGCTAAACAAATATTGTTTCATACTGTATTACTTTGGTACTGCAATTCAGGGTTTAATGTAAATCATTGTAAATGTAAATATGAATGATTAACCGGAGGCTAAAACTGGCCTTAACTTTAACAGGGGTGAACACTTTTGCATTGCACAAACATTATTTCATAATTCATTATTATTTGTAATTTTAACAACTGAAATTGTCATATGGTGTGACGGAATACATATTTCTCCAAAAAACATAACTATAAACTCATTTACAAACATTAGAAAACTTTATTCTTGTTTTATTAGTGTAAATTTTGTGTTTTAGATTTTGAATTATATTTTTATACATGTGGGATTTCTTATACATTCTGTGGCATCTTAATTTAAATGAAACCAAAAAATAAAAATAAAAATCTACCTTTTCCATTTTCATAATTTTTACTGTCAAAAAGTTGACATCAAAATCAAAACATATGCAAACTCTTCACATCAGCAATCAGCTTTTGTTAGATCAGATCTGGCGGGACAAATGATGTCCCTAAATCAATGAAAACATCCCTAGTTAACTCTGGGAAAAGTTTGTTGACCATGCGAAAAAAGTGTGTCCTGCTTTAAAAATCTCGACATCAGAAAATGAAGAAGCTCACAAATATTTGCACAGACAGAGAAAGGCAAGATTTATTCCCAAATGCTCGTTTGTCGTATTCATTAAACCTTTAAAAGAGCCGTAGGTCTGGAGTCTTACATAAGGCCACATCTGCATGTGTGAGCCAACCTTTCCTCTTCATCATCCCTAATATCCAGATTACAAATCAAGCAACTGAACCACAGAAAACGTGAGAACAAACAGTCCATGTTCACAACGGAAATGCTCGTCTAGAGTGCTTTAAAGAGCCCTTATTAAGGGGCTGTTTACGCGACACCATTTTCAACTAAAAACGTAAAACTTTATGCGTTTTGGCCGTTCATTTACACAACAATGGCGTTTTGGGTGCCTGAAAACACAAAAAAAATTTTAACGGGTTTCGAAGGGTACGTTTACACGACAACGACATGCTTGAAATGTTTTTCCCTTTCAGTTTTCCGCGTTGTTAAAATTATCCCCATTCACACGGATCTGCGAAAACTATTAAAAACGCTGCATTCTGCTGCCAGGCCAGTAGATGGCGATGAAACACTATAGACTGAACACGTAATACACATGTGCATGACGTCATCGTCTTCAGAGATTCACGTTTACACTGAGACCGTGTTCAAAAACGTGCAATTTGAAACCCGTTTTCAAAAGTTTGTGTTTTCAGGCGCCGTTGTCATGTAAACGAACGGCCAAAACGCATTAAAATGTCTTACGTTTTTTGTTGAAAACGGTGTCGTGTAAACAGCCCCTGAGTGCAAGTTAAACGTAAATCTCTGAAGACGATGACGTCATGCACATGCGTATTACGTGTTCAGTCTATAGTGTTTCATCGCCATCTACTGGTCTGGCAGCAGAATGCAGCGTTTGTAGTCGTTTTCGCAAATCCGTTTGAATGGGGATCATTTTACCAATGGTGTCATCTGTGCAGAAAACTCAAAGGATAAACTTTTTTTTAATTTTTTTTATTGTTGCGGCTCCTCTCTTCCCAGTCTGTCAGTAACGCTCTGTTTAGTTCCTGTCTCTATGAAGCCCCTCCTTCTGAAAAGCACTCTGTGCTCTGATTGGTCGGCTCGATCAGTGTATTGTGATTGGACGAGCGCTTCGAGTGTGTTTGGGAAATGTCCCGCTCCTTACCATAACCGCCAGTTTAATACACTACTAACTAACTCAACCAGGCCCCGCCCCTTTCTTCTGCATATGAATTATGAGGAATATTGTGACGTGTTCGTTCCCGGAAGAAACTCAAGACTACAATGGAGGCGTTTCAGGAGTTCAGGAACACTGACACTGATATAGAGAAGAACTGGAGCTTTTTCATCCTCAAGCAGCAACATAAGAAAGTTGAACATGTAACAAAAGCATGACAGATCCTCTTTAAATATAAAGATCAGCAAAACAAGAGGTCAGGTACATAAACAGCACGTTCTGTCTGACGCTTTCCAACAATGTAAAAAGATAAATGCAACAATGCAGTTGGAAGGACGATCTGGTCGTTCACACACACAACACTGACAGCCTAAAAAAAGCATGTTTTATTTTTCGCCTTTATGAAGCTGCAGTGCATTCCAGAAACACTCATATTCTCCTGGTAATAAAACATCCATCGTTTTCATAAAACAGCCTCAGAAACGCCTCTGTCTCCAGGGATTATTCCCACAGATCCAGCAGAAACCTGTCCTCACCGGGATAAAGATGAATCCCAGAACAACACCGCATCGATCCGCACCGATACACTCCATACGGGACTCGCTCAATATGTAATGAAACATATCAAGCACAATACCAGAGTTCAAGTAATGCTGAATGTAAAGATTCTCCAGTGACATCCACACCGGATATTACGGATAATCATGACTATTCATACAGTTTTGAGTCCTGGAGGGCCAGAC
Source organism: Leuciscus idus (assembly GCA_021554675.1). NCBI lineage: Eukaryota > Metazoa > Chordata > Actinopteri > Cypriniformes > Leuciscidae > Leuciscus > Leuciscus idus. The sequence goes on from CM038628.1 coordinate 745,558, forward strand.
ATCAGCAGAACTGCAGCACAGGCCTGTCAATTTTCCATCTCTTTCAAAGCACAAATATTCAGATCACCTCTCAAAAGCAGAAGAACCAAAAAAAATGTGAACAAAATGCTAGTAAAACTATTTTTTTTGTTTTTCTGCTTGTTTCTGGTGATCTGAATATTTGTGTTTCCATATACAGCAGTCAATCACTAAAAATAGCAGGACTTTCTAAAACACAAAGTGAAAATGTCCTAAAACATTATTGATGATGCATATATACAGATGAGCAGATGAGCCCAGAATATGAACACAATGGGCTAAATGGTTACGTGTTATCTTTATAAAGGTTTTCTATTGGCGTTAATACTCTTGGTTTATCTGCTCGCCTGTATATAGTTCACATCATTAATAAGCTGAATTAATATCACTGTCTTGAATCCTGGTCAATATAACAGTGTCTGCTCTTCATACACACGAGATGATTTGACAGACGCCAGATCTTTTATCATGATAACTGATCTCTGGCTAATTCAGATCTTCAAACTAATTTGCAGATTTGATTAATAAAATATCCAGCTAGTTGTCTGATATTCCTTCATGTTCTTGTGTTGATGTATAGATACTTGAAGCCATGTCTGTTATACAGCTTGATATTGCAATCTGTTACTTATCATATTTTAATTTATTATCGTAATCATAAACTCTGGTTTGTAGCGCAAAATACAATTAGCACTTTGTTATTCGTCATGTTGTATAGTTATATCGTAAGTCCCGCACATTTACAGAAGACCGCTTACTTGTGCATTGACAAAAAAAACGTTATTTTGACCAAATTTAATGTACTCTTCAATAAGAATGTGAACCCAGAATCATTACGACAAGCTCAGAGAAAATAACCCACATATGAGCAAAAATACTTTAATATTTCAATATTTTAAAACACACTAGTGTTTTTATGCCAATTAACAACATATCGCAACATTTGTCTCTCGTCGGCCGCGCTGAAATCAACTTTAGCTGCGTCTCCCATGATGCACGAGACGTTCCCTATATAGTGCGCTCCACATCCATCACTTATGAGGTTACGTTTAGCTCGAACGCAGCCAGCTTTATTACACAAACGTTGGGGAATGCCTCGCTGTCTTCCCTCCTCCACATAACGCCTACAGAGTCAGTGTTTCTGCTTTCGGACACAGCCGTCTCCTGTCTCCATCCCTCACTGTTTCCCTTTCTTTCTTGCTCACTGTGAGTCCACACTTCACAACGGCCCACTAAATGTCCCCGTTATGCCTGCCAACCTCACAAATCTCTCTAACCTTCCCTGCTCAGCTTCAGCGAGTGAAGACACGACCAGCTCAGATCTCAGACGCTCAAACCCGTCATCACTGAGACTAGGGCTGTCACGATACATATCACGATCCTGAACTCACCAGACGATATTATCGCCATACTCCCAGACATATGGTAAAAGGTTAACACTAAATGACCTGTTAATAAAAAAGCTAAATTTGGTATTTCATTGTGTGTGTGTGTAAGTGAATAGACTTGGTGCTGGAAACCCAAAGCACAGGACAACAGAGACACCAGAATAAACATATTCATGATTCTGAAGCTGAAAATACTGAATTACTGTAGATGAATATACTTGATCTCAGTCACTGGTAAAACTGGTAACAAGACATTTAGCATTATCAGGACACACAAATATTGCCCCATTGCATTATTATACACTATATTCAACATTATATATAGTAGTTTAATGTAGTACTGACACTAAAACTCTGAAACCTTGAATTTTTTCTCACACAGTAATTTTTATTTTGGGTGAACTATCCACAGCACATATTGTTGCATTTGTGTATTGTGATATATTGTGGCAGTGGCACGATACATTGATACACCCCTAGCTGAGACTATATTAAACATTTCCATGCAAACTGGTCTGTGTTTGAATCGATAAACATATTGATGGCTTTCCACCTTCAGAGTCAGAGTTTCCACAGGTTGGGAAGCTCGGATGCGTGCCGGTCGAGTTGGCAGAGAGTTGATGGAAGCCAGCACAGAGATGACAGGCGTATAGAGCTCTCGAGAGTGTCCTCATATGGGCTGAGCTGAACACGACTGATGCAGCGGCTCAAGCCACAGAAACACATTAAACCGCAGTAAAGAAGCCCACAATGAGACGCCAAGGTGTGTTAGGATGAGGAGTCGGGAGTGACGGGATCCAAACGTGTGTGAGGAGAGAAACGGATGGAGAGTGCGGTTGCCGTTCAACACACTACCATAGCTTGGGGTCAATACCATTATTTTATGTTTCTGAAAGAGTCTCTTCTGCTCATTTATTTGATAAAAACAGTGAAATATTATTGCAGTGTAAATCATCTGTTCTCTATGTGAATATATAGTAAAGTGTAATTTATTCCTGTGATCAAAGCTGAATTTATCATCATTACTCCAGTCTTCAGTGTCACATGATCCTTCACAAATCACTCTAATATGATGATTTGATGATCAAGAAACATTTATGATTATTATCAGTGTTGGAAACAGTTGTTCTGCTTCAGATTTCAGTGGAAACCGTCAAACTCGTCTTGCAGGATTTTTTTTATGAATAGAAAATAAAGAGCAGCATTTATTTGAAATAGAATTCTTTTGTCACGATCAATATAGATCCATTTAATGCATTCTTGCTGAATAAAAGAAAAACAAATCATATTGACTGACCCCAAACATTTGAACAATTCAATTATATCATGCATACATATGGATATGTATATTATATATAGCATGTGAGTTTGGAAACGACATGAGGGAGAATTTAAATTTTTAGGTGAAGTCTGAACAACAAAGAGCTTCATCCGATCTGAATCCCTCCTGCCAAAGACAGAATACAGAGAGAAGAGAGAGAAGAGAGAGAAGAGAGAGATGCTGAACACAAAGAGAAGCGGCGCAGCAGGACTGGGACGTAATCGTGGACAAAGAGCTTCTCGTACAGTGAGAACATATTCAGCTCAATCAGAAAACCCTTCATATTCAAGGCCTTTCAGAACACATCGCTTTCACTGCAATTAATCGCTGTCAAAACATTCATTAAGGCAACGATTGTAATCCAGTCGACCAGCATTCCAGCAGAGGACAGGGCTGGCAGAGTTCTGTGTGTGTGTGTGTGTGTGTGTGTGTGTGTGTGTGTTCAGCTGGGCTTGAGCCTGAAGGGACGCCACTATTATCCGTTCTCTCCTCTCATGCCACTCATTAGGACGCTTAGTTGACCTCACCTGAGCTAATGCATCAAAACTGATGAAGCTTTTCAGACGGTCCAACAATCCCACAATCCCTGTCAGTCAGGAGAACAGACACGCTCAATCCAGAACACAACCCTGCTTTTCTAGTATTACAATAAGAAGATTAAAATGACACATAAAATGACAATACAGATAAAACTTAAAATGACAAACAAAACAACATTTAATTATATATTTTTTTTCTCCATCTTGTCATTTTAAAGAAAGATTAAAACATAAAATGACAATACATAGAAAGAAAAACACAAAAAAAGTAAGATTATCAAAAAAAAGATTATCCATCTTGTCATTTTAATCTCCATATTATAATATTAAAAAGTGTTTATATTGACATTTTAGTTTTAATACAAAACTATCATAATTGAGTGTTTTAGAAGCATCCTGCGAGAATAAATGTAACCATGTTCAATCATTTATTATTTCGCCAATGAACATGTAACGTTTCCCCTTAAACCACACATTGTTGCAGCCTGTCGTCAACAGCGTCCTATAGCGGATTCCTTGCTTTCAAAAGCTTGTGAATATGATTTCTTATCATTCAAAATACCGGTCCCTTCTTTCTCTGCTTATTAACTTTACTTTACATGACAGTAATATTAAAGCGCGCGCGCGCGCGCGCACACACACACACACACACACACACACACACACACACACACACACACACACACACACACACCTGCAGTGAGTTACACTTTCCGTCTGGACGAACACATTCACCTGGCATCTGAACAGTTATAAAGATGATGCATATATAGAGATGATGCATATTCTAAAGATCATGCATACCTTCCTCAGCACGGGACTCCTCGTTTCTGTTGAGCAATAATATCCACAGAACAGGAATGAAGGCTTTAAACTGCTCCATGTTTGCGGGACTCTGGTCATGTCTCAGCCGAGCGCGCGTGACTCCGGTGCGGGATGATGAGCGCGAGCCGTCCGGGCTTCTGACACACACACACACACACACTCTCTGCCTTATTCGGCGCCACGGGTGGGCGGGCAAACACAGTCTGACTGACAGGGAGAATGTCCAATGGAATGTGATTTCGCTGTGACGAGAGATGAGCGACGGGCCAATCAAATCACGCCTGATAAATTCCACCGCACAGAGTCACTCCTCCTGGAATGGAGGTAGTGTTGAAAATTATGATATTTGGTTATGGTTTTAGTTCACAATACAAGCGGCACTAAAAATTTTTTATTAAATAAAAGGCAGCTCTTAGTGCTCGAGAACAAAGGCCTGACACAGAGAGCCCATTCAAATGATTTTAAGATTGTAAAAACCCGGTATTAAGAGTTCATTTTAGCTGTGTTCAGTTATTATAAGTTTATTTATTATTATAAGTATTTTATATATGTGTATATAGCGGAACTAATATTTAATATTTAAAAATATTAGTGCTGCTTGTATATATATATATATATATATATATATATATATAGCCTATACACAAATGTATACACACACTGTATACACTGTATATACTGTGTATATGACCTTATATATGGAACATATGGAGTGTTTTAATGTATGCTACAGTAACATTGACCGATTAAATGTTTAAAAGTGTGTAATTTCTGCGCATCAAAGAGAACTGCAAAATATTGACTAATTTCAAATACGTTTCAAACTAATATTGTTGGTCAAAACCACACCATATGTGTTATTCCTGGCTCATTCTGACAGCTTTTACAAACAGATTAAACTTCTATATGTCAGTAATGTCACAAAAATTATACAATAGTGGAATGTTGCTTATTGATTATTCTTGCTGATTATTTACGGTGTAAAAATGGTAAAGGAGTCTTTTCCAGTCCAGCTGCTTTCCTGAGATCTGAAGGCAAGTTTTTTAGAATTGAGCTTCATCGAATTACAGAATTATGTCAGTAATTCAAAAAGTATATAGTGGGGGCACAAGATGTGTGGTACTTGCACACACAATACATCCAATATTTCTCAGATTCTTTTTTCCACAATAATTCATTGTCCTCAATCAGAGACTTATTGCTCACAGCGAAGATTAACTTCTCTTGCATCTTGCTGAACCTCAACAACATCATCTGCCAAGAGACACGAGTCCTGCTGTCTTCATTCCCATTGGTAATCGCTGCACATTTGCATAAAATAAAACTTTTCTCAACTTACTCACTTCACTGGACACGCCAACATCTTGTCGCCTGTAGCTCATTTCCCCCGAAGTCGCCATGCATCTCAGTTTGAAAATTAATGAGTTCACGTCGAACAGGAGGAAATAAGTTTTTGGGTTTGGATGTTATAATACGGTTTTATTAAAACATTTTGAAAGAACAAAATAACAGAAATGCATAAAACCACAGTTCATTCATATGCATTTTATTCCAAACATCCGGCACAGAATCAATATGCACACATGATTGCAGGGTTGATGTGAGTCTTTGTGAAATGACGCATCAACTATGCGAAACCCACACACTGCATCTGTGTAACGCAGAGCCTATTGTTTATCACGGCATTACAATTTCATGCTAGGCCACCTCGAAGCACTCTATCGCTCTGGACCTTAAATAAAACAATGAAGGGTGCAGAGAAGCCAAAAAACAGTCACTTGACCTTCTGTTCTGAGGTTATTTTCACAGTCAATCGGTAAGAGATAAAGAAAGATAAAGAAAGGAATGGAGAAAAAGAGTGAGGGGAGGGGTGGAAGGAAGGAAGGAAAGAAAGAATGAAGGAAGAAAGGAAGAAATGAAAGAAGGAAAGAAAGAACGAAGGAAGAAAGGAAGAAAGGAAGGAAGAAAAGAAGGAAGGAAAGAAAGAAAGAAAGAACGAAGGAAGGAAATAAGGAAAGAAGGAGGGAAAAAAGGAAAGAAGGAAAGAAGGTTTTGGAGAAAGGAACGGAGAAAAAGAGTGAGGGGAGGGGTGGAAGGAAGGAAGGAAAGAAAGAATGAAGGAAGAAAGGAAAGAAGGAAAGAAAGAACGAAGGAAGAAAGGAAGGAAGAAAAGAAGGAAGGAAAGAAAGAAAGAAAGAAAGAACGAAGGAAGGAAGGAAATAAGGAAAGAAGGAGGGAAAAAAGGAAAGAAGGAAAGAAGGAAAGAAAGAATGAAGGAAGGAAGGAAGGAAGGAAGGAAGGAAGGAAGGAAGGAAGGAAGGAAGGAAGGAAGGAAGGAAGGAAGGAAGGAAGGAAGGAAAGAAGGAAGGAAAGAAGGAAAGAAGGTTTTGGAGAAAGGAACGGAGAAAAAGAGTGAGGGGAGGGGTGGAAGGAAGGAAGGAAAGAAAGAACGAAGGAAGAAAGGAAGGAAGAAAAGAAGGAAGGAAAGAAAGAAAGAAAGAACGAACGAAGGAAGGAAGGAAGGAAATAAGGAAAGAATGAAGGAAGAAAGGAAGAAAGGAAAGAAGGAAGGAAGGAAGGAAGGAAGGAAGGAAGGAAGGAAGGAAGGAAGGAAAGAACGAATTAAGGAAAGAAGGAAAGAAGGAAGGAAATAAGACAGGAAGGAAGGAATAAGAAAAGAAGGAAGGAAATAAGGAAGGAAGGAAAGAAAGAATAAAGGAAGGAAATAAGGAAGGAAAGAAAGAACGAAGGAAGGAAGGAAAAAAACAGTCACTTGACCTTCTGTTCTGAGGTTATTTTCAAAGTTAATCAGGTAGATAAAGAAAGGAACGGAGAAAAGAGTGAGGGGAGGGGAGGGGTGGGGTGGAAGGAAGGAAGCAAGAACGAGCTCACACACACTTACAGCCAATCAGAGGGGGTTATTCTCACGGGACAAACTCACACACACTTACAGGAAGCTTATTCCCAGATGTGCTGTTTGTACTGTGTGAATCCCTAAACCCGGATCTCGGGAGTCAGGGAGCTAAAGATGTTGATGTGCGACTGTAACACACACACACACACACACACACACACACACACACACACACACACACACACACACCAGGGAGAACCACTCCAAACTCTTTTAAATGCACGCGGGGGAATGAATCACTCCATCCCGCTGTAAAGATGAGACACGTTCTAAAGAGTCTCCATGTTTTGACATTTCAACGAGACGCAGCCAGAAGGGCCTGGTCTGAGGCCGAGAAGGGAATTGTGGGTAATGATTTAATTCCTGTTTTCTCACACAGACACATCTGCACACTGATGTTCTCCCTGTATAAATATGTCATCTCACACTGGTGTGAGTGAATCACAGGAGGTGGACAGTCATTGGCTAACGAGTGCTATTGTTAATTACCAGCAGAGCCAGAGACACGTGTGAAGGTCAGTGTGTTTGAGGCACATCGGGACTCGACAGAAACACCAGTGGTAAGACTCTGTTTATACGTGTGTGAAAGTGGAGGTGTAGAAGCGGAAGAAAAGAAGAGAAAAGGCGACTTGACGAGGACCGATGGAGCCTACAAGTGGACTAGGAAATATCATAAAATTATTGATTTAATTATGTGAACATAAACAATTAATCTAGTACTTTTATGAAATAAATACATGGACTAAAGAAATGCAATTGCTAAACGATGAGATGATTATAATAAATCATCACAGTATTATAATACCCCCCCCCCCCCCCCCCCCCCTAAAAAAAAGGGAAAAATTAGTTGCAGTTTGGTTTTAAAAATGCTAATTCTTAAGAGTCTCTGACTGAATCATAATTCAAAGCTCCATCAGATTGGAATAACCTTCCTTCCTCACTTAGGTCGATCACTTCTCTTCATATCTTCAAATCATCTTTAATTACGCATTTTCAAACATCCTGCTCTTGTTTCTGAACTGTTTTAGGACTCACACTACTCACTGTCCAGTGTACTGTATATATGTGTGTATTTGTGTACAAATATGTATTGTATACTTTACTTGTGCATGCAAGCAGATGTATTTATAAGAGGGTGTATAGTATGCTTATGTGTACAAATGTCTACTTCTATTTTTCGCAGAGGGATTTATTTTGTATTTTTTATTTATTTATTTATTTATTTATTTATTTTAATTTTTTTATTTTTTTTTTTAAATTTTTTTTATTTTTTTTTATTTAAATTGTATTTTTTGATCATACCCTGTCTCTGCAAAGTTTGTGTAATACTGGCTGGTGATGGGGGGGTGGGGGTCTAGTTTCGGGGAGCATTGTTGGAGTGTGTGTGGGTATGTGAGTGTGTGTGTGTCTTTTTGTTTATGTGTTTGGAATTATCTTTAATACTTACTCTTTATTATCTTGTATTGTTCGTCATTATTGTAAGGATCCCCTCGAAAATGAGATGGTACATCTCAAGGGGCTATCCTTGAAATAAAGAATAAAGAAATAAAGAATTATTGCAGTGATTATTATGTTTGTAGTGTGTTATATGTGTGGCAAGAGTTCTTCTAACCCTAAATGATTGAGTGTGTTTCATTTCTTAAACAGCCATGAAGAAAAAAAAAATCATGGACATATTCCAGGATGACAATTTGCAGATTCCTCAGGCTCAGTGAAAGAATGGTTGGGAGGAGCATGAAGAGTAATTTCCCCTCGAGTCGAGACCTGATTCATTCATTCATCAGTATTTGGGATGTGCTGGAGGAGACTTTACACAGTGCTGGACTCTTGCATTGACAATACAAGATCTGGACCAAAAATGTATGCACCTCTTGATGGAAATAACATCACAACATTTATTTCCATCAAGAGGTGCAAATATATATTTATTTATGTAGACATATTTATTTATATAGCATGTTTTATAACTTTATTTAACACATGCCTAAATTTTATGTAAGACTTCATCTTTCAGTGAGAAAGTGTCTAATTTATGAACTTTTATTTTGAATTGTGAGTCAACCCCATTCGGCAGAAGTGAAACTCTCATGCAGAGACTCCGCCCCTTGTGGAGGCACTGCCCACTGACTCTTCTGCAGAGACTCCGCCCCTTGTGGAGGCACTGCCCACTGACTCTTCTGCAGAGACTCCGCCCCTTTTAGAGGCACTACCCAATGACTCTTCTGCAGAGACTCCGCCCCTTTTGGAGGCACTGCCCACTGACTCTTCTGCAGAGACTCCACCCCTTGTGGAGGCACTGCCCACTGACTCTTCTGCAGAGACTCCGCCCCTTTTAGAGGCACTGCCCAATGACTCTTCTGCAGAGTCTCCGCCCCTTTTGGAGGCACTGCCCACTGACTCTTCTGCAGAGACTCTGCCCCTTTTGGAGGCACTGCCCAATGACTATTCTGCAGAGACGCCGCCCCTTGTGGAGGCACTGCCCACTGACTCTTATGCAGAGACTCCACCCCTTTTAGAGGCACTGCCCAATGACTCTTCTGCAGAGACTCTGCCCCTTTTGGAGGCACTGCCCACTGACTCTTATGCAGAGACTCTGCCCCTTTTGGAGGCACTGCCCACTGACTCTTATGCAGAGACTCTGCCCCTTTTGGAGGCACTGCCCACTGACTCTTCTGCAGAGACGCCGCCCCTTGTGGAGGCACTGCCCACTGACTCTTATGCAGAGACTCCACCCCTTTTAGAGGCACTGCCCAATGACTCTTCTGCAGAGACTCCGCCCCTTTTGGAGGCACTGCCCACTGACTCTTATGCAGAGACTCTGCCCCTTTTGGAGGCACTGCCCACTGACTCTTATGCAGAGACTCTGCCCCTTTTGGAGGCACTGCCCACTGACTCTTATGCAGATACTCCGCCCCTTTTGGAGGCACTGCCCACTGACTCTTATGCAGAGACTCTGCCCCTTTTGGAGGCACTGCCCACTGACTCTTCTGCAGAGACTCCACTCCCTTTTGGAGGCAATGCCCACTGACTCTTCTGCAGAGACTCTGCCCCTTTTGGAGGCACTGCCCACTGACTCTTATGCAGAGACTCCACTCCTTTTGGAGGCACTGCCCACTGACTCTTCTGCAGAGACTCCACTCCCTTTTGGAGGCAATGCCCACTGACTCTTCTGCAGAGACTCTGCCCCTTTTGGAGGCACTGCTCACTGACTCTTTATGCAGAGACTCCGCCCCCTTTTGGAGGCACTGCCCACTGACTCTTCTGCAGAGACTCCGCCCCCTTGTGGAGGCACTGCCCACTGACTCTTCTGCAGAGACTCCGCCCCTTGTGGAGGCACTGCCAACTGACTCTTCTGCAGAGACTCCGCCCCTTGTGGAGGCACTGCCCACTGACTCTTCTGCAGAGATTCCACCCCCTTGTGGAGGCACTGCCCACTGACTCTTCTGCAGAGACTCCGCCCCCTTGTGGAGGCACTGCCCACTGACTCTTCTGCAGAGACTCCACCCCCTTGTGGAGGCACTGCCCACTGTTGGAGTTCTCCGGTCTGCACATCTACTTGAAATTCAGTCAGAAGAATGTTTTTCTTTATGATTTTTTTTTTTGTTATACTGTATGTATTTCAGTGTAAAAATTCGATAATTTTATATTTGTATTTAAATTAAAATTTAAATTCAGCTAATATTAGTTAAATTAATTAAAATGTTTTTATTTTATTTATAAAAATAAAATATAAAAATTGGTACCATGCATAAATGATGTGTAAAAGTGAAGGAAAGAAAACTTTAAGTTTGTATGTGGGTGAATGCTTATGTAACTTTCCTGCATAATAATAATAATAATTATAATAATTAGGCCTTCACCTGTCACTCAATCCTCATCATGTAACGTTCCAGTTTTTCCACACTCTCCTCAAACCCTCGTCTGTTTCCCGTAAAGCGCTGAAGCCACGGCCTAATGTTGTGTAATTTTGTCTCCTGAAAAGAAGAAATCGATTGTGAGATATTGCGGTATACAGAATTATTCCGGGTGCAGTGTGGCAGTTTGCAGATAAGAGCCTCGGCTAAGTAATCATAAATATTAGCATGATCCCGGCGGCCACATTTGGAGATGCTCAAGCTGGAATTCACATCTCCCTGTTTTAAAGCAAGTCCGATACGGATAAAATCCCAGATATATCCTCTACCAAAGAGGCCTTACAACCAGTGCTCTCCTCAAATATCACCCTAGACAGGCTGTTCTCTCATCGTGACGGTGGATTAAGCAGATGGACGGTGTGTGTGTGTGTGTGTGTGTGTGTGTTGTCATGAGATGTTCATGTTTTATTCGGATGCCAGGGAAAGCTTTGTATCTGAACACACAGCGTCAGTGATAGGAGATCAGTGAAACACACTGCTGTTTGTAATTTACCTGCTCCACGCTTTTGGCTAAACAGGAGATTTCTTATTTTAACTCCTTCCCTGCAAACATCCTCAGTATTTCTGTCTTGCTTTTCTTTAAAAACAGCCAAACATTCTTAGATCAGATATAGGGCCCTATCTCGCACCCAGCACAATTGACTTTGTACAGCAACGCATGTATCATTCCTATTTTGCACAGCGGACTTTTCCCTCCACAGACGCACGTCTATAAATTAGGGAATGAACTTGCGCTCCCGGGGGCGGTTCAGCGAAAAGAGGAGGCGTGTTCCGGCGCAAACGTTCCTTCATGCTATTTTGCAGGTTTAGAAAACAATTCCACCACAGACCAGGAGAAACCTCGTCTAAAGTCAGTGACGCGTTGCGCATGTTATTCATGCTATTTTAAGGGCGCATGCTTGGCCATAATCAATATAGCGTGTGCACAACGCGCATACACTTTGATTCTCTCATCTACACAGACGCAGAAGTTCTCATTTTTGCAAATCATACATTACAAGGAAAAATATTACCACACGAGGGAAATCATTGTTGTGTCCATGAAGATGTGAAAGAATAGGCATAAATCTAGCTTACACATTTACTCAAATTATCATACGCCTGTTTAACTGAAGCTAATTTGTGTGTGTTTCTCCATCCCCAATGTCACTTCTCTGTGTTTTACGGCCCTGACGAGAACGTCGGTCTCCTCGGCTGTGAACCGCTCCTGGCGTGCGTCTGGCAAATCCGCCGTTATAATAGCAACCCGCCATGGAACATGCGCGCCTGCTCTTAAAGGGAATGTGAGATGACGCTCTGATTGGTTTATTTCACGTTACACCCAAACCACACCTATGAGTAATGAAACTCTTCAGACCAACACATTTTAGATTTGCGTCGGAGAGTCATTTATCCCGCCGGTATAATAGCAACAGCGCCCGAGATCCGCCCACAAAGTTACTTGCGTTTCGCGTTTGATATTTGCGTTTCAGTTCACGAGTTCATACGTACATGAAATCGGATGTAGTATTTTAAGCGTATTTGGCATGCTGTCCGGGGGAGGGCTCCGAGCTCGGAATTTGGCCCAAACCCAGAGTACTCCCCCTTTTTACTGGGATAGAAACCAGCCGAGAGTGAGGTGATGGGGTGGTGGAGGGGTGCTGTGAAACTTGACATGAGACAGAGGTGAGGGAAGGCTTTATTTATACCGGCTTCCTCTTGTGCTGATTGGTTGATTACCTGAACCTGCTCCTCCCGAACTTTGTTACATAAAACTTCATATCGTTAAAATAGGGCCCATTAAGTCTTAATGAATGAAAAAAAAAATTAATGAAAATGAAGTGAGTTTGTGCTTAAAACAAGAACTAATATCAGTCAGTGGAGTCAGAAAAATAAACTTAATTCAAAGGAAAAACTAGATTATTTTTCTGAGTCCACTGACTGATATTAGTTCTTGTTTTAAGCACAAACTCACTTCATTTTCATGACTTTTTGTTTTAGAAAAGTCACTTCTCAAGTAAATGTGTCTTGATTATGAAAGCTGATATTTGTACTGCAAAACAACCGGAGTAAAAAACATGTTTTGCAGTGTTGTCAGTGCAAGAACAACATCCAAATCAATGCTATAAATCTGATTCTGTAAGTCATCCTAATTCACGTCATTGATTAAAGAAGATGTTTTTCCAATTAAAATGAAAATAGGTTTGATGTATCAATAGATAATGGAACAACACAATGATTCAAAAGTTAATTATAAGGTAATTCAGAATCAGGCTTGAACTTATTCATTAGTAGTAAAACAACAGCACACACTCGAAGACGAGCTGCAGTGAAACTCAATGGCGGAGATAATAAGAGAAAGACAGAGACGTGTTGATTTGTCGTCTGGAGACGCACACAGGGATTCATCAGGAAAGATAAACGGCCTTGCCTGAGTTTCGATCCTGAGTTTCTACACGGAGTATTTCTGGACACAGTTCATGTTTCAAACATTGTGTGTTTTGAATCTCCGTCTCGGTTTGAGCTCATGGTTTTTCCACCAGGAGAGAGAATGCCACATCATCCACGAGTCCTGGATGTTCAGCGAAAGTAAATCAGCCTCGACTTGCCCTTTTCCCAGACGAATCGATTCCGACACCGTTGGAAGTGTCCTGGATCCCATTGTCCTGAATCCTACATGGTTTCTCTTCGCTCGTGAGCAAATCTGAAGCCAGTCATGGCCTTTGATCAGAGAGGACTGCGGTCGGGTCCTTCTAATACGCAGATCTTACCAGAGAATCCAGGTCAAGGAATAAACCAAATAAAGTCTGAGAAAGAAATGGAAAAGAACATCTTGAGGAAAAGCGAGAGTCTCCAGAGGTTTATATTCCTCTCTCTGGAGACTGGGTGCTTGGAAAAATAAAGTGGGACACGATTGTTGAAATATTCAGGCTTAAATCCCAGAGCTCTGTGACTATTCCTGAATGTAGACCGTGTTCAGATATTAGACTTATTAGCTGTGCAATCTGGACCTCCTGCTCTCCTCACGTGTTCTTCTCAGTGTTTCTGTCCTGTTTTCCATCACAAATACTGTATCTAAACATTCTTAAATCAAGAGACATTTACTGGAGAAGCAGCAAAATGACTGACACAAAACATGAAGTGAGTTTGTGCTTAAAACTAGATCTAATATCTGTCAGTGGAGTCAGAAGAATCATCATGTTTTCTCTTTGAATGAAGATTATTTTTAAGCATAAACTCGCTTTATTTTGATGATTTTTTCTTAATATCTTCAGTCATTTTGCAGATATTAAGTGTTGCTTCTCCAGTAAATGTATCTTGATTTAAGAATGTTTAGATATTAACACTGAGGAAGAAACAGTGTGTGTAAGTTTAGTGCTTCAACTTCAGTTTATTGCCACATTACAAATTTTCATCTAGTTCAGTTTTTCAACTAATATTTATATTTGATTTCATTTCAGCTTTATTTCGATGACCAGAAATGTTTTTAATAGTTATAGTTTTAGTTAAAGATAATAACCCTAGCGGAAGCAACAGAACACACACACACATACAGACATATACACACATAGACACACACAGACACACACAGACCCACATACACACATACACACAAAGACACACACAGACACACACACACACACACACACACACACACACACACACACACACACACACACACACACACACACACACACACACACACACACACACACACAAATACAGACATATACACACAAAGACACACACAGACACACACATACACACACAGACCCACATATACACACAAAGACACACAAAGACACACACAGACACACACATACACACACAGACACACACAGACACACATATACACACAAAGACACACATACACACAAAGACACACACAGACACACACAGACACACACAGACCCACATACACACATACACACAAAGACACACACAGACACACACAGACCCACATACACACATACACACAAAGACACACACAGACACACACACACACACACACACACACACACACACACACACACACACACACACACACACACACAAATACAGACATATACACACAAAGACACACACAGACACACACATACACACACAGACCCACATATACACACAAAGACACACAAAGACACACACAGACACACACATACACACACAGACACACACAGACACACATATACACACAAAGACACACATACACACAAAGACACACACAGACACACACAGACCCACATACACATATACACACAAAGACACACACAGACACACACAGACCCACATACACACATACACACAAAGACACACACAGACACACACACACAAATACAGACATATACACACAAAGACACACACAGACACACACATACACACACAGACCCACATATACACACAAAGACACACACAGACACACACATACACACACAGACACACACATACACACACAGACACACACAGACACACACAGACACACATATACACACAAAGACACACATACACACAAAGACACACACAGACACACACAGACACACACAGACCCACATACACACATACACACAAAGACACACACAGACACACACACACACACACACACACACACACACACACACACACACACACACACACACAAATACAAATACAGACATATACACACAAAGACACACACAGACACACACATACACACACAGACCCACATATACACACAAAGACACACAAAGACACACACAGACACACACAGACACACACAGACCCACATACACACATATACACACAAAGACACACACAGACACACATACACACAAATACAGACATATACACACATAGACACACACAGACACACATACACACACAGACACACACAGACCCACATACACACATACACACAAAGACACACACAGACACACATACACACAAATACAGACATATACACACAAAGACACACACAGACACACACATACACACACAGACCCACATATAGACACAAAGACACACAAAGACACACACAGACACACACAGACACACACAGACACACATATACACACAAAGACACACATACACACAAAGACACACACAGACCCACAGACACACATATACACACAAAGACACACATACACACAAAGACACACACAGACACACATACACACAAATACAGACATATACACACATAGACACACACAGACACACATACACACACACACACACACACACACACACACACACACACATACACACAAAGACACACACAGACACACACACACACACACACACACACACACACACACACACACACACACACACACACACAAATACAGACATATACACACAAAGACACACACAGACACACACATACACACACAGACCCACATATACACACAAAGACACACAAAGACACACACAGACACACACATACACACACAGACACACACACACACACATATACACACAAAGACACACATACACACAAAGACACACACAGACACACACAGACCCACATACACACATATACACACAAAGACACACACAGACACACATACACACAAATACAGACATATACACACATAGACACACACAGACACACATACACACAAAGACACACACAGACACACACAGACCCACATACACACATATACACACAAAGACACACACAGACACACATACACACAAATACAGACATATACACACATATACACACACAGACCCACATACACACATATACACACAAAGACACACACAGACACACATACACACAAATACAGACATATACACACAAAGACGCACACAGTCACAGACACACACACACACACACACACACACACACACACACACACACACACACACAGTTACACAGACCTCACACACTTCCATCAGAAGGAGCTTTAGAGAAAATGAGTTGATTCTCAGCAGAAACCCGACACTTCTCCACAGACGCTTCACCAAATCACAACATCTCTCGTCTTTTATTTGAATCAGAAATCGCCGCCACTATTGAGTCATTCCACTGTAAACACATCAGATGGCCAAATAACTTCTCTTCTGATCATCTCAGCATCAATCTTCAACTCAAGATTGCTAAAATGGCTGCTATATATGTTTTTCACCTCTCCTTTACCAAGCAATATCTCGGCACATCAGGGATAATAGCTCTCAGAAGAACTCTTCAAAACGTCTGCGTCAAATAGATGATCACTGACAGTCCTCAGCGCTTACAGACCCGACACAATAAACACCACAGAAGATGTGTGGGACTGTTGATGCAGGTCCATATGGACCGATACAGAAGATATTCCATCTTTTTCAGAGTCCATATTCCACCGTTCAACATTTTACCTTGAGCTTTAGAAGTTTGGACTGAACTTCAGGTGACCTTTGAGCAAGAGAACGAAAGGGAACATCAATTAAATCTCGGACACAAGTGAACAAACAAGCACTCGAGGCGTCTTTATCCTAGAGTCTGTGTCAACAGTTCTCTCGCCACTCCATATCCTGAGAAAACAGAAATATTTACATAATTAATTACATTCCCAGTAATTAAAGGAGCAAATAAACAGGCCGGTGTTGGAGACGGAGGACGTATTTTGAGGAGATTTGAGGCGCTGAAAGATTCATGCTCCGGAAAAGACAGAAGAGATGAGAAATGTATGCAAATGAAGCTGGAATATTCAGGGTTCGGGAAGATGTTGTGTCAGGGGATTTTCAGAGGAATGAATGAAAACATCGCTCTCAAACTCTAGCTGAACTTTCTTACACACTTTATAATTTAAATGAGTGCAAAGACTATATATTTATCTAAATAATCTTTTAATAAAAAAATAAAATAAAAAAGATTTTAACCACAGATATCAGATATAGAGACTATTATTGATCATTGAAAAATAACCAATATTCAAATTCAATATTATTTTGTCTATATTAATACAAATTCAGCACAAGACACTAAAATCAATCATTTTAAATGCTAGAACTGAATTTAGGCATTATTATTTACAGTATCTTAGGTTATATTAGGTTTTTACATTACTTTAACTCATTAAAAATAATTGAAGCAATTTTTATGTTGAGTCAGTTTAATATAATTTAAGTTGAAATTACTTGTACAACCAAGTTGATTATACTCAAAAACTTAAACTTTGCAGCAAAAAGGCAGCAACTGAACTGAAGTTTTTAAGTTGAAACCTTTTTTTGTATATATATTTTTTAACTAATTTTAAGATTTGCTAAACATAAGTGTTATTAAATTATGGGTGTTTTTAAAGATCATTTTAAGTGAGTGTCAGATGGCAGATTAGGGGAAATAAACATGCACAATAAAAAATAAACTCTCGCACCAATATATCGTGATATGCATCCCTAAATGGTAATATCATTTATATATTAAAACAGCTTATTTGTTGTATAATAAGGACTGGATATGGAATGGATATGGATATGAAACTAAAAATAATATTAAAACTAATGAATAAAACTACAGTAGTGTCCAAAAGTGATTATTTGTTTTTATTGACCCTACAAGTTTGATTAAACCATTGAAATTTGAGGGAAATATTTTATATATTTTAAATAGTTAAGATAATATTTTAAACTAAACTAAAATTAAATGTAAAAACAGAAAACCTAAAATATGAACATAAACTGTAATAGTATATCAGTGATAGTAAGATAACTCTGGATCTGAGCGGCTTCTACGTGATGATTTCTGGCCGAGTCTAAAGAAGATCTTCTGAGAAATGTTTCGTTTGTTCACACAGTGGAAATAAATGCGGTTCCATGTTGATTTGGACCCTTGATTTGCACTGCATGTTGAAAAATGTTTGTTATGTTCCACAAAAAGAAAGTAAGTATCGGTAATAAAGGTTTGGATCAAATAACGGCCGAATGTTCATTTTTAGGCCAACTTTAAGAAAAGTATCATCAAGTCACATGATCTGACGTGTGTATTGCAGGAATAATGCAGTTGTTGCTCCAGCTGAAGAACAGTCTCTCCTCTCACTCACACACACACACATCCGATGGGAACCGATGTCCTGATCTCGTCTGTGAGTCTGACACACACTCACACACACACACACACACACACTTTCTTGTACATCTATCTTTATGAGGACATTCATTGACACAATGCAATCTCTAGCCGCTTACCCTAACCTTACCCATCACAACTAAGTGCCTAACCCGACCCCTGACCCTAAACCGACCCTTAACCTCATTATAACTTTATCCCTAAAACCAAGTGTTGACCCTCAAACAGGCCTTTAAAGGCTCTCAGAAACTGAGGACCGGCCAACATGTCCTCACTTTACTCTCTTTGTCCTCACTCCAATGGTCTAAAACTCAAACTGGTCCTCACAAAGATAGTTGTACAAGTACACACACACACACACACACACACACACACACACACACACACACACACACACACACACACACACACACGGCTGTGCTTCGGCTCGTTCTTACAGTCACAGTATTTCATCACAGCTGTGCTTTCAATAAATCATATTTTACTCCTCAGATCCAGGGCTGAAAGACCAACATCCACATTCTGTTCATTTCTTCAGGAAACAAATGAGTTCTTAAAGGGCCAGAGCACATTCTATGCCAGAATGAAACACTGCAATCAAAACTTAACTTAAATGAAATTATGGATCCCGCCTTGTGTTTGTCCCACAAGACCTCGTCAGCATCACATGTCCTCACGGGATCGTCATCGGGAAACATCGCCCTGTGTGCCGAAGCCTCGGACTGACTCCACATCAGTGTCTCCACCGGCTCTTCCACTGCTAGCAGGAGAGTCATGCCGGCGTGTGGTTGCCGATCATGTATTCCTCCGCCACGCTGAATATAATTCCTCGACTGCATTTAGAAAGGGGCTGTAAGGGGGTGTACAAGTGTGAAACGGTTATGGTTGTTGAACCAGTCTCGGACCAGAGCAGAGAAACTAACATGACCCCAGATGACAGACCTGTCCTGCTCTGGTCTGTCCTGCTCTGCTCTGGTCTGTCCTGCACTGGTCTCTCCTGCACTGGTCTGTCCTGCTCTGGTCTGTCCTGCTCTGCTCTGGTCTGTCCTGCACTGGTCTGTCCTGCTCTGCTCTGGTCTGTCCTGCTCTGGTCTGTCCTGCTCTGCTCTGGTCTGTCCTGCACTGGTCTGTCCTGCTCTGGTCTGTCCTGCACTGGTCTGTCCTGCTCTGCTCTGGTCTGTCCTGCTCTGGTCTGTCCTGCACTGGTCTGTCCTGCTCTGCTCTGGTCTGTCCTGCTCTGGTCTGTCCTGCACTGGTCTGTCCTGCTCTGGTCTGTCCTGCTCTGCACTGGTCTGTCCTGCTCTGCACTGGTCTGTCCTGCACTAGTCTGTCCTGCTCTGGTCTGTCCTGCTCTGGTCTGTCCTGCACTGGTCTGTCCTGCACTGGTCTGTCCTGCTCTGGTCTGTCCTGCTGTGGTCTGTCCTGCACTGGTCTGTCCTGCTCTGGTCTGTCCTGCACTGGTCTGTCCTGCTCTGGTCTGTCCTGCTCTGGTCTGTCCTGTACTGGTCTGTCCTGCTCTGGTCTGTCCTGCACTGGTCTGTCCTGCACTGGTCTGTCCTGCTCTGGTCTGTCCTGCACTGGTCTGTCCTGCACTGGTCTGTCCTGCACTGGTCTGTCCTGCTCTGGTCTGTCCTGCACTGGTCTGTCCTGCACTGGTCTGTCCTGCTCTGGTCTGTCCTGCTCTGGTCTGTCCTGCACTGGTCTGTCCTGCACTGGTCTGTCCTGCTCTGGTCTGTCCTGCACTGGTCTGTCCTGCTCTGGTCTGTCCTGCACTGGTCTGTCCTGCACTGGTCTGTCCTGCACTGGTCTGTCCTGCTCTGGTCTGTCCTGCTCTGGTCTGTCCTGCACTGGTCTGTCCTGCACTGGTCTGTCCTGCTCTGGTCTGTCCTGCTCTGGTCTGTCCTGCACATCTGCATGTAGAGCATCTCGATCTGCAATGATCTGTCCTGTGTTTAGGGACCCAGAGTGGCGTGATGATGCCGGACACAAGCTGATATTTCCCCCACGCTGCCCTGGGACATTTACATCAGCCCTTGTCCAACTACGGTACGGCCCGACGTCATCCATGTGGATGATCATGTGGCAGTTCGGCGGCATCAAAATCCAGAACTATCTGTGACAGAAACTGCAAGCTACAGGCAGGGCCGGTGGCAGCATGAACCCTCAATCCCACATCACAGTATATAGTGTGTAAAGTAAAGTGACACACACCTGCACATAATCCTGGCGCAGATCCTCGACCCTGTTCCTCTACACACCTGTACAGATGCTTCATTCTGGAGTTACGTTTCTGTAGGATGCGACTTATTGTAGAAATGCTGACCCTGTTGATATTGTTGAATACATTTCTATTTGCAATTACGTGTTGTTGCAACTCACCAAGTCGGATTGCATTATTTTCTCGCACTATGTCAGTGATGGCAAGCTCCTGTTGTTGAGTGGAGAGCCGTTCTCTTCCACCTTGAGGAGGTCGTCCAGCCGTTCTGGAGAAAACGCCTCCACAAGATGTCATTGGTTAGGTTCTTTCAAACTTTACACAGTACTGGAACATCACAATGGTATTCCTTTATACTTCACAGCACTACCCATGTTTGTATGTTAGTACAGTAATACTGTAATATGATACAGAATCATGTGACACAGACAGTAGGTACAGTCTGGAGTGGAAACGTGAAGATATCCCTGTTCTCCAGTCGGAGTGTCCTTAGGTTCGGGTGGACTCTTTGCCCAGCGTCCCTCACGGACAGGCCATGATTTATCACATGGTCCAGCAGAGTCGCCCTGATGTCATCTGATATACGTCTCCGCACTGGTCCTCGTCTTCGTCCTCGTCCGACTCCTCTCTCTCTCTTTGTCCTCCTCTTACTCGGACTCTCATTGCCTCCATGCTTGCAAAGTTCTCAAAATGGCTGACCTGAGGCCCGGACCGATTGGTGTTCTGTTTTCTGTGCAAGTGTCTTCAGGTGTGTGTGTGAGTGCCTACAATTGCCAGATGAGTTTTGCATTTTGAACAGAGTGTATTCCCAATGATAACAAGTGATTTCGTTTTTGAACAAAGTGTCTAATGTAAGAAAACGTGTGTAGTGTTTCGCAATAAGTGTGTTACAGAAAGTGCAAACAAAGAGCAAAGTTGACAATATGTTTAAAGGAACACTCCACCATTTTTTGAAATGGGGCGTATTCACCGTCTTTCCTACATTTAGATAGGTGGGCAAACGCATTTTTGTCTCAGTGCATGCATTGTTTTAGTTTGGAAGCGCCACCGCTAGCTTAGCTTAGCATAATGAATGGAATCCTACAGTGTATGTTGCCAGCTAGCATGTCGTGAGTAAAAGTGATTAAAAAAATAAAATTAAAAAAACGAATTACTTCTTGTGGCCTGCGTATTCACAACGAGTACAAATAGCGATGCAGATTAACACTAGGCGATTTCCTAGGCAGATATTGACTTGGGACTATATTAGGGGGAAGCACAGGCGAAGCACTGCTACTTGGGCGCAGAGATATCACACTCACCACCAGTTCGTGTTGGCTCTCATCCTCACGTCCTTAGGCTGTTAAGCGATCGCAACCTCCTCCTCCTGTCGTTCTATTTCCAAAGCTCTTCTGAAAACTCTGGTTCATAGAGGTATGGTTCTGGATCTTGACTATCTGAGAAGTCACCCTCTTCGTCTCTCACAAAATCCGCCATGTTCATCGCCATTCAGTATATGTCTACTGTAGG
The DNA here is from genome assembly GCA_021554675.1 of Leuciscus idus. Taxonomy (NCBI): domain Eukaryota; kingdom Metazoa; phylum Chordata; class Actinopteri; order Cypriniformes; family Leuciscidae; genus Leuciscus; species Leuciscus idus. The sequence goes on from CM038628.1 coordinate 768,203, forward strand.
AAAAATAGCCAGCTACTATTCACGCTGGTATGTTGACAGAAGTTGGGGGATTTCAGGTGTTGTGTGATATCTCTGCGCCCAAGTAGCAGTGCTTCGCCTGTGCTTCGCCCTAATATAGTCCCATGTCAATATCTGCCTAGGAAATCGCCTAGTGTTAATCTGCATCGCTATTTGTACTCGTTGTGAATACGCAGGCCACAAGAAGTAATTCGTTTTTTTAATTTTATTTTTTTAATCACTTTTACTCACGACATGCTAGCTGGCAACATACACTGTAGGATTCCATTCATTATGCTAAGCTAAGCTAGCGGTGGAACTTCCAAACTAAAACAATGCATGCACTGAGACAAAACTGTATTTACATAACAGAGCCAAAATGCATAATACAGAGAATCTAATCATTGAATCGTTTTCCAATGTTTGTTCAAACAAACAAACAAACAAACTGATTCACTAGAATAAATCAAATTTTATAATGCTACATTTATTTGATGAATATTTAAACTATTACCTCCAAACTTATACACACACAATCGTTCAAAAGTTTCGGACCCAAAAAATTGTATACTTTCATTCAGCAATTAAGGATGGATTATATTGAGCAAAAACGGCAGTAAAGACGTTTATAATTTACTTTAAAAATCTATTGAAAAAAAAAATGCTGTTCTTTTGAAGTTTCTATTCATCAAAGAATCCTGAAAAATAAAATGTATGACGGTTTCCACAAAAATCTGGACGGTTTTTAACACTGATAATAATCATAAATGTTTCTTGAGCATCAAATCATCATATTAGTGATTTCTGAAGGATCATGTGACACTGAAGACTGAAGTAATGATGCTGAAAATTCAGCTTTGATCACAGGAATAAATTACACTTTACTGTATATTCACATAGAAAACAGATGATTTACATTGAAATAATATTTCACTGTTTTACTGTATTTTTGATCGAATAAATGCAGCCTTGGTGAGTAAAAATGTAAAAAAATCTTTCTGACTCCAGAAGTTTGAACAGGAGTGTGTTTTTAAAGTCATTGCTGAGGAGGGTTCTCTGGTTCATGATTGTGTTGCTCAGAGATTACGTCATTAATAACCCTGATCATCAGGTATCATCAGTTATGGTAAATTAGGTTAGGTCGAGGGTCGTCTAGACAGAGTCTGCTGGGTTTCCAGGCAATGCTCAGTGTCACACACTCCTTCTCTCTGCTTCACCTGCTGGTTCCAGCGCTCGAGTCGTTCAGTCGGTGTGTGTTTGGCAGAGTTTAATGCACTCAGATCTGGTTACGGTAATGAGAGGTGGAGCTGCTTACAGTAAAAGCACATTAAAGCCTTTATTCTCTTCCCCCTTTATTCTATTACCCAGCACTTCTCCCTCTGTGCTTATTTGCGGTTCTCAGTTTTTGTCACGAAGCCTTTTAAACTAGAAACACGTTTGTGGCCGATCAACACCACATCACTCCCAGAAGAAAAGCTTCGGCCATGAAGAGGGTTCATGCAGGGGTTCCATTCTTAATTTGATGAATTAAACAGCACATAAAACATATTTATCTCTTGAAAATTAAATAACTGAAACATTAAAGTATTATGCAAAACATTTCTCCTTTTATAGAACGTTTTTGGCATAAACAGTCTTTATATAAATGTATTAAAAAAATGTAAATAGAAATTGAGTCAAGATCCCCATAGACTTTTATATAGTGTTGTTGCCAAAGCAGCAATATTGAACAGTTGTTGCATCTGTTGAATAATGAAAAACATTATGATTTACTCAATTAGCAGATGCTTTTGTCCAAAGGGACTTAACCATGTAAAGCATTCATTTTTAAATCACAAATGAAAAAAAAAAGGTAAAACTGTATTATATTAATATTATTTATATTCACTGAAAACATGGTAACCTAAAAATGTGCTTCATGCAGTAACATCTAAATCAATTGATTTTATTCTAACAGAAAATGTTATTTAACATTACTAAATCAACTTAAATATATTAGGTTACACCAACAAAACAAAACTTTAGGGTAATTTCAGTAATTAGCTCTTTTAAAGTAACAATTACAGGTTACCACTTTAGTATTTGTTTTATTTTTCTATTCTTGGTTTACATTAAAATTTTTGTTTTTTAAAGTTTTTTTTTACAGTTTTGTTAGTTTTTGTTTGTTTGTTTTTTTGTTTATTTACTTACTTATCTTATTTCAAATAACTGCCAAGGCAACATTTTTTTTAATAATATTTATATTTTATTTTAATTAACAATTGTTTTGAATATATTTAGTTTTAGTTAACAACAACAACACTGATCTTAATATTTAGTTTTTTCTTCAAAGCAAGAACGTAATAATTCCATATTGACTAAAATGGAATTAATCATCCTAAATGATTCATTATTCATTCTGAGAGTCACACATCTGTAGTGGTCACCGAGGATCAGAGCGTTAAAATGAGTAAAAAGTAAATAACACGATAGCAGAAATGCATTAAAAAAAAAAACTTTTCAATCAATTAAAATGATTTTATACTATATTTTATAAGAAAAATAGGAAATGTCTTTAAAAAATACGTAAATAAATATATAAACAAATAAACCCCCCCCCCCCCCCCCCATTAATTCAAATGATTATTTTTCTACTTTATTCTCATAAGAAAAATAGGAAAAGGTAAAGAAATATAAAGAAATAAATTTAACGAGACAACACAATTCCTATTCTCTGAAGCTTTAGTTGGGATTCTCTGGTTGATTTCTCCGGCTCTCTGCTGTGTTTGGCAGCTGCGGAGAGAGAGAGAGTTATAGAGGTGAAGTCAGTCTCTCTCTCTCCTGCAGGAGAGGGCAAGGGTAAACTGGACAGGTTGCAAACTGGCAACGAAGGCCAAACTCCCGATGTCAGTTTGGATCCGAGCGAACGGTTGCATCTGTTCAGTGTAAATCAGGCCATCTCTGCATGCCAAGGCTCAACGTGACCTAACAGAATAACCTTTAGATTGCTGCACACATGCAGAAACCAGACAATTATAGACACACAAATAATAAAATGTTTTTCCCCAATACTATAGTATTCTTTGAAGGATCTGTGGGAAATAAACTCTAGGCAGTGGGAAATAGCAACAAAAAGTATTTTCTTTGCACTAAGTGTAAATAGCAGTATTTTCTTTAGATGCTATTTCTACTTAGTAGAAACAGTGGCAGATACTGTCTGCACCTCTGTGTATTATAGTATATTATAAAACAGTATGCAATAATAACAACATATTCAGTAAGCATCTCGCTTTACTTGTATTCACTGTAATCCCTCAGTACCGTGGTATATAGAATGGTACCATCTATGATACCATTACTGTACTGGTACTGCCACAGGGCTTTTCTGTAAGACTGTCTGTATGAAACTTCTTATCGATCACAGGAATCATCTAAATACACTTCCTCGTTTTTGTACAAAAAACAAAAATCACTACCAGCAGTCCGAGAGGCCTCTATGATTTATAGATTATGCATTTATTGAGTTTCCTTTCGAAGCATTTGTGATCTCTCTCCTGACTCCCACACAGAGACGCATTACATTCTAATTGAGAACTTAAGATGGTGAAAGACAGTCCATGAATTAATCATGCTCAAAAACTCGATGGAAGCCCTTGCTTGCACTCGACCCCCAAGATCTGAACTCAAAAACGCAAAATCACCCAAAGCTATATTTAAGAACATATTAATATTCTCTTTCTCACAATCACTCTCAGACCAGCTCAGAGAGCGCGAAACATGCAGATGAGCTTCAGCTCGGTCCATGCGAAGAACAGAACACAGACAACAGAAGACTTCCTAAACTCTAACATTGAAACAAGAATATATAATTTATAACAATGAAACAATAATACTTCCAAAATTGTAACACTGAAACAAGAATTTCTAAATTGTAACAATAAAACAAGAGTTTCTTAATTGTAACACGGAAACAAGAATACTTCCAAAATTGTAACATTTAAACAAAATGTCCTAAATTGTAAAAAAAGATTGTAACACTGAAACAATAATACTTCCAAAATTGTAACACTGAAGCAAGAATTTCTAAATTGTAACAATTAAACAAAATGTCCTAAATTGTAACATTAAAAAAAGATTGTAACACTGAAAGAAGAATATCTAAATTGTAACACTGAAACAAGAATGTCTAAATTGTAACATTAAAACAAGAATTTCTAAATTGTAACAATAAAACAAGAGTTTCTTAATTTTAACACGGAAACAAGAATGTCTAAATTGTAACACTGAAACAAAAAAACTTCCAAAATTGTAACATTTAAACAAAATGTCCTAAATTGTAACATTAAAAAAAGATTGTAACACTGAAAGAAGAATATCTAAATTGTAACACGGAAACAAGAATTTCTATATTGTAACACTGAAACAAAAATACATCCAAAATTGTAACATTTAAACAACATTTTCCAAATTGTAACATTAAAAAAGATTGTAACACTGAAACAATAATATCTAAATTGTAACATTAAAACAAGAATATCTAAATTGTAACATTAAAACAAGAATATCTAAATTGTAACACTGAAACAAGCATTTTCTGTCAGGCTGCTTTTGAAACAATATACTGTGAAAAGTACAATACAAATATACTGTGAAGTGAATTGAATAAAGAACGATGTTTTTGGAAACTTGATACTCTATAAATTCCTGTGGATCATGACTTGGAGATCTGTCGTTCTGAGATTTTTTTTTAAAAAATGACCTTTTCTTCCTTATTTTAGAGGAATATTTTGAGTATTTTGGGAAATGTAATTAAAAAAATGGCACCAATATAAAAGGTCCTGCCCTTTTTCTGCTCTTTACCTTCTATACTTTCTGAATACTGGGAAGAGATTATTCCCATTCAAGGTGCAGTGGGAAGAGAAGCTCCTGAAGAGAAGCTCCTGAAGAGCAACAAATCCCATTCCCTCGCCAGTCCAACAGAACATGTAATAGCAGCTTTTACGGTAAATTACTGTAATAATACACTCCTGTTAGTCAATAGCTTCTTTGAGCGAGAACACACAGTCCTCACACACACTATCAGTCTGATGGACTTAGTCAGCTTTACACCAGTTCTGACAGGAGATTATTGCTCAGATGGAAAGATGGAAAGAGAAGCGTTAGGAAAGGTCATCAAACCTGTCTGACCTCTGCTTCAGTGTTATAGAGAAATAACATGATAGGGAATCTCTACATTGAGCTCTTGCTCACGTAAAGCTTCTGAAACGGAGACACACACTGCTCAGTTTTGTGAACGCTGCAAAAAATCACTAATGCCTATTTTTGTCTTGTTTTCCAGGAAAATGATCAGAATGTGATATATGAATATATGGTGTATTATGTGAATATACAGTATAGTGTAATGTATTCCTGTGATCAAAGCTGAATTTTCACTCCAGTCTTCAGTGTCACATGATCCTTCACAAATCATTCTAATATGATGATTTGATGCTCTAGAAACATTTATGATTATTATCAGTGTTGAACACAGTTGCTGCTTCAGATGTTTGTGAAGGCTGGTGAACGAGTGCATGCAGTGTTATAGACAGATTTATAGACTTTATTAATCCCACACCGGGGAAATTCACTTATTCAGTCTATGCACGCATGTGTATGTGATGCGAAAGCAATTATATTCATATGTGTGCGGCTTATTATTACTGTTCTTCTCTGAGCCGTTAAATGCTAATAAAATTCATTTTACAAGTCAGATTTATTATTTTCCCACCATGGCGATCTTCCCTGTGCTTTTTTTGTCTCCTTGCCTCATCATTTTCTCTGTTCTGAAATCCAAATGCGATAAAGACAAAAATACAGACCCTGAAAATGCACTTCATTAATGCATTTATTCATTCCCTATTTTTTGAGTGTTGTTTATTTATTATTTCATGGTCCTTTTTATATATATAGACACCAACCCACTGTATTTCAGACAATAACTCATAATGCTGAGTTAATAATGGACGTTAGCTGGATTCCTATCATGCGCCGATCCGTTTCCCAGAACACTAATCTGTGCATGAGGATTTTCTCCTTAACTCCCCTCGTCTGCTGGCGGACGCTAGAGAGCCCATATAAACGCTATATATGAATACACACACTAAATGGAAATCATGTCTGCCATCCATCATATGTAGATGTCAGGCCGCTGGCACAATGTAATCTCTCCAGGCCAACGCTGTTCATTCTGTTATCACACAGAACACTGGAAGTTTGACTGAAAAGTGTGTGCATGCTCTCAGTGATATAGACACATGTGTGTTTATATATATATATATATATATAGACCTCAAGCATGATTGCTTTTACACAACAGTTCAATAAATAAGAGGTTAATACTGAGTCAGTAACTTCGCTGATTTTTACTCTGCCAGTGGAAATCATTCTACACAGAGTCTAAAGCAGTGGTTCTCAACCTTTTTTTTCAGTGGGCCGCACTATGTCTAAGTTCAAGTTTCACGGGCCGCATATCATTTACATTTGGCGTCACCAATGCAAACTAACCAGATATTAAAGGGATACTCCACCGATTTTTCATATTAAACTATGTTATTCCCTTAACTAAGATGAGTTGATGCATACCTCTCTCATCTCAGTGCGTGCACTAAATCGCTCTGTCTTGCGGCGAAACTTTGTTAGCACTTAGCTTAGCCCAGTTCATTCAATATGGGCCAAGCAGAGAAGCTACCAAACACCTCCACGTTTTCCCTATTTAAATACAGTTACTCGCGTAGTGTAACTCGACCTAGGACGGTGACACAAAACAAAACGTTGCACTTTTCTAAGCGTGTAAAATGGATAACTATATTGTATGGCGGAATACCATAGCAAGTGCTTGTAAGCACTTCGACTTGGCGCAGTAATATCTTCACTAGAGGGAGCGGGGGCCGGTGAGAGGATTTTTCACGAGTGAAGATATTACTGCGCCAAGTCGAAGTGCTTACAAGCACTTGCTATGATATTCCGCCATCCATTTTACACGCTTAGAAAAGCGCAACGTTTTGTTTTGTGTCACCGTCCTAGGTCGAGTTACACTACGTGAGTAACTGTATTTAAATAGGGAAAACGTGGAGGTGTTTGGTAGCTTCTCTGCTTGGCCCATATTGAATGAACTGGGCTAAGCTAAGTGCTAACAAAGTTTCGCCGCAAGACAGAGCGATTTAGTGCACGCACTGAGACGAGAGAGGTATGCATCAACTCATCTTAGTTAAGGGAATAACATAGTTTAATATGAAAAATCGGTGGAGTATCCCTTTAAGGTATCTAAATGATTACAGTTAGATTTATTATTATTATTATTAGAGAGTATAATTCTACTTACCATTAATGGGACACCTGATGTTGTCGGGAGCAGATCAGTTTGGTGAAATTTGGCTCAAAAGGAGTAACAGCACAATGAAGTTGCGACTGTAAGTTGCAGTCTGTAAGACGCGCACGGAAACGTGACTTGATGCGCGTCATTGCAGAAAATGTGCGTTCGCAAATGTATGTCGACCCAAATATGGAAAGCACTTTTGAACTTAATAATCTGAGGTTTTGTCCAGAGATGTTTCGCCACATTTCTGTAACTGAGGATGACTGTTGCGCGGCATGGCTGTGTCCTCTTGCCGTGAACATCCATCAGTTCATCTTCGAGTGCGCGGCGGGACAAACCGAAAGTTGCAGCTAAGTCCTTGATTTTTTCCACAGGGAAAGTCAATGGCTCTCTGATGAAATGTCCTGCAGATTTTATTCTCTCAAAATCAGAAAAACGAGAGGTGAATTTTTCCTGCATTTGACTGAGAGTTTTAACGAATCGTTCTTTCTGTTGTATGTCCAGTACACCCTCACACACGTCATTCAGAAGTGGAAAGTGAGTTAAATCATCATCTTTGAGTTGTGCAGTGTACAGCCCTAGCTTCATTTTGAAACTCTCAACACAGCCCAACAGGTCATCAACATGTTTTTCGTCACCTTGAAGTTGTAAGTTCAGCTTGTTTAGGTGAGCTGTGACGTCTGAAAGAAAAGCAACGTTTGTTTTCCACTCATTGTCTCTCAAGACTGGAAATCTTTCTCCCTCGCCGATGTCATTAAGAAAGTTTACTATCTCGGGGAGTACAGCCAGAAAGCGATGCAAGACTTTTCCCCGACTTAGCCATCTCACTTCACTGTGCAGAATGAGGTCTCCGTAAGCACTGTCCAGTTCGCCCAACAACGTAATAAAACGGCGGTGCATTAGAGGCCGCGCTCGAATGAAGTTGACCACCTTGACCACAGTGTTCATAACCTCCACGAAGTATCCATCAACTAACTTGCTGCATAGTGCTTGTTGATGCACAATACAGTGAAATGCCAACAAGTCAGGGGAGATTTTTCGCATTTCAGCTACGAGACCCTTGTGTTTTCCCGTCATTGAGGGCGCACCGTCAGTAGTGATGGAGACAACTGAGGATTCCGGTACGTTCATGTCTTTGCATGCTTCACTAAGTGCTCTATAAATGTCCTCGCCCCTTGTTCGTTCATGTAGCGATTTCAATGCCAATAAATCTTCTGTAACCTCAAAAGTCTCTGAATTCACACATCTTACCCAAATGCAAAGCTGAGCAACATCTCCGATGTCTGTCGATTCATCCGCAGCCAAACTGAGTGCTGAAGCAGTGGCTAGCTTAGTTTTTAGTTGTTCTGTCAAATTCTCAGACATTTCAGAAATTCGACGAGTAACTGTGTCATTGCTGAGCTGTAAACATTTTATCCTGCGAATTATCTCGCTCTTGTTGCTCAGATCATCAAACAGACATTGTGATTCCAGAAAACAGTTCTTAACCCCCTGAGGTCTACGGTATCGCCGGCGATACCAGCTCGCTTTTTTTTTATTAGTGTAAAAGAAACTCATAAATACTCTGTTGACTTTGATTTTCCATAGGAGTTTCATACATCAATCGATTCTGTTAAATGTGTATTATTTTTGTATATACTCACAATAAAAACAAAGTGTTGTGCTTTTTGCCAAATAAAGAAAAATAAACATGAAGCGAGTTCTGCCTTCTCTCTGCCAGTGTAGTCCATTCTGAAACGCGTCCGAAAATTAACAATAACTCAGCGAATACTCAGTCAAACAGACATACAGACACACAGGCATGAAGCTTGAATTCTCTTCTTTTAAATGAAGTAATTTATATAAAAAACAAATATTCTCATCTTGTGAAATCTGTATTAAAAGAGAGCGATTCCAGTCGAGCTCATCTCATCTCATTACGTTATAATCGGCCCCGCCCACGGAGAGCGCGCGCTATTCAAACGCAAATGGCTGAGGCAATCCTGTGAACGCCCCCATCAGCTCGAGAAAACACACAAGTTTATTTAGATCATTGTTTACACCGTCTTGCAGCGCTGTGAGGAATAATACTAATGGAAAATGTCCCTCAGAAGTGCGGGTATATCGAGGAGCGAGCTGAGGAATACAAGTAAGTTTTTTCCTTCTCACGTGAATTTCTTCAC